>OY728122.1:74097830-74697830 GCA_963277665.1 Viscum album | reverse complement strand
ATGTCATGGTCCTCCCACTGGTCAGTCATCTCACACCACCCACTTTATTTCAAAATAATCCCTTATCATAGGGAACTTCATTTAATTTACCCCAACTATTTAGATCACCATGACAGAATGGGTCACTTCTTTTCAACCATCAATCATTGGTTCACACCTGACCATTTACCGATGTTCAATTTTAATTGTTACCAAATTAATCTAGTGCGAAGTATCTTAACATTAATAGTGGGTGTAGTATCCCATACCACATAGTTTGAGACTTTAATCATGCTCCCATGGGCCATCCATCGCCATGGTAATGATGACCGTGGTACATGGAACCTCCGTTTCTAACATTCCATGTGATCCCTTAGAGCTCCTCTTCAAAATCCATCACCTACCTATGCCCTGGGTTATCAAATGACTACCTTATTCATGGTGTTTCTTTATATATTTAAGTGTCTACCGCACAACCACTAGTCAATTGGGCCAGACACCCAAACAATTTTTTCCATTGAATCTAGTTTTGAACTAAAAGAACCAAAGGTGATTTATTAAAAACCTAGGAATTAACATACCTATAATGAAAAACCCGAGCACCTTGCATGCATCAGTTTCAATCTAAACACAAAACTAAGATCATTTATTTTAAATAAAATGTAAATCCTAGGCCAACCTCACAAAAATGTTTCCCTAGAAAATATTGAATAATGGATTACTAGTGTATGAGTCAAAATTCTTGGAATCTAAGTCCATCCACCAATTCCTAAGGATTTTAGAGTGAGAATCAAATCCCATTTGAGGTCTTTTCACATACAACATCCAATGCACCTGTAAACTCTCTCTAAAGTAGGTAAATGTGAAACATGAATTAAATCATCAACCTAAGAGGGTTAAACAAATTGATATAGACATAATGAAATCTCTTTGTAATCATAATCCTTCTAAGACCTAGTTATCTCTCTCAAAGTATCCTTACATGGGAGTTCTCATTATAAGGACACAATGTTAATGCAAAAGGATAAAGGGATGACACTCACTTTTTATCCACAGACGGTAATACCCCCTTGAGGTTCAACTCACCAAAAAACCATCCTCCTACCCTAGGGGTGTCATTTTAAAATATATAAGAGTTTTACCCAACTTAAATGGTTAAACATACAACATTACCATGATTGGAAGTTCAGCTCAAAATTATACCATTTTTCTATCTGCAAGGGCGCTACCATAATGGGAAAACCCCCACCATTTAACTTAGTGTGTCGAATTTAAAACTAGAGTCATGGAAAAGACCAATAGGCTCTACCTACTATCCATTATGTCCCAAAAACAATAGGAATAAACTAAACTAATATCTATGGTAAACACCCGCATTCTCATTCAAAGCATCTCTCGAGGTAAACTAAAGCTAACACTTACACAAGGGTTCTAGATATAACAGCTCTAAAAGGTTTCATTTTAAGGAATTTAACTAATTATTATTTATTACAAAATTTATGCAGATCACATATAAGGAATACAATGAACCACTTATAAAAGTAAACTATATTAAGAAAATTAGTTAGCTTATGTCATGTAGTATTAAGAAGTTATCTCATAGTTTCATTTTTAACCTATTTTATAGAGCCATAAAGTTCTTAAAACTAGTCTCAGTTATAGAAAATGACAATTCCAAGCTATTGAGGAAAAAATCTGTAGTTTTTAATTGAAATTTTAATTAAATTACACCTCATAGAAATAAATATGAAAAGAAGAATAAAATAATTTTTTCAATTTAAGGGGGACTAGTCTGGTATGATGTCACCATAAATGTATACATAATGCAGTTTAATTGGCTACTGACACTTTAAATAACCTTCCCATTATCAGAAAAATCTACCATGGGGTTAAATACCAAGGCATAAAAAGAATAAGGTGACCTATGAGGGTTATATCATACTGATCCTAGGTACCTTTAAGTGAAACCCAATAGTAGTTGTTTTATTATAGATTAATTACACCCTTAAAGGGTTTATCTTATAAGAAACATGACCCAACTAACCTACTTGGTCCTAGTCATGCATTTAGGAGTTTAGTCATATGGGTTTCCATGCCCAAGTAATAGAGTTACAATAATTTATATAAATATATATATACCATTTTCTTATTATATTCATTACCATTCCCAAATCATAAAAGTACTTTCCTTTCTACGTTAAAATTGAAATTTATTTAATTTTAACTAGGTTTTCACTTTCAGATTAAAAATAAAACAATCCTATCAAGTGCCAGGAAGTCAATTAATGAAATATAGGCATGTAATCTGGAAACAAAATATGCCAATTATACAATAAATCACAATGATAAATCAGGAAAGGTACATTTATCCACCATCATATAGTCAATAAATGCAACATACATGGTTGGACATATTCATGTAATATGAATATCTATGTGCACATAATGATGCATGAACACACCTCATATCTTTCCATACCGATCCAAGAGGTAAAAGCCATAATTCCATGAATCAATAACCAACATAAGTACAACAATCACCCAAGGTGAACTAATAATAACTATAATATCGAATAACATGAACAATAGTCCCATCTATGGTAACTTGATCTTTCCATCATGCGTGGGTTGGCCAAACCCTGACAAGAAATATTTACCATGTTTTGAAACATTTCTTGTCTCGTATCTAACAATAATTAAATAGTAAGACAAAATGAAAAGAAGTCCCTCATACCACTTTGTAACGTCTTGACCCAAATCACTCTATAAATAGTGGACAAAATGACCACCACATGGCCCCTAGAGCACATCCTCTTATTCTAGAGACTATTGATGAGTAGAAAGGGTCTCAAGGTGTTATATAGCGGAGAAAATACCCTATAGATCCATAATAAATATAGGATAATCATAAATAAAGTAAAACTAGGTAAACTTAACAACAATTGAAAGTTAATGATAAATGAATGAATTTCCAATTGTGAACAAGCTATAACGTACAAGCAGTAGAAATATTGTAAAGACATGACCCCAATTTCCCAGAGCTGGTGAATTTTTTTATTACATTGTAATGATTAAAAGAAGATGTATCCCAAAGTAACTAATATTTTAGTAGATTTGGGAAACCTTAAAAATGTATATGTTCAACATTACAACAATAAATGGAAAACAACATATAAGTTCCATTAGGAACATCCACCACTGTAAGATTATCCCTGAAAGTCAATCATAATATACCTATTCATGTCATGAAAAAAAATTAAATATAATGAGGGGTGATATCAGATTCCTATTAAGGGTAAACATTAAAGTTTAAGACAACATTAACATTAGTAATGGTGAATAATTTAATACACATGCCTTTAAAAATAAACATGAACATAATATGGTTGGAATATGTGATGAGTAATTATTTCCATAATAAAACCTAATCATGGGTATTATAATAGTTTAATAAACTCATGATCTATAAATTTATAGATTCATAATGAGGGAAATTCATATTGTGGACATTCTAAAACATACCTTCAAGGCCTCATCCAAGAAATCTAAAAATTATTAAGGCCTCGGCGAAAACCATATCTAAAAATGGGGAAAGCCTTAGAAAAGTCCATATCTATTCATATCATGATACATACCAATGAATCAGGGGGATATATATGGCCCCATCCATCAATTACTAAGTCCAATTAATTCCTCATATGAAAACGGATAAATATAAGAAATATATACACCTGAGATGTAAATAAATTTCTATAATTTCCAACATAATCAGAAACTATTCTAAGTATTAAGATGAATGGTATCCAAATAGATCATCCATTATAAAATTGATAATAAATCATTAAATATAATATGGAATATTATATCATAATATATTATTCCCAATAATACATAAGAATCAACAAGAGTGTTGAAATAGATGAAAGTAGTCTTATAAAATCATCGAGTAATTTTTGAGATAAATACTCTTTTACTTTGAAAAGAAGAGTTATTTTGGAACAATATTTTTATATAACCATATTTGAAGCAAGATAGTATTTTTATAACAAATTTTTTGATTTTTTAAAAATAATTATGGCTAAAAATATATTATAGAGTGCCCTTGAATATAGGTAAGAATTTGAGAAATTTCCTTGAATTAGGCTTGTATTTCGGAAAAAAATTTAAAAGTTCATTTTAAAAATGTAACTCCCATAAAAGAGAGAAGGATTATGGTTTTTATACATAAATATAAAATTATAACTTAATTTAAAAGTATTATTGAAGAATAATTAAGAAATTAATTGGGATAAATAGTGACAAAGAGTAACCCAAATGAAAATGGAGGTTCGGGTAGGAAACCCTTACCTTAAGTCCCAAGGTGTTCCTCACATGATCTTAATGACTAGAATAATCAAATTTAGGTTCATATTTTAATAATTCCATAAACTCATCTACGTTTAATTAATTTATTATATCCTTATTAGGTTCACTCATGGAATTTTGATGGGTTAATAGATTCAATTTCATTATTTGGGAGCATTTTCTTCCTTGGTTTTCACGATCAGCTTTCTTATATTCATGTACGGATAAACATGTAGAATGAGAATGGTTGTACAAGAATATAATTTTATTTTTTAGTGAGAAAAAAGAATATTTCATGGTAATAAAATTCATTTGGTTATTGGGAGTGAATATGAATCATTATTTAAAACTTTAATGACAATTGTTTGGGTTAATTGGTGGTTTTTTATCACAACAAACTCATTTTGATATATAAATTAATATCACGTGTAAAAACGTATTCCAGAAACGTAAATAAGTTATAATACATACATTATAGTCTCTTTCAACCATCAAAATGGTTTCATGGCCTGAATTTAATATGGTAATTTAAATTAAAAACACTTCATCCTTGAATGTGATAAATGAACATATCTCGGAGGGTGTTTTCATTTCTAGTATAAAAGAAGGGGAAAGGAGAGATGAGGAAAAATTATTCATTTATCATAAAATTTTCCATTATATGTAATTTACTATAGTCATAATAACATTTGGATGAAAGGAGGTTAGGAAATAAAAATATAAGAAAGAAACTTGAAATAAAATAAATGAAAAGAGGAATTTACCTCTTGAAGTAATCTTCCTAGAGATCCTATTTAAGGGAGAGGATTTGGTATTTTTATGAGACCAAGGTCTGATGGATTTGTGGGATGATCTTTAGAGGATATTTGGGTATAATTTAGAAAAGTCACAAGGATTTAGAGGAGTGAATAGAAGAGGGAGTGGGCGGGGGGGGGGGGGGGGTTATAGTGGTGGAGAGAGGTGATTTTTGAATATCTTATTCATTATTTTCTTATTTTCCTCAAGACAACCAATAGTGTTGATTCATGTGACCCATAATAGTAATAAGTTAATGTGAGTTTGAACCATGTGTGCTTACATCATCCATGGTTCTAAGAATAGTGAATTTAAAAGATAGTGTATATATAAAGTAAATTATGATATTTTACTATTAATTTTTTTTTGAGTATTTTAGAAAAATACTAAAAATTCACCATAATATTTTTTTGACATGTAGAATTAAAAAATGAACTCCAATTTTTGAAAATAATATTCTAAATATTATTAATTTAATTTTTTAAAATATCATAATTTATTCCAAAAATAACAATTTTAAAACTATAATTCATTTTATATCACCTTGAAAAATTAATCGAGATCCCATTATCTTATAACCTTAAGAAAAAAAATAATAATACGATTCCATATTCATAAGTGTCATATTACTATTCAACCAAAATTATGTTTTTCTTATCTGACAATAAATATCTTACTGAACACAATCATGTATGTCAGTTTTTCACAATTCAAATCATAGAGGTTGAAAAATTATGTTTACAAGCTAGCTTATAACAAAGTGGTGTTTTGTAGATACTTAGTTTTTCATGCATTCAATATCAAATTTATTTATAAATACTTGGGGTGTTACATTCTCTCATGTTATAAAAATTTCATCCTCAAAATTCACAGGATGTTACCTCATAAAAAGATTTGGGTAGGTCTTTATCATATTCTCCTAAGGATCCCATGTTTATTCTTCAATTTTATAATTTTTCCAATGACCTTTACCAGTAATGTCATACGATTCTAGAAAACCTGTTTCTTAGGGTCAAGAATCATGATAGTCTCTTCACAGTAAGATAATTTAGGTTCCAATTCTATACCATTAAAAGTAAGGACATGAGTTGGGTCTCACATGTACTTTCTCAACAACGAGACATGAAACATATTGTGTACATTAGAAAAGCTAGTTAGCATAGCCAAATTATATAAAATAGTTCCAATTCTCTCTAGTATTTCAAAAGTCCCAATGTAACTAGGGCTCATTTTCCCTTTCTTCCAAAATCTTATAATGCCCTTCCATGGAGATACTTTCAAGAAAATGTGATCTACCTCTTGAAATTAAAAATATTTCCCTCGATTATCAACATATCCATTTTGACTACTTTGATATGGGTTTGAATATTATTTACCTTTTCCATTGTTTCTTTCACAATCTCTGGGCCTATAAACTTCCATTCACCAAATTCATCGCAACATGTTGGTGCATGAAATCTCTTCCCATACAACGCTTCCTATGGTCCATTTGAATATTTTAATGGAAACTATAATTATAGAAAAAATCAAATAAAGGTATATATTTATCCCATATAACATGAAATTCAAGTGAACACGATCTCAACATGTCTTTTAATGTATTGATCACCCTCTCTGGTTTCCCATTAGTTCAAGGGTGATAAGAAGTAATCAATTCAATCTCGGTATCCAAATATTTATGAAGAATTTTTCATAATTGTGATGTAAATCTTGGATCATGATCCAAAAAAATTGAGGGAGGTTCTCCATGAAGTCTCAAAACTTCGTTGATATAGAGTCTTTCTAGGCACTCTAGTGGTAAATCCTCTCTTATATCAAGGAAATGTGTAGATTTCATAAGTCGATCAACAATTAACCACATTGAATCATTATTCCATGGAGTTTTGTATAATACAGTGAAAAATTCCATGGTGATGTCATCCCATTTCCATGTAGGAATATGTAGAGGTTTCATGAATCCTTTAGGATGTTTCCATTCGGCTTTAACTTGTTGATAGACTAAACATCTTGATACATAATCAGAAATTCCCCGCTTTATGTTGTCCCACTAAAAATGTTCCTTCAAATATCTACAAATTTTAGTGCTACCAGGGTGTATAAATAAATTCAATCTATTGACATCATCTAATAACCCCATTTTTAGATCAGGTATAGCTGGAACACAAATCCTCTTCCCAAATTCTAGAATTCCATCTTCATCATCATCAGATATTTATTTATTGGGAGAAGGAATGTACAAGGCAAAGCAAGGGAAGACAAAATAAAAGCTGGGGGGAGAAACTAATGCAAACCAAGGGAATACCCTATAATGATGTTAAACCTCTCAGGACCCAAAAAATTAAGGTCATAGAAGCAAGACACACTGGGGTTATGAGTCGCAAGAGAGGCAAGGTGATCTGCCACTTTATTCCCCTCTGGCCATGTTTGAACCATTCGAATGTTGGTGGAAAGCGTGCCTCAACATTTCGTGATGATATAGGCAATATACCATGGAATATACCTGATTAATTGAAGGTTATTAAGGGGGATGAGGGAATCGGTCTTAGCTTCATCGATGGAAGAGTTCCTCTGGCAGTAGAGGGAAAGGCCAGTGAGGAGGGCGTGGGCCTCTGCCTGTAGAGAAGAGCCGCAACCAATGTGAGCATTGAATTCCAAGATAACAGAGCCTCTGGTGTCGTGGACAACCCCTCCACCTTTCATAACTCCCGAGATTCATGACCCATCTGTATTGAGCTTTAGGCCTATGGGGGGAGTAATCCATCAGATCCATTTGCCTTGCAAGGAAGAGCCATAAGGGAGAGGGGCTTGGATGCTGGAAGAAAGCAGGTGGAGGGATGGAGCATCGTGCCATTTGCAAGAGATCCTGGAAAGGTCAAGAAGAAGGTTTCTGACTATTATGATGATGACTCTTACAGAGGAGTGTATTCCCTCAAATATAACTCTATTTCTAGCCTACCATATGCATGAAAATCTAACATGAAAAATTATGAAACACGCAATTTTCTCCGAACCGCTATCACCAGAGCCATGGAACCAGTGGGAAAGAAAAGACTCTTCTCTCAGATTGCTGGAAGAGAAGGAAGTGAATTCCCTGAAGAAAGACCAGACATCGCGTGCCCATTCACCCTCAATGAAAATTTGGGCCACACATTCTTCTTTGTGATTGTTGAAGCAATAGCATCATGAAACCATGTTGATCCTGCATCTTTTGATGTTATCATCAATGGGGATACAATTTTTTCTAATCCTCCAAGTTAAAAATTGAACTTTGTGAGAGTTTCCCTCAACCAGACCTTGCTCCAACAGTCAGTGTGCCCTTGGATAGAAAGAGAATTATTATAGTCCTTTACAGTGAAGGCCCCCGAGGAGGATGGAGTAAACACACACAAATCCGGGCCAGTGGTGAGCTCGATAAGGTTGCAGGCGCCTTGCTGTTTGTCCTTCAACACTGCTCTGAGGAATTCCGGGTATTTCCTCGCCTCTCTGAATGAGATGTTGGTGGCTGGGAATCCCGGAAATCCAAGCACCGTGACAACCTAGTTGTGGTTCCAGAAGGTTAGATCCCCCTCTCCAATAATCCATCGGGTGTGAGGAATCAGTGCAGTAAAATAGGGAAGGGTAATGGACATGAAAGGAGACGCGTGGCTTCTATTCATCTCTGGGTAACCTGCACAAGAGCTGTACATGACCCTACCCTAGAGTGAATACCACTCATAGATTTCCCAAGACAGTTTTTCATGCCTGTAGATAAGAGTGACTGCGAGGCTTCGAAAATTAATACCACCGTCTTGAATGGGCATCACCATCTTTGCCCAGGACACCCAATGGTGTTTTCCTTCAGTGAGAGCATCCTAGATGAACCAGGCCAAGATGTTGTCAATATTGCTGATGAATTTTTCAGAACTTTGATGGAAGAGAGGGCATGGACATGATAGGCTAGAAGAATTCTATTAACTAGCACAATCCAACCCCTAAAAGAAAGAAATCTATTCTTCCAATTGAGGATAAGATCGGTGATCCTGTTGTTGATGTGATCAAAATCACAAATCTGAAGTCTGCCTGAGGAAATGGGAGCTCCAAGATAAACCATGGGGAAACTTCCTCTCTTCATATCCATGATACATCCCAAGGAGGACACTCGGCTAGAATAGAATCTACTAGATATTACAAAGTTGCTCTTAGACCTTTTAATAGCCTTCCCACTCCAATGGAAATATTCCGCAATTGTCCAAAGGAGGCCTCAGACCGACCTATTATTGGAATTCAAGAAGAATAAAGTGTCGTCAACAAACATGAGGTGGGATATGGGAAAAAGATTTATCCTTCTCCAGAATGGGAGGATCCCACCATTGCACATGCTGCTATGGTTGATGTGGCTGAAGATGTCTTGTGAGAGGATTAAAAGGCTCAGTGATAGGGGATCACCCTATCATAAGCCACGGGTCGCCTTAAAGAAACCATGAGACTTCCCCATGAAAGTAACATTCTACCATGATGAGATAAAACATCTAAAACTTAGGTCAGTAGTATAGGGGGAGAAACCCATACCTAAGATTACCTTGTTGATGATGCTCCATTCAAGTCTATCAAAAGCCTTGTTCATGTCAAGTTTGATGGCTATGTTTGAACGATGGGTCTTTTTATTGAGATCTCTCATAATATCTTGGGCCAATTCAATAGCCCCTTGTATAGAGCGACCCTTCACAATTCCATGTTGTTCTATGGAGACCCTCCAGGGAAGGTGAATGGAAATCCTTGAGTTGATAATGCTCACCAGAACATTATAGGGAAAGTTTCACATGATGACCGGTCTATAATGAAAAATTGAAGAGGGGTTCCTTATTTTCAGAATGAGCACTAGAGTAGTGGCGCATGCCACTCTAGGAAAGCTACCTCCTCTGAAGAAGTCACGAATGGCCTCAGATAAATTCTTTTTGACCACATCCAAAGAGTCTCTGTAGAACATACCTAGAAAACCATTCGGACCTGGAACGCTCTCTGCTTTGAGGTTCATAACAGCCTCAAATATTTCTTTCTCTTTGGGGATGGCCCCCAACCTCTCATTATCCTGGATAGAAACATGATTGGGAATGTATTTCAGAATCACCTCATTATCTCTCGGGTAGCCATTAGACATTCGTGGATTTTGTCCAGCAAGAAGATCTTTGAAGAAGGAATGAGTAAGCGACCCCACAACATCTCTGTCATCCAAATAAGTACCATCATCCATCAAGATATTTAGATGAACAAAGCATTCCCACTATTTGATACAAGCATGGAAATAGGCAGTGTTCCTATCACACTGACCAAGGCATATGATCCTCACTTTTTCCCTAACAAGGCGCTCATATTTAAGGATCATGACTACTAGATTATCCTTCTTAGAGTCAAGGTCTTCAAATATCTGATCATTGCTGGTTCAATCCAAGATTATAATCTGAATTTGAGCCTCCTCAGTTTATTATGAATGGAAGCCCTATAATTCTCCTGAGTAGGTTCACTCCAAGTGTCTCTAACCAACTGGTGATAATTCGGGAGGCCAGTCCAATGCTGAAAGAACATAAAACGATCATGGGTCCCCTGACTCGTAGAGTGGGAGACCAAAATCAGAGAGTGATCTGAGATCCCATGCACCAGGTGTCTGACCTTAGTGTTGGGATACAAAGTAATGGCTTGTATGTTTCCAAGGCATCAGTCTAGGAGACTCTGCGAACATTGCTCCCCACGTTGGTTGTTGCACCATGTGAAACCATCACCCGAGTAGCCGAGGTCCATGAGGCCTTTTCCAGCCATGAAGTGCGCAAAGTCCAAACTAGCTTTCCTGGGGAAAGGTCCTCTACCTTTTTTCTCATCCGGTTTTGCAATGACATTAAAATATCCTCCAACAAACCAAGGGAGGCTACCGGGATCAAAGGCATTGAGATCATCCCAAAAATGATTCCTATGTTGGGCGTCACAACTCCCATAAAATAAGGACACAAAGAAGGATCTATTGTCATGGGTAACCATGGTGGTGATATGCTGGTCACTTATCTGAACCCAGTACCCAATGAAGTTCCTGTGCCAAAAGATCCATATATGACAGTTGGATGGGTCCGCATTCATGGAACCATGTAGACTGATTTTTATGGAAAACTCATTGATTTGGGAGATATTCTACTTATGTTCAAGGACAACAACAAGAGAGACCTTGAATTTGTGGATAGTAGAAAAAATGAATTCTGTTTTGTCCTGGGCGCCAAGTCCACGAGCATTCCAAATGAGGACGGTAATCATTGAGAAAAGGGAACCCTAGAATTGGCCCCTAGGTTCGTAGATTTTTGAGGGCGGGAGGAGAGATCTTCCCTTAATTTCTTGGACTTGGCTCTGGTACATATACCTGAATTCCTAGAGGGAGGCGAAGTAGTGGGGGTGGAAAAATCTAGGGATCGAGGGGAGTCTACATTTCTGACCGAGGAGGGGGGCCGAGGTCTGGAAGCAGTATCACGGTTTCGGGATCCACTCATAGGATGGGGGAGGGACCAAGGAGAGGATAAAAAATCTTTCACTGCTAAAGGATCTAGAAGAGGGGAAAGGAAATATTCAGCTAAAATTTGGATGGAGGGAATACCTTGCAGGGTTTAAGGGACCAGCGGGGGAAGGACAGGGAATGTTGGGAGGGCAGAGGAAGGGCCCCTCAAATGCAACACAATCCTGAAGTCAATCACCAACAGCAGTTTTCAAACTAATGAAACCGAGGGAGTAGGCTGGAGGGGAAAAGACCACCTATGGGAGGAGGGTAGCAAGACAGACACACTTCCATTAACTTGAGAGGGGGCTGAAAGAGGAACTGGATCAGGAGATAGAGGGACAGTAGGGACTTCCACTGAAGTGGCATCGAGAGGAACCACCAGATGACCAGGCAAGAGGGTGCTAACAGAGGGCACCTTGGGAGGGCCATGATTCCCATCTTGATGCTGCTTCCTACAAGCTTGAAGAGAATTCCCCTGGAGGAGACAAGAGGGGCAGAACAGCCGGTAGAAGGGATAGAAGATGACCTGGGAACAACAGAAATAATCCTTTACCTGAAGCTATATCCTATCAGGAAGAGGCTTGGAAAAATCCATTTAAACAGAAATACGAGCCACCAAGGCCTCATCACTGGACCAGGTGCGGTCATACGAGCAAAGAAAACCACATAGGGAATCACCAATCTCTTTGAGAAAGCCAACATTCTGAAAAGGAATTGGAAGACCAGGGAGGTTGAGCCAAATAACCGTAATAGGGTTTTCTTGGCCTTTGTGAACCTCCAACGACCAGTGAGTCAGGTTGAAGTGTCATCTTCCCCAAGAATGAGGTGCCTTGCACCAAGCATGAATGAAGTCCGAATCTAAGCCAATAACCAGATAGAAGGAATTCCGGTGGATGACTGAAATCTTCGCTGGAGAGAGGACCCCCCAGGATCTGACAAACCGCTGGAAGGCTGCGATCAGAGGTTTCATAGCACCAAATCTTGAAATCAAGGTCCATTTGAGGAAGGCTTCAGCCTTCGCAAACGCAGAAGAATGTAATTCTATAGATAAGAGGGATCCATCATGGGAGACCAGTGGCAGAGGCAAGGAGACAACCGGGAAGCAAGGCTATAAAGGGGAAAGACCCGGGCCGCACACAGTGTCTTTGAAAGAGAGATCGGGCCAAGGATTCCCGAGGCCGGGATCGAGAGGAGACGAAGGCGCGAAAGCGGTAGTAGCACCACCAAACGAACCTGAGTAGTTGAAGACATCTTATTTTCCTCATGTTGAGTTCCTTTTTTAGGATATATACTTTATACTCTTGTCATCCATATAAATCTCACACCTTTCACCATAGAGAAAGCGTCTCCACATTTTTAGAGCAATGATCAAAGAAGCTATCTCAAGATCATGAGTAGGATAGTTCTGCTCATGAATTTTTAACTAACTTTATGAATATGCAATAACTCTATCATTCTACATATGGACACAACAAAGTCCTTTCTTTGATGAATCACTATAGATCATAAATCCACCATTCCTTGATGATAGAGTCAGCATCATATCATTCACTTGTCACATCTTCAATTCTTCAAAACATTCCTCACATTCTTTTTTCTATATGAACTTAACCCCTTTACGTGTAAGCTTGGTCATTGGATTGGTTAAAAGGGGGATGTTATGAATGAAACACCAATAATAACCAGATATTCTAATAAAACTACGAACCTCAGTTATTTTTTTGGAGTAGTCCATTCTTGCACAACCTTTTTCTTTGCATGATCAATAGATATTACATCCATAGAGACATTGTGGCCAGGAAAGGAATCTGATTGAACCCAAAGTTCACACTTTCTAAACATCCCACATAACTTATTTCTTCTAAGAGACATTAGAATAGTGTGCTAGTGATTTTTATGATCTTAGTAGCTTTTAGATTATACCAATATATCATTAATAAATACCACCGCAAATTCATCAAGACATTTCTTGAAAACTATATTCATTATACCCATAAAAAAGAGGGTGCATTAGTCAGTCCAAAAGGCATTACTGTAAAATCATAATGACTATACCTAGTTTGAAATGTTGTCTTTAGAATATCTTTCTTCCTCACACGTAACTGATGATATCCAGATTGAATGTCAATCTTAAAAAAATATTTGGCACCATGAAGTTGATCAAATAAATCATCACTACGAGGTATAGGATACTTGTTCCTTATTATTATATCATTGATCTCCCTATAGTCAATACACAACCTCCTAAATCTATCTTTTTTCTTATCAAAAGGAATGAGGGCTCCCCATTGAGAAACACTAGGGAGAATAAATCATTTACCACTCAATTACTTTATATATTTTTTCAGTTCCACTAACTCTATAGTAGCTATTCTATATGGAGTATTTGATATAGGTCTTGAACCGGAAACTAAATCTATAGAGAAAACAACTTTCTACTCAGGAGTATTTCTAGGTAAATCCTCTAAAAACAAATCAACATATTTTTTCACAATAGGTACATCCACTTTTTGAACATTCATTTCCTCACTTATAGATATTACATTCTCTTCCTCCGCAATAATTGAATTCAGTAGAGCTACTGGGGGTGGATCTAGATGAGAATCAGATGGTGATATTTTTGATATAAAGATAATGGATTCTACACCATTCTCAAAAATTGTAACTTAATTCTTCTTGTAATATATATATTTTTATCATAATTTGAAACCCAATCCATACTAAGGATTATATCAAATTAGATCATGGGTATGATGATAAGGTTTAAAAATAATTTTATAAACATTATTAATTTAATTTTTAAATAAAATCACATTTTATTCAAGAAATAACAATTTTAAAACTATAATTCATTTTATATCACCTTGAAAAATTAATCAATATCTTATTGTCTTATAACCATAAGATAATAAAATAATAATATGATTTACTATACATAAGGTTCATATTACTATTCACTAAAAATTAGGTTTTTCTTACCAGACTCTAAATATATTACTAAACACAACCATGTATGTCAGTTTTTCAAAATTCCAAATCACAGAGGTGGAAAAATTATGTTTATTGGATAGGTTATAACAATGTGGTGTTTTGTAGGGACTTAATGTTTCATGAATTAAATCTTAAATATATTTATAAATACTTGGGGTGTTACATTCTGACCCCTTAGAAAACGTCCATCCTCACAATTCCTAGGTTGTTACCTCATAAAAATATTTGGGTAGGTCTTCATCATAATCCCCTCCGGGTCCCATGTTGCTTCTTCAATTCTATGATTTTCCAAAGTACCTTTACCAGTTGTATTGTACAATTCATCAACACATGTTCCTTAGTGTCCAGAATCTGGATAGGCACTTCACAGTAAGATATGTCTGGTTCCAATTATGTAACTTCAAAAGTGAGTACATGTGTTGGCTTTGGCATATACATCATCAACAATGAGACATAGAACACATTGCATACATTAGACAGTGAAGTTATGAATGAAACACCGATAATAACCTGCTAAACCAATAAAACTACGCACCTTAGTTATGTTTGTTGTAGTTGGACATTCTTGAAAAACCTTTTTATTTATTGGATCTTTATATATTCCATCCTTAGAGACAATGTGGCCAATAAAGGAAACTTATTGAAGACAAAATTCACACTTTATAGATATCCCATATAATTCATTTCATTTTAGAGTCTTCAGAATAGTGTGCAAGTGATTTTCATTATCTTCATAGTTTTTGGAGTATACCAATATATCATCAATAAATAACACCAAAAATTCATCAAGATATTCCTTGAAATATATATTCATTATATCCATGAAAAAAGAGGGTGAATTAGTCATTCCAAAAGGCATTACTCTAAACTCGTAATTCCCATATCAGGTTCGAAATTCTGACTTTGGAATATCTTCGTTCCTAACAAGAAACTGATGATATCTAGATAGAAGGTTAATATTTGAAAAATATTCAATACTAGGAAGTGGATCAAATAAATCATGAATATGAGGCATGAGATACTTGTTATTTATTATTATAGCATTGATCTCCCTATAGTCAATTCATATCCTAAAAGATCCTTCTTTTTTCTTATTAAAAGGAATATAGGATCCCTATTGAGAAAAAATAGGGTAAATAAATACTTTATCACTCAATATCTCTAGTTGTTTCTTCAGTTACACTAACTCCACAGTGGCCATTCTATAAGGAGTCTTTGATATAGGTCTTGAAAAAGGAATTAAATCGATAGAGAAAAAAACTTCCTTCTCTAGAGGATGTCCAGGTAAATCCTCTAGAAACAAATCAACATTTTCTTACAAAATATGTATGCCCTCTATTTGAAAATTCTTCTCCCCACCTATAGATATTTCATTCTCTTCCTCCCCAGTAATTGAATTCAATAGATCTACAGAGGGTGGATCTAGATGAGTATCAGATGGTGAGGTTTCTCCTCTAAAGATAAGGGGTTCTACACAGTTCCCAAAAATTGTAACTTCATTATTCTTGTAATAGATTTTTTCATCATAATTTGAAAGTCAATAAATATTGAGGATTATATAAAATTCAATCATGGGTTTTATGATAAGTTTTGCAACTGAGGCACATTTATGTGTAGCAAGGGGGATTGATCAAAACATCTTTGTCGCAATGATATTTCCCTTAAGAGTTTTTCTTGAAAACTCCCTTATTAAATTAAATTGTAAATATCTATTTTTCTAGGTATAATATGTTGATATAAAAGAATACGATGATCCAGAATCAAATAATTCATTGGATAAGTTTGAGGAAATGATTAAAGTACCTGCCACCATGTCATTAGGAACTTCAATATTTGTTGTTGTGATTGCATATGCTTGTCCCTTCTCCATTGGCCTTATCTGAGGAATGTTTCAATAACACTTTGTAAAATAATTATCATATTTCCGCATCTCCCTAAAATTATAGAAATGAACATTAATAGATTATTTATTTCCATTACAATCAGCAGCATGATGGCTTTTCTGTCCACACTTGCAGCACACCCTGTTTTCTTTTAAATAGGCACCAGGGTGTTTCCTTCCACAATTATCATAGGGTGGAATGTAAACTCTTTCCACCATCCCCATTTCCTTATATCCTATTCTAGATTTTTCAGCATCCCTCTTCTTCTCTTGATTTTCCTTAAATTCATAAGACACAGATAACTCCTTTTCTATCTTGATATCACATGAGTCTATATCTTTATATGATGAGAATGTTTGGAAGAACAGTTCCCTTCAAAGGAATGTATTTTGGCCATCGAATAATTGATCAATATTACACCTTGGATTAGGTACATAGTGCAAAAAATTCCTTTCTAACCTTGAAAATTTAGTTTCATTCTTTGAAACATTCTCATATTCCTTTTGCCTCAAATTCAAAAACTGCATTTCCTTATCCAATCGTTGTTCACGAGGAAAGTATTTATATAAGAAAGTTTCTATAAATTAACTCAATTCAATGTTTTCTATTTATTCCTCCCACTTTTTATTTTGGATTAGTGGCCACCATTGTTCAACATATTCTGAATAATGATAAACTACCTTGATAACCTTCTCTTTTTCGATACTTCCCAAATCAAGAAATATATTCTATAAGGAACTTATCCTATGCTCTGATACGAATGGGTTTTCTATCCAATTAAATTATAGAGGATGTTTTCCCATAAGGTGATCTGACATATCTCCTCCACGTTGTGGATACCGATGCTCTATTCGAGTAAGTTTATTGTTCATAACCTGAGTAAGCTATCCCACTATAGTTATAAGTTTCTCTGCCCTAGTCACTACTCCAGATCCAACATCATTATCTTTTATGGGAGTGAAATTCCTACATGGATTACGTGCATACATGAAGTTTCCATTCCTTCCACTAGGTGCCATTTATAAATAATGTAATACACTAGATTATTTAATAAATAATAATGTACAATATTAACATAGAAAAATACTTAAAATAAATTGAAATCCTATTCTTTGCTAATATCAAAATCCTAAACATGGTTTCTTTGAGGAAAAATTTACATTTACTTCATTGATAATGGGTTTCAAAGAAAATGTGAATTATCATAATCATATCTACTAGGAGTTTCAAACTAGGTGCACAGTAAGTCCTATTGTTGTGTACTACGATACCCCTGGTCAATCATAGAACTCATTATCGGAGTTGTTATTCCTATGTACATCTGTTCCAGAACCACCTCCACTTGTAGTATCCCGACTTGGATATATTTTCTATAGAGGTTCAAATAGTCTATTACTTACCAAAACTACATGACATTCTTTTAAGTTTATCCTCAAAGTATATCTTAGGGTTTTTTTTCCTTATTCTACATTTTCTAAATCTTGTCTCCATGTTTTCTACTAAACTTCCATTGATACCAACTTTAAAGACATGACCCCTGTTTCCCAGAGTTAATGCCTTTTTTATTACATTAGAATGATTACAAGAAATCCGTATTCCAAGGAAATGAATAGTTTAGTAGTTTTGGAAAACCATAAACATTTGTAAGTTCAATATTACAACATAAAATTAAAAACAACATATAAGTTCCATTGGGAACATCCACTACTCTAAGATTATCCCTAAAAGTCAATAATAATATACCTATTTATTTTCTGGAAAAAAATGAAACATAAGAAGAGGTGAGCTTAGATGCTTAGTAAGGGTAAACATTATAGTGGAAGATAGAATACACATTAGGCATGGAGAATAATTGATAACACATTCCTTTATAAAAATAAACATAAACTTAATATGAAAGGAATATGAGATGAGTAAATATTCCCATAATAACACTTAATCATGGGTTTACTACTAGTAAAATAACCACATGAACTATGAATTTATAGCTCTATAATGGGGGAAATGCATATGTCATAAATTCTGAAACATACCATCAAGGCCTCATCCAAGACATCTAAAAATTATTAAGTCCTCGACCAAAACCATATCTAAAAATGGGAAAGGCCTCGACCAAGCCCATATCTATTTGTCACATGAGACCTATAAATATATCAAGGGGATATAGGGGGACCCAAACATAAATTACTATGTCCAATTCATTCATTATATGAACAAGGATAAACATAAACAACATATACACAAGAGATGTAAATAACATCCCACAATCTACAACATAATCACTAACAATTCTGAGTAGTAAGATAAATAATATCAAAATAGAACATCCATGTAAAATTGATCATAAAACATTAAATATAATATCTAATATGACATCATAAATTATTATTACCAATAATACATAAGAATCAATAAGAGTGTTGAAAGATATGAAAATTCCCTTATAAAACCATTGAGTAATTCTTGAGATAAATACTCTTTCACTTCGAAAAGAAGAGTTATATTTTGAAAATATAGTATAAAAAAGTGAATTAAGATAATATTTTAATAATAAATTGAGTTAATTTATAAAAATAATGCATTTTAAAAACATATTATGGATTGAACTTGAAATTAGTAAAGAATTTATAAAATTCCCTTGAATCATGCTTGTATTTTAGAATGAAATTTGAAAGTTCCTTTTAAAACATGTAACTACCATAAAAGAAATAATGATTCTAGTTTGTATACATACATAGAACATTGACATAGAATTTATGAGGATTACATAAGAATAATTAAGAAATTAATTGTGATAAATAGAGACAAAGAGTAACCGGAAAGAAAATGGTGGTTCGAGTTGGAAACCCTAACCTTAAGTATGAATGTGTTCCTAACTTGATCTCAATTACATGAATAATAAAATTTAGGTTCATAAGTTAACAATTACAGAACTTTGTATACATGTAACTGATTTATTATAACCATATTAGGTTCATTCATGTACTTTTAATGGATTAAGAGATTCAATTTCATTGTTTGGGAATAGATTCTTCTTTGGTTTTCATGATTGGTTTACTTATATTCATGTATGGATAAAAATGTAGAATGAGAATGGTTGTACAAAATAGAATTTACATGTTATTAGTGAACTATTAGAAGATTACATGTTTATAAACTTTGTTTGGTTATTGGGAGTGAAGATGAATCATTATATAAAACTTTAATGATAATTGTTTGGGTTAATTGGCAGTTTTTGATGACAAAAAACCCATTTTGATTTATAAATTAATATCATGTGTAAAAAAGGATTCCATAATCTTAAATAAGTTTTAATACATATATTATAGTCTATTTTAAACATAAAAATGGTTTCATGATCATAATTTAAGATGGTAATAGAAATTGAAAACTCGTCATCCTTGAATGTGATAAGTTAACACATCTCAGATGGTGTTTTCATTTCTAGTATAAAAGAAGGGGAAATGAGAGATGATGAATAATTATTAATTTATTATAACAAAATTAAAGTACATTTAAGGTACTGTAATCATCATAACGTTGGGATTAAAGGAGGTGAAGAAATAAAAATAAAATAAAGGAACTTGAAATAAAATACATGAAAAGAGGAATTTACCTCTTGAATTAATATTCCCTGAGAGCCTCTTCAGAGGAGAGGTTTTAGTCTTTTTATGAGACCAAGGGCTGATTGACATGGGGTAGGAGCTTTAAAGGATATTTGAGTAGAACTTAGACAAGGCACAAGGCTTTATAGGAGTGAAGAGTAGCGGGAGTGAGGGTTTTTTTTTGTATTATAGGAGAGGGGTGATTTTTGAATATCTTATTCATTATTTAATTATTTACCTCAAGACAACTAAAAGTGTTGATTCATGTGACCCATAATAGTAATAAATGAATGTGAGTTCGAACCAAGTGTTCTTACATCATCCATGATGCTAGGAATAGTTAATTTAACTGATAATGCATATATATGGTAAATTACCATATTTTAGCATTCATAAAAAATTCATGTATTTCAGTAAAATCCCAAAAATTAACCCTAGGCATGTTTTTATGTGTATAATTCAAAACTGAACTCATTTTTTTTAATATAATTTTCTAAATATTATTAGTTTAATTTTTAAATAAAATCCTAGTTTATTTTAAAAATAACAATTTTAAAACTATAATTCATTTTATATCACCTTGAAAATTTAATCATGATATCATTATATTATATCCTTAAGACAATAGAATAATAATATGATTTACTATTCATAAGGGTCATATTACTATTCCCCAAAAATTATGTTTTTCTTATCAGACTGTACATATCTTACCGAACAACACTGTTTATACCAGTTTTTCGAAATTCAAATCACATAGGTGGACAAATATATTTACTGGCTAGGTTATAATAAAGTGGTGTTTTTTATAGACTCAATGTTTCATGCATTAAATATTAAATTTATTTTTAAATCCTTGGGGTTTTATACATATAGAATGCAATACAATAAGAAAGGATAGAATAATAATGGGAATAAATAAATAAATAAAGACTCTATATCAGGAAGGAATACCATGTACATGCTTGACAACTACTCCTAAGCCCCCATGTCCAGTCCTAGTACATAAATGAAAACAATATAGAGTACAATCAAACCTTCCCTTCCATCCAGAGATCCGTTTAGGTAGCAACTAGAGGATCAAATAGGGTGTGAGTAAAACATAGTTGGATATAAAAAATGGTTTCAAATTAAATCCAAACCATAAGTATAAAATAAAAAATTATGATGATATATCAAAAGTAAATTAGTGTAGTAAATATACATGAAATTAAGCCGGTCTTAGGTTCCTAAAGGAAACATGAACAACCATACCTACTTCGGTCTAAGCCAATAATGCCTCTGAACAAGTATCATCATGTATATATATAAGTATGTATATATATATATATTATATCAATAATAACACACACACACACACATGCACACACACACACACATATTTATAAATACATGTTGTACTATCAAGTACCCAAGATGTAACTAAAGAATCCTTATACAGTTATATGAGTCCAATATTTTAATTAAGGATCACCATAACTATCTCTCTCAAGGAATAATGATGGATTCCATGAAAACGTATCATAATTAATAAGGGAAACCATGCCTAAGTATTATCTATAATGATGTGAAGCACCATTCTTATCATCCTAATTGTGGTGGGCATAGAACGTCAATTCCAATAACCCAAGTGATGTGAAGTACCATGTCAAACATCCTCTACCAAGGGGGTTTGAAATGACATGTCCACAACCCTAAAAAATCCCCTTTTGTAATAATCTAGTACAAGGTAATCCTACTTACCTTATGAGCCCTTAGCCTAGTCATTATGTAAAGAGGAACCTGGCCTCGCTCAAGGTGGAGTAGTTCTTCACTAATATATTACATTTATTATTTTAAAATAGTTAATGAGAATCCAATAATTCCATTTAATTATGAATTATAAATATTTTTTAATTTGTAAATAAATTACTAATAATTGGGATGTTCATGTCATTATACATGCCATGGTAATGTTCAAGTGTCCCTAGGGTCAATCTATTATAATCGTTAAGCATATAAAACACCGAGGACTAAGGGGATGTATCGAACCCACATAGAATTTTTTTCCACTCATAAGTATTAAGGGGGAAACACTAAATTTAAAACTTTTATTCTATATTAGGTTAAAACATTCCATTAATACTTTACTTATCTCAAATTCTCTATTTCTCTAACAGGTAAATGGTTTAAGAATAATATAAATAATAATCCTAAGATAAGTGAGTCATCCAAAACACTTATAATTCATGTAATCCTATCTAACCCTTTCTTTTTAAAAGAGTCAAGAGAACACACCTCAAAGGGTGGATTTGATTCCAAAGATAAACATAATGGCCTATAGGAATAAAAGTGACACACTCAAGATGGTGTTCCATGTTGAGGTAGATGACATTCCATGGTGAAATTAAGTTCACATGGACTAACTAAATTAAGGAGTAAATATCAACATGAGAAATTTTAAATTTATTAAGTGGAGCATGTTAGGTATAGTGCCTCACATAATGGCTTATTTTATAAATGATGATTTTTTTTGGAAACACATATAGATGAACTAAGTTATACCAAGGAAGTTTCACTAATTCTTTATCAAGCTTTGATTCGAGTCAGAACATGAAAAATCAATGAAACCGATAATAAACATGAAAATATGGTATTCTAACTCACACAATAATTGCATTTAATATGGATATATAAATACAAAATAGTGCCAAGAGGAGTATTAGTCTTAACAATAGGCTTCCATTGCATCTGATGGTAATAAAATCAAACCAATAATAAAGGAAAACCACCCTTGGATGATATAGGAAGATGAGGAGTGTGAAGGGGTACTTCTGGGTGAAATGAGGGTGAAAATGGGGGAAACCCCATGAAAGGTTAAAAGGGGAAAAATTGGAATTTCCCCTTTTAATGCGACAAACAGTTTA
Source organism: Viscum album (assembly GCA_963277665.1). NCBI lineage: Eukaryota > Viridiplantae > Streptophyta > Magnoliopsida > Santalales > Viscaceae > Viscum > Viscum album. Next base: position 74,674,816 of record OY728122.1, on the reverse strand, counting down.
GCTAACCTTGCGCTAACCATACAGTTCTACTATCCAAAGGGATAACCCCATCACATGGATATGAAAACAGTTCAAAAAACAATGTGTTGACTATGATTACACATATAACATTTATTACAAACCTATCACATGTATATTCACCAGACCATTAATTGTTTATAAAATCATGCCCCTCCCTTTAGGGCCTTCACGGTTGTGTGGCTTGGTGAGCACTAACCATGAACCGCCTATTTTCTTTCCAAAAAACTGGTATTTCAAAGCCCGATGACCCCCCCAAAATAAACCAAACACCCATGGAACCTCTTGGTTCTTAAAATATATCTAAAATCATCACACTTGACTGTTTAAATACTTGGATTTATATTACAAGGCCCCATTTAAGATTTGTTCTTTTCACCAAATGAAAAGTTTTAATTCTCTCCAAATTTTCAACCGTTCTAAAATAAAGGATTTATTGAATAATTTAGGGGTTAAGGTATCCTGATTAACTAATATAATGTTGTTAAAATGTTTCAATAGTGTAATTGAACATTTTGGGGAAAGTTGATCAATGGTGGACCAACTAGAGTTTTGTATGGAATTAAATTTTGTGATATTGAAATGACTTTTAAAGAATTATATGGGATGTGTTAGAGGTGGCTCGAAGTTTCAACAATGATTTAGGGGAAAATATGGTGTATTATAGACTTATGTTTGGAGTTATAGTGGGGATTCATATTTCATGATTAGAGTAAATATGTGGATATTAGTGGTGATTTCGGGACTGGATGGGCTGATAACTATGATTTTAATATTTCAAAGGGTTCTTAAGGATGAGAAGTTTTATTCTAGTGATTTTTCAAAACCAAACTCCTTTATGAGTTGTAAATTTCTGTTAAAATTTGAGTTTTTAAGAAATTATGGATGAGCGTATGTTTTTTTAATCAAGATTCAGATTTAAATTCTAAGAGTTAAATCACCCAGGGTTGATGTTTTTGGATATGGATTTTGGATTGAGAGGTTCTTTAGGTGATAAAGTGAGTTTTGGGTGCTTCGGGATAAAAGTTTAATGTTTAAAGGTTTATTCTTAGGGTGCATAGTTTTTTGTGCATGATTTAGGGGAAATCATGAAACACCCCAAGCTTAAGATGGTTTCCAGTTCAAATTGTATAACTCACAATTATCATGCATGATTAGTTCATTATTGATGATAAATAATAGGGATATCCTAGGAGACCATGAATGGGGGTTGAGACATGGGGATTAGTGCATGGTTGTCAGATAGTTGAAGGAAAACCGTGGGAAATGTGGTAGACAATGATAGAGATGGGTTGTATGGTTATTAGGGTAGATGTAAAACCATGAAACCCAAAAACATTAAGGGGGTTGTCCTAGACATTATATAATTCATGATTGGTAAACCATTTATCCAAACCATGAAATCCATTAAAAATGGAAAAATATGATTTTAAACCTGAACTTGTAACCTGAACCCTAATATCCTCCTCCTTCTCATGCGTAATGGATGATCAACCCTCCTACCATTTCTCTCATTGAATATCCCTAGGGTTGGGATGATTTCATGCCATTATCTGGTGATTAAATATATATTTCTTAATAAATTTTCATATATTCCCTTTCTCATTCATTTTCCTATGATTTTGGCCTCTATTGGTTTGGGGTTCTTGATTATTTCCACTTGATCATAGTTGAAATCATTCCACCTTTTTGGGGTTTTGTGTGTGATTGTGTGGTAAGCTAGGATTTATCTAAAATTTATGATATGATAGAATTACAAGGGGTAATAAATAGATTTAGTTTGGATTATTGATATAGAATTCCTTGGAGATGTCCCCCTAGATTCCTTTTGATTATGGATATGGAATGCCTTGGGTAAGTCCCTCTAGAATTTTTTATGATTACTAGTTTTAATTCCTTTGGAACATCACTCCTAGGATTGATTATGGGAACTGATTTGGAATTCCTTGTATGAGTTCCTTATATTCATATAGATTACTAATAATGAATGCCTTGTGAAAGTCACCCTTGGATTCATTATGATTTATTATTTGGAATTCCATAGAAAAGTTCCTTAGATTCTTAGGGATTAATGATACTCAATGGATTAGGGGTAGTGTCCATTGGATTAATTATGATTTATGATTCATAATGCCTTACACAACTTCCTTGGATTCACATGGGCAACTGGTTTGGAGTGAATTGGATGAGTTACTTCGATTCATATGGATAAATAGTTCGTAATTACTTAGATGAGTTCCGTGGATTCAAATATGATAATATTTGGGTTTCCTGGGACATGCTCCAAGAAATCAACCAGTGTCATGATACTATTAGATTTCGTAAAGCCATTATCCATGTAATGAGTACTTCCACCACTACTATATTGGTCATGGTATTGTTTTAGGTTTTTAATGATACCCCAACATGCTCAGAGACACTCCAACACCATGGAAAGTAGGTATGATAATAGTTATTTGATTTGGGGTTGGGCTTGGCCCCCCTAGTTGGTCACCTATATTTTGACACACTCCATTACTTACCGAGCTAGGTATATTGATGTTATTGAGTATTATGTTTCCAGGTGGGTGTAATGAATGGTAAAATACAATTCTTATATTATTTTTTTATTAAAATACACTCAATAAAAACAATAATTAACCCTATTAAGGTATTGTAGATTACTAATGGGTTATTAGAATCACCCCTAACCGTGTACACAACATGGGTTTCGATGTACATGGGTAATCTATTCAATTTTCTCGTTGGACGTAGTAATTTCTTGGAGATGAACACATGGTCTAACCTATAGTTCATGGAGGACATGGATGAATCTAGTTGGATTATGTGAGTTGTGATAGAGGATAATGTATTTACTTTCAGTTATGGTACATGATGTATTGGATTGTGTTATATTTTTATATATACGATGTCTACTATTTTATGTCCATCCCCTGTTACTCTGTTTTATAATACTTTATCACATAGACTGTTTTATTGATATATATTTTGGATTACATGGGCCTAATAGGCTTCTAATTTTGTGCATCTAGGTTTTTTGTATGTCTGTTATATGAGCAGGTCATCCTGGATTTTTAGTTGAATTGGTTATACCCCCTTGAGCCTTATGTTGTAGGGAATAGTCTCTCCATAACTATACGTGTCCCTCACTGCTAGTTGATTTCCTATAGTGTATGGAGAGGCATTACTGATGTTATATAGGAACCCCACTCTCGAGAACCATTTAGGATGTTTGGGCCAGGTCATTACAATATAGGAGTTTATTTTCTATCCTCAAGGATCCAATGATTGTAGAAGGTAACCCAAATGTCATGATTTATTTAACCCATTATTAAAACAACCCCATATAATTATAACTATTCATGGATTTATTACTTTTTTCATAAGATACATAGTGACACCCAGATTTGTATTCCTAGGCCTAACCCCATGTTCTAAAATATTCAACCACATCTCGGTGACATGGTATCCTCATTCATGTTGGGTCATGTTACATTAGAATCAACATAGTTATATAATTCAATTTTTATCCAAAAATTTCTTATAACATAAATTTAAAATATGTAATATATGGTATATCCTTCATGTCCTTAAACCTATTATAGTTGTCTATTTTGTGATACCTTTATGCCCAATGTATGAGCCAAATCTATGTGAGAACACGAACATATGGTTGTCCATAAAACTGTTCTATAAAGAACCCGACCCTAGTATCCCCGATCTAGTGGTTAATTTACTACTTTGGAATAAGATATAAACAATCACATCTTAGAGGACTAAATAGTTAAGTATTTTTGGTAAACTAGATACATACTTGAATCTCACATCACATTTGAGAACATAAAATAAAATACATAGTGAAAGTAAACATTTTTCATCCTTGAAATCATTAAAATATTCCAAATTCATATCCTATGGGAAGGAAAGAAAATAAGGGTGAGATCAGATTAAATCAAAATCTATATATAATAAATAAATCATAATCAATAAGGCATAATCAATATGGAAAGGTAAATAACTAAAATCAAATTTTATTTAACCAATAACATGATCATGATCATTCATCAAGGGATAATATTAATGAAATAATCTCATGGATACTAAACAATGAATTTTCAATTAAGTAAATACTTATTATTTGATTTCATGATCTCTATAATCATGATATATATATCATCAATACCTTACACCAAGACAGTTTAATCGATGGGTAGGTATTAACAAGAAAAATATTTAGTGATAGCCAACTAATTTGTATCATGAGACCAATTTATACATCAAGGGGATATCTATAATCAAGCCTCACCCAACACTGAATGTCTAATTCATTACTCATATACTGAAAAAATCAATTCAATTTATAAACAATATGCCTTATCAGTAAATGTATCCATTAAATAAAGAATAAAGAATATCAATATTTCCATAGTAAATCAAATAGATTACAAAGTAAAACACCATATGTAGTAATGATATACATTTTAATAAATAATAATATCAATGATAATGAATATATATATTTAAGGGGAATGCAATTTCCAATGATCATAAGAATGTGAATGTTTCAAGAGAATGATAACTACCATAAAATTAATCAAGAAAGTTAATTTCCATACATTTTTTCTTCTTACAGATGATAATCCATATAAAGAAGGAATAATTATGGTATTATTAAAAAATATCCCCAATGGATATTTCTAAAATAAAGGGTTTTTGTCATTGATGAATCAAAATATTATAAAATGATCATTAAAAACATTATTGAGGAAATACCCTTTTAAAATTAAAAATCACTTTTAAAAAATAAAAATCTCCAGGATATTAGTCAGAAAAATTTATTTTAAAAATAACTTTTAATCTTGTAAATGAATAATCAATTCAAAGAGTGTTTATATAAGTGGTAATATTCTATATATTTTGAGTATGTTAAAACAAAATTTCCTTTCACATTTTTCGATAAAAAGTCAAAAAAATTCCATGTCTACAAAATGAAAAGAAGATTCATTTTAAATAATTTTTTAAAAAATGGGAAAAAATTTGCTTAAGAAATAATTGGATAATATTAATAATATTATTTAAAAAAATTTAACGAAACTATAGATAAGGAAGAAAATTAATTTTTAACCGAAAGGACAAATAAAGAAGGGTTTTTTTAAAATCATTTTATCAATAATTCCAAGTACCAAAGAGGGTAAAATAGTACTACTACTTGAAATGTTCATTTATAACCACAAGAGAATAGAATTAAAAGGGTTTATTAGATAATTATCATACAATTTCCTTCAATATAAATTTATGTATAAATAATCACCATTAAAATGAGTTTGAATCATAAACCCTTACCACTTAGGTAACTTTTCAATCAGAACCCACATGAAAGAAATAACTTCAAAAGTAACCTTAAATACTACTAATATAAATATATTCAAGATATAACATATGAAATGGGGTAGTATATACACCTCTTTAAAACAAATAAGTGAATAATACCAAATATGTCTCAATGGAGTGTAAATTGAAACAAAATATCCAACAAATATTACACCATTGAAGTGAGGATTAATAAATGAATGGATTCTTTATATCAAATTTAAATTCATATAATTTTTTCTAAATAAAATATATAAAAATTATAATACATTACCCAGATTATCTTATAATATAAAATACTATGAATAGGTAATATAACCTGATGAAAATAAATTGAGTTATGAAATTCCTTACCACTTGGTAACTTCTACTTAAGATACCCTTGCATAAAATAATTAAGATATAAACATAAAATACCATGAATAATGAAGTATTAATGATATTACATTTAAACGTTATGGTATATGAACCATATAAAATAAATTAGGCTTATAATATTAAAACATGCCTCAACGAAGGGGAATTGACATGAAGTTCCTCACCTCCTGTTTTCCCTAGTTTATCTTTATTTAACCTTCTATATAATGGTCTTAAACATGTTATTAATTTATAATAGAACTATATTCATATTCATAAAATGATATAGTATCTTATTATAACATCTTATCACCCATTCGTTAATAATATTTCATTATTACCATTGTTTCGTGTGTTAATTGCTTTTTTTATCATGCATGTTTTGTCATGGATGTTCTGGTTCTTATACATATTATATAGTTATGTAATATTCAAAATTTTATAATTTTTTTAAATCATTTTTATCAATTGGATACTTATTTAAAATAATTCGTGAAATTTAAACATGGAAAATAAATCACATTGCTTCATAGAGGAAGTTGGTCCTACATACACACGAGCGACGTTATCATTTTATTAATGGGTGAAAGTGTAAGGAAGTGAATGACATATTAATTTCATAAAATCAATGTAATTTCATATTAATCATATATATTCAATATTTTCATCATTATGACCATCTATGTTAGTTGGTGATGGAAAAACAACACCAATTTTCAAAGCGGTAGTCCACTGTACACATGAGCAATGAATTTGTTTACCATTTGATAGAGAAGGAGATGGATAAATATTATTCCATTTAAAAAATAAAATCTCATTATATGTTAGATACTGGATTTATTATATTCCAATTATTAATATATATCATTATATGGAAAAATAATAAGTAAAAATAAGGAGCTCAGAGAAGATGATTACCTTCACTTATAAAAACCTCATTTGGATCTCTTTTTAGGGACCCTAGATTTGGTCTTTGGGGAAGACCAGGAACTCTAGAATGTGTCTAAGGATTTATTGGGGAGATATTTTTAGGTTTTGGATGATATAAAAGGCTTTATAGGTGTGAATAAGTGAGGCAGGGGTTGCCTTTTATAATTGTGGAGGAGTTTCACTTTTGTAAATACCCAAAACTATTTAATAATGGGATGTCAATCTCAACTGAAGTGCCTAAATAATTGGAAAATAATGGTTTCTAGGGAATATAAGGTTGATCCACACCTACAAAACTATAAATAATCATATTTTAAACATTTAATTTCCTTTTCCTCCAAGGTTACTCACTTTTACCATTTATGTTTTCACCACAACAACTTGTTTATTAACCTAGGTAATTTATCCTTTAAGAAAAAAATAAAATGAGATTTATAATATAGTTTGTACATAATTATTATATATATGATATAAAATTTATCAAATTAAAATCATATTTTGTTGTAAAATTTATTTTAACACAATCTCATGTAATACACAAAACCTTGTTTTAAATATAACCATGATAACTAATTTTTAATTATTTTCGCTATTCATAATGGAAATAATTAATTGGAAATTATTACCTAATAATATTTATTTTCATCCAAAATTTATAATCTATTTTTCCAAATTCAGTTATATAATTGGTATAATTTAATTTAAAATTTACCCTACAAGGGTGATAAAAATGAGGTTTTACAAAGAAATTTTTTTCGTATGTATAAAAAGTTTTTATATCAAAATTCAGAAAAAAAAAGATTTCAATTACATAAATTGGATTAATAGTAATATAATTTAACTAATTTAAATTTAAAAAAAATATCAAATAAAAATGGAACATTGTAAATTCCTTAAATGAAAAGGTAGTTTTCAATATAAATAAGTAATTTTCACTATTCATCAAAAATATTAATATTTTCAGAAAATTTAAAACAATTAACTCTAAGATAATTTTAATATGATGATATAAAAAATTAATTTTATTTTAATAATTTTTTTTCTAAAATTATGAATAATTAATTTTAAAATTTACACACAAGACCTGAAAAAACCATTTTTTATGAAAAATGAGATTTAACCATAAAATTGGATTTATTCTTATCAAATTCAGAGAAAAAATATTCGATTATTGATAATGTTTTTTATTGAATATATAATATATAAATTTTATCAAAATCATTCAACCATAGTGAATAATTTAATCTATTAATATCAAAACACATTTTCTTATATATATATATATTTTTTAGAAAAACATTTCTTTTACTTTGAAATGATTCTTATTTTCATTTCTATTAAATTTATAACCGATAAATTTATTTTATACGTGCGTAAACCCTAAAATTTTCTTAATTTAGTTATTCTTATTCATAATGGCCAATTTTACTACTAGATTATAAGGAACATTTTTAAATAATACATTTCATGGGTCTTTTAAGATCGGAGTGGTATATTATATACACTATCGAACACATTGTTATTATTTTAAATTATTGTGGTGTAACATTCTCCCCACCATCAATAAATTATATCATCACAATTTGAACATGTTCTTATAAATTAGACATTTGACATTTTAAAGTTCCTTTATATAAAACACACATCATAAAATGGTTAATAAAACCTCCTCTTAAAAGGAGGGAAGGAGAAAATCAAAGGTCATCTATAAAAAACATATGTTTTAAAAAACATAACATTAAAGGGAAGTGAAAATATTTACATAGAGGACAAAACAAGCACCCAAGGCCTAATAGAGAGTAATAAAGAACATGGACTTGAGTCAATTTACAAAAAAAATAGAAATAACGGTTGAAAAGATCATAAAATCATCATAAATGATTGTAAAAGGATAAAATTTTTGTTTCAAGATATTTCCCGAGATTTTAGTAATTTCTATATAATATAGAATATAAACACAATTAAATATACTTGATATATTTCTATTTACTAAACACAATTTAATCCTTTTTGTGTTCTTTGATCAATTTACATTTTATCTCTTACTCAACGGAATTAATATCTAATATGTAATTTTTATTTCTAAAGCACTAAAATTAACTTCTAACATATCATAAGAAATATAAAAGAGTAAATATTCCTTACATATATCTTGAAATATTTACCAAAACCAAAAAGGTTAGAACAAGTTATCCAATATAACACATTAATCTATAAAAATTAACAATAACACCGAAATTTCAAATTAATATTTATACATTAAATAATTTTAACCAAAACAATATTATATTGTCCAAAACATCACGTAGGCATATGATAGGTTTTGCACCCTTTTCACCGTTCTATTGCGGTTTCAAGGTCTATATCCTTATTTGATGCGATGTGTTGTCTCCAGGCATGCGAGTTTTCATTTTTATGAAAATATATTAATATAAATAATATAATATCCCCCAAAGGTGATTAATATACTAAAAAATAACATTAATTATCAAATCACTTTTTAACCACAATGGTTTTTTATACGACTTATTTTTTTTTCACAAAATCAAATAATCATAATTGACTTTTATTACATTAACTTCAATGATCATATTAACCCTAATGTTTATCAATAAATTTAAACTTATGTCTATAAAATATAAAATTATTATTCCTAAAAACAAATTATCACTAAAACACCAGTTATACATAAGGGTTACATATACCTCAAACATCTATTAAAACTCAATAAATGTCTTTGAGGTATATCCGTCTCATAAAACCTCATAAGGGGTATTCATACCATTAAAATTGTAATCATAATCACACTTTTTAACCCATTATGGTATCTAGAAAACATAAACTATAAAATTATAAATCATAAAATTAGTGTCTTTATAGAATTTACTGAAAGTCTATCGTAGGTTTATGTTTCTTAATCTATGTATTTCTAAATGTATTTCCCAAGTTTTATACTAAAATGTCTCTAATAAAAACGGTAAATACACTAACCCATATAGACTAGAGCTAGTGTTTACTTTATTATATGGAAGTAAGATAAAAGTGATCACATATAGAAGGAATGAATATTTTAGTAGTCTTTGTAAAATTGATACAATCTTGAATATGACATTACATTTGAAAATATAAAATAGAATACAAAGTGAAAGTAAAAATTATTCATCCTGAAATTCATTCAATGATTCCTTCTACATATCCTAGGGAAAGGAAATAAAAACAAGAGTGAGATCATATGATCAGTAATATTTATATACAGTGGATTATATCAATCATAAATAAAGAATAATCAATAAGGAATAATCAATATGGAATGTTAAATTGTTGAAACCACATTATAGTTAATAAATAAATTTAGAAAAACATACATACATGTATAATATCAACAGAAAAATATCATGGATAATAAATAAAAAATTATCAATGAAGGAAATGATTAATACTGGAAATCATGATATCAAACATCATGATATCAATATCATCAATACCTTACACCAAGATAGTTTAATCAATGGGTAATTCAATAGAAACCCATTTAGTTCTAGATTACTGATTTATCTAATGATACCTGTAAATGCCTTGAGGGGATATATATAACTAGTCCCCACCCATCATTTATTTTAAAATAAATTCATTATATATTGGATGACCATATAAATTTATAAAAAAATTTCCTTATTAATAATGGTATGTATTGAACAAATAATATGAAATATAAATACTTTTCTAGTCAATAAAATAAAATTCAATGTAAAAAACCTTATGTATAAATGATATATAGTTTTAGTAATAAGAATATCTATGATAGAAAATATGTATATTTAAGGGAAATTTAATGTCTAATGATAATTAGAAATTGAATGTTTCAATAGAAAGATAATGACTGAAAAATGAATCAAGAAGGTGAATATCAAGACTTTACCAAGTCAAAATGATCATAAACCATCCAAAGAAAGAAATAGAATGGTATTATTACAAAATATCCATAGTTGTGTATAAGAATATTAATGGCTGTTTCCATTCATGAATCTAAATACCATAAAAATATCATTAAAAAAATTCTTGGGGAAAACACTCCTTTCACTTTGAAAAACACTTTTAAAAACTAAAAATCTTTTGAATATTATGAATAACAATTTATTTGAAAAAACCCTTATAAAAATTAAAAGGAAGCTTCAAATCAATGAGCGGTTATGATGGTAGTAATATCCCATATATGATAAGTATATTGAATCAAAAATCAATTTTACATTTTTGGTAAATGGTAAAAATATACGTTGTATAAAAAATGACAAGTAGATTCCTTTTAAACCATTTTGTAAAACATGGGTAAAAATTTGTTTAATAAATCATTGGAGAATTTTAGAAATATTCTTTAATTTTTTTTATGGAAAATATGGATATGGAATAAAAATAATTTTCAACAAAAATGAGAAATAAAGTTGGATTTTATTAAAATAATTTAAAATAATTAAAATAATTAAAATAATTATGATTATAGATACAGATTTTATTAAAATAATTTTCTCAATAAATATGGATTTTATGAATAATGATATGGATTTTACTAAAATAATTTTCTCAATAATATTAAGTACCGAAGAGAGGAAAATGGTATTATTAATTAATGATTTCATATATTACCAAAGGAGAATAAAATTAATGGTTTTTTATAAAATTATGAAATAATTTATTTCAATGAAAATACAAGCATAAATAATCCCGATTAAGATGAGATTGAAGAATACACCATTATCACTTTGGAAACTTTTATATCATAAGTCCCATGAAATAAATAACTTCAAACAAACATTAAAATACTTGAATATAAATATATTCATGATATCACATATCAAAGGGGTAATAGATATATGTTATAAAAATAAATAGGTTTATAAAACCAAATATATTTAATGAAGTGTAAATTGAGATAGAATCTCTTAAAAAGATCTTAATATTGAATTTAAGATTAATTGATTAATTGATTATGTGTATCAAATTTAAATCCATTTGAAATAGTGTAAATACAAAATAAAATAATCAAAACAAATTACACACATAATCTTATAATATCAATTACAATGAATAAGTAATATAACCCAATAAAAATAAATTGAGTTATAAAATTCCCCACCACTTGGTGACATTAAATTAAAATCACCTTGTATGAAATAATTCAAAATGAAAATTATAATACCATTAATTATGAAGGATTCATGATATTACATGTAAATGGGTCATTATATATACCATATAATAGAAATTGGGAGCATAATATTAAAGTATTCCTGAATGAAGGGAAATTGAGATGAATTTCTATTCCTCATGCTTCCCCATTGTAAAAAATTATTTAAACTCCAATTAAATGGTTTTAAAAATGTAATTAATTTATAATATAACCAAATTAATATTTATAATATCATATTTTATCATATTATAACATCATGTCACCCATTCATTAATAATATTTTGTTAATACTATTGTTTCAGGTGTTGACTGCTTGGTTTTCTCATACTTGTATTTATCACAAAATATATAATTATTATGAATATGATATATTTACATCATACCCATATTTATATTAATTTTATAAATAAAATATTTATTCATTGGAAACGTTTTTATAATCATTCTTGAAATTTAAACATGGAATATGAATCACATCACTTTGTGAAGATGGTAGGCTATACATACGCATGAGCAATGTTATAATTTCCTTAATGTGTGAAAGGGTAAGGAAGTGGATGATATATTAATTTTATATGATCAATATAATTTCATAATTAAAATATATTTTCATTATTTCTATCATTATTACTATCCATGTGGGTCAGTGATGGAGAAAAAAATACATCGGTTTGTGAGGCGGTATTCCGCCATACACACAGGCGGTGATTTTTTTTCATTTTCATGGATAAGGAGATGAATAAATATTATTTTATAAAAATAAGAATATCTATTTATAGATAATATATTTGGGTTATTATATTGGAATTGTTAAGATATAATTGAAGGTAGAAAAAGAATAAGTAAAAAGAAAGAGCTTGGTGATGATGATTACCTTCACTTAGAAAAACCTCCTTTGGTTCTCCTATTATGGAGTCTAGTGTTTGTATTTTCGGAACTAAATCACCTATATAATGTGAATAAGTATTTTTGAGAGATAATTTGATATTATTTGGTTGAGATAAGTGGTAGGATGAGGTGCCCTTTTATAATTGAGGAGTAAAATTTTTGTAAATACCCAAAACTATTCAACATTGAGAAGTCACTATCAACAAAAATTCCTAAACAATTTCACAATAAGGTTGTTTTAGGAATATAATATTGATCAACACATACACCACTAAAAAGAAATATGTTTTTAACATATTATTACCTTTTCCTCCAAGGTTAATCACTTTTATTATTTTAGTTTTCACCTTAGTAACTATTTTTTTAAAATAATTAATTTATCCTTTAACCATAAAATAAAATTAGAATAAATAGATAATTTATACCCAATAAATTTAGATATTAAATATAAATCAATAGAAGCACATGTAATGTGAAAAACCCCATTTTAACCTTAACCGCAATAATTAATTTTTAAATATCTTCTTTATTCATTGTGAAAAAAATAATCTAAACTTATTAAATAATATTAATTATAATTATTCCAAATATGGAATACATATTAATAAATTCAATTAAAATTATTTTCATTATTTAATTCAATATTAAACCCACAAGAACCATAAAAATGTGGTGTTCCAAAGGAAAATCATTCTTAAGTATAAACATATTTTATATAAAATTTTACATAAAATTGATTCCAATGATATAAATTGGAATAATTATAATATAATTTATGTAGTTTTAATATTAAAACAATATAAAAACAAAATGTAACTTGGTATATTCCTTAAATAAATAGTAAATTTTTAATGAAAATCAATATTTTTTTCTATTCATTGAAAAAATTAATATTTTTAGAAAATTATAAAAAAATCACTCTAAAGTAATTTTGAAATGATAATTTCAAAAATTAAGTTATTTTTTTCAATTTTTTTACAAAAAATGCAAAAATTAATTTTAAAATAATTTCTCAAGATGAAATAGAACCACTTTTTATAAAAATACTGGTTTTATGCATAAAAATAGATTTATTATAATCCTATGATTAGAAAAAATATTATATGGATGATAAAATACTTGATTGAATATAAAATATATAATTTCATTAAAATAATTCACTAATAATGTTTAAATTAATTTATTAAAAGAAAAATAAATTGCATGTATAAAAAATGTATTTAGAAAAATATTTCTTTTAGTTTCAAATGTTTTTTATTTTCATTTATAATAAATTGATAACAAATGAATATATTTTATAGATGTTAAAACCCTATACTTTTCATAATTTAGTTATTCCTATTCATAGATTCTAGTTTAATGGCCTACTTATAATTTTCAGATATAAAAAATTTATTTTTAGGGTCATTTAAGCTTAGTGTAGCGTGTCATATATGATATTGAACACTCTGTTAATATTTTGAAATATAGGGGTGTCATATATGATGAGAAAATATTTTTCCCGATTTAAATATTTATATCATAGTGTGAAATATTTTATTCACCTTGGGGTTTCCCTCTATGATTCAACACTGAGATAATGGCTTTTTTGTTTTACACACAACACAGATCTACGTAAAATCCACTACATGGTGGTACTTGTTACCTAATGTTAAACTGCACAATATGTAGTCCAACCTAAATGATCTTAAACCACTTAGAGTAATTCATTCCTCAAGAACCAATCACTCTGCAAGAAATCCTAATCCATACATTGGAAAATAACAATAAGGTCCCTATACTAGGTTAAAATTCCCCTATATTACTAATGATCCAAGTGTTTGGGACTCCCATTATTTTTATTAGATATTAACTACATTATTATTTTAGGCATTTCCATCAAATATTTCTAGTTCCAACATGGTTACTGATAAAAACACCACTTTCTTTCACATGCGCTAACCCTAAGGTAGTTGAGGCCTCCCATCTTAGATATAATCCCTGAAGATTCTTCTATTTACAATCCCATACCAATATATATGATAATTCATCTCCACTAAACATGAGGAAGATCAATGAAGGGGTTAATATTCACAATGAACTATATGTGGTTTGATTCCTATTACCTCATGATACACGATGACGTTTAAACCATATATTTTGAATCCATCCACAAACCACCATCCATCCCCTTTCTTTTCATCATCCTTAAATAATATAAACATGGTTAGCTCAAGAATTGAATTTTCTAACTACCTTTTTAATATTCGCTACTTTATATCACACTTCATGTATTAAGTGTTTTTAATCACCATAAAACACTCCATGGATTTCAGTAATGAATGGGTTAAACCCCAAGGGAAACCTATTATTGGAAATGGCCATCAGTGCTTCTATATTAAATACCTCCAACCAAATTCATATTCTATCCTATGGATAAGGTCTTCTAATATCTATATGCTTCTAAAATTATTTTCATGGAACACACTATTTTAATATTGGTTAGAGTCATCCTTGAAAAACGTTTTTCCATTACATCTTCCTTATTTATGTACCTCAGGTCATGATACATATTTCCATCATTCCTTATTCAAAAGGAACTAGGTGCTTTTAACCATTGATCCCTATCTGAGTTATCACATCGCACTTCTACATTGGTCCAAGAACTATGAACCTAAACTATATTCACCCCCATGTGATATGATCTATACTTGAATTGGGTTCCTCAATCATGTCATATTTTCCCTTACCTTAACTAGATAAATTATCTCACCTTTTGGTCTAAGCATCAAAACAATAAACTATGTGCACCTTTCCTTAGGGTTATCCTCATTAGTTCTGTTTTATCTCACATTCATGTTAGGTTATAATTTCAATTATTTTTAGGTAAACTATGTCATGATACATTCAAAATTTTATGAACTTTAATTCTACTCATTTTTTTCCAAAACTGTCCAGTCATAAATTCTAATAATTTCCAGTCAATCCTATATGAATTTTAATTGCATCAATTTTCAGTTAACGATGTATGGCCTTAAATTACCACCATTTTAAACCAAATATATATAAAAATAAAATCTATCCCACAATGGTCTATCTTTCAAGGCCTTAAACATACTGTCTAAAGAGATGTATCACTCATCTATCTATTAATCTATAAAGGGGTAATTGGGAAGAATTCATGTGTTTAATCATTGAACATTAACCTTATATGTTATAGTAAAAATTGATTGTTTGAAGAGGATGTGGATTGAAATTTGTAAGGATAAAAACTTGTAAGGCGTGGCTTGGGAAAAATCTATGTTCATGGTCATTAAGTCTCCCAAAATGAAGCTTATTAAAATTTTAAGGCTATAAAAAATGAATGATTAACAATGAAACAAGGCTTCAGAGATCAACTATATGATCTAGGTAAAAGTCAATCCATGATCTCTAACTCCCTTGGACTAGGAAAAAATTAGAGCACTACTCCATTCCTAACATATTTGTTCAAATATTTAATGAAAGTTTACAAATGTTTTATTTTGGGGTACTTGATCACTTTTGAACATATGAATCCTCATTCCAAATTTCTTCTCGGTGATTTTCATTATGAAGAGTAAACCATGCCTCATATCCGAATGGATCAACTCTAGTGTATGGTGAAGGTAATCATGGCTATATATATCCATGATCATATAGACATGAGGAAACCATATATTATATCTAAATATACCAACTCTAGTGAATGGTGATGGCATATAATACAATACTCATCCATGAGGGAAAATCTAGAAGGAAATCAAGTGCCACAATCCCCTACCTCAAAAGAATCAACTTGGTTTATGGAGATTATTTGGATTCCACTATATCCAATAAAACATTAATTAGTTGAAGGAATATATATAAAATATAATGGATTGATCCAAATTTCATTTTAACAAATGATGTTTAAGATCATGGTTAATTTTGTTCCATACACAGTCAATGTTCATATATATTCAATTACCTTGTCATTATTCTTCGAGTGTATCATGGATTTTCAGGAATTGATGATCAGAATGGGACATGAGAATTGAAGAATTAACAAGGATGGGAAATAATTTTTTTTATTCATTGATCAAAAGAAGAGTGAAATATACCCTTTCTATAGTCTCTTTAATAAATGTACATAAAATATGTTTTGAATCAAAATACTACTATGTGGTGTTCTCAATTGACTCTTTGAGATCGATCAATGTTTTATTTGAGCTTTTCACATATTTATATAGCTCAGAGAACAAGGAAACCTCTACTTATGAATCAGGATGAAACTTCAATACCCTCACAATAATATCCATACCAACCTTCTGGACATCATCATCTACCCACTAATGTTATTTTAATAGTTTATATCTCTTGGAAGAGTTAGTCCCTCTATTGATAGAATTGGTCAAACTCTTGGCGAAGCCCCTCCAATCAGGCCCTTCCATCCATGGATTGATTTTCCACGATAAGGAATTCACTAAATATTATGAATATTGATGAACAACCACATTTTAATGATCAATAAATTAGTCCATTGATTCATAGGAAGAGTTTTATGATTGGAGTACACTCATACCCTCTCAAGAAAGAATTATCTCTTTTACTCCAAAATGGACTATTTGGTAATTATATCTAACTAATCCCAAATTAATAAAAATGTGATGAAGGTGATGTAGCTAAATTAAAATATTACTAAGAGGGTTCTTGTAGATTAGTTATAAGATCCTATTCCACACATTCTTCCATATATATTGTTAGAATAAGGACTCCATTGGGTCTAAAACAAATATGGTCATTAGGATTAATATATAATTTAGAACTAAATCACTCATGTTGGTTTTACCTTTGAAACATCCCTATTGAGATATCACTAGATCAGCTTGTTTCACCCTAAATTTTACTTATTGGGGCATCGGTACATGTGTAATATGCTATTCCATGGCCTGTGGTAGAGTTATAGAAATTCACACTTATAATATACTATTCAGAAAACATTATAAGATACCAAATACTAAAAAATGTGGGTACTCATATTTGGATGTTGGGACATTGACCACCTTGACTACTATTTCTACCTCATTCAAAGGCACAATAGGTGGGTCTTATCATGGAAACTCATTCCCAAGGCTTCAAGATATTATTTCCACCTCAAAAGGTTTCAAACCCTCTATTATAGTACCATGTAGAGAGGAACATCTAGCCTCAGTATGGAAAAATCATCACCACAAATAGATAAAAACTAGGATCAAAATGGGTTATATCAATATTAAAGGGAAATTTCAAATCATAGTATAACCAAACTACTTAAATAGAATAATTTATCATAGCTTGATCATAGGTGGAATAATGTTTCATTTCTATGATCTTTATGAGGTCATCTACTGGACATGGATGCATATGGATAATGGAAAATGCATTTGGATTAAAGGAATATTTTGATTCCACTAGGACTTCAAACATCATCATTATCATAGTGGCCCCATTCAGAAGTATAGGGGATATATGCTATTTGGGGGGCCAGTTCCCACATGTCTAGAGAACCTAGGGAATAATCCTATAGCCTTGGGTTTGTAGGGATGGAAACCAACACAATTGGATGAAAAAGTGATTTTGATAACCCTTGATCTTTTCTTCTCACTGGTTTTATATATTTACATTTCTAAAGTATAGGGATTATGTGATCTTCGGTGGTTGATACTCCCATTTCTATAAGAATCGAACCAAAATCTAAATGATATAATGAATTAACATGAAATCATAGTGGTAGTATGAAAAAATGATAGAGAAAATATAAATCTTACTCCAAAATTTCATGTGAATACAAGTCATTAGTGACCTTTCTCATTTCCACCTCCTGATGTCTTCGAGAGACATCATTCCACGAGGAATTACTAATAGAGGTATTGTATTTACTTCAATATGAGTAAAGATCACCATTTTATATGATCTATTAAGATAGGGGAGGCTTCCCCATTGACTCCTTATCCTATGTGAGTGCCTGATCCAATTGTTGTACCTCTATGTGAATAGTTGGGTGAGATAACTGGAGACTGATCCTTTTCAATCTTCAAAAAAAGTTAGGTAATAAATTTAGAAAAAATATTATTAATAATAAGATAATTTTGTATTATAATTTATCTGACCTCTTCCGAAGAATTTATTTTATCAACCTCTCATTTCTATGTTCTTCCCTCCTAAGGTCTCAATATTTTTAACAGTTGACACATATAGAATAATTTTCTTTTAAGAAAATAAATCATAGCCCTAAGGTACCTAGAGATAGGATCTCACTTCCTCAGGTTGATCTTCCTCTGGGTATGTATATTGATCCAAAACATATTCGTGTTATGTACTTTACCTAAAGACAATACCATATATCACTATAAATAATATTGATCCTCCAGGAATAAAAATTCCCTCCAAGCATCTATGAAAGAATCTTTTGTAGGAATATATGGCTAGGGAGATACTCCGCTTGTCTAAGGAGAAGTATATAGGTGACTCATTCTATTCCACAGAATCTAAAATAACATTGGATTCCTCACCATTTCCCCCTTCATAGGCCTTACTACCTCTGACAACTACTTCCACTCCTCTCAACCATCAACCACCAATGATCCTTACCTATGAGAAACTAGGCCAATTAATTTTCCATCGAGTTATGGAAGAATACAAGCCTCAAAATATTCATTCACAAGCCTGATTACAACCAAATCAGGTGGGTGAATAACTCAAATTCTTGTGTCATCCAATGTAAATATCAAATAGAATTGATGCATGACTATGAGATTCATTTCTACCCATACTCTTCTAGGAGAAGTGAGACACATAATTTGTACATATAGAAACTAATATTAAAACATATAGTGTGTATAAACCTCATATATTACCACCCTATGAATTCTAGTAACCATTATCTACTTCTCTAAGAGATATTGGAATGCTCTTAATATCTAGTTTATTTAAAGTAAATGTCTCAATTATGATGATACAATAGAGATAGGGTTGAGAGTGGGTGTCTTGATTTTATTATTCATTTATAAACATGTATCACCCAATACATGCTATTATCCACCCCAAAATCACTTATAATGGTATGAAAATTATGAATGGATCCTTCCGTTGATTAATGTGTCTCAAAAGAAAAAAATCGTCACTGAAACAGAAAATACAAAATTGAATATCCGACTATTTTCAAGCTAAGCCACAATTTAAAATGTTATGAATCTAACTCTGATTTGTGACCCCCACCCTAGAAGTAGGGAAACCACTCATGAATATATAAATAAAAGTAGCCAATTGGACAAGAGAATCCAATTTCGGGGTTACCTCCTAACCCCATTTGGTGTAACTCCCTTCTTCTAGCACAATCCAACACATATCAGGGAGCCCACGGGCCCTGTAATTTGGATAAGTCTTTTGTCTCCTCTTATATGGCTCTTTACCATTTGACATAATTAGCATCTCAACCGAATTTCCAAAGGGTAAAAAAAATTTTAGGTAAAGATCCTCACCCATGACTCTCCTTTCCATTTAAATCGACTCCCTTGTATGTGGGGGATCCATTTTAAAATTATCCCATATAGAAAGAGATGTGGATAAACTAATCATAAATATACTCCATGATTGGATATTTTGTGATCTTATGCATATCCCAGAGGTTTATACCTACCTCTACATATACTATATGTAATGTTTTAATTTCTAGAATCTATTTACTAATCAGGTCATCCATGATGTATTTATTGTGGTTGGAGAAGGATTGTGATATCAATTATAATTTTTAAATCATAATATCTCTAATATCTTGATTGAATTGCTTGAAAATATTCCAAACCCAAAACTGAAAACCCCAATCCCTAACAATATATACCTTAGGATGAAGGTACTCTCTTGATAACCACCTTAGTATATTGTTAACTATAGATATTTTAGAATGGATTTATAATTTTTTATATCTATCTCCAACAAATTTTTTCTTTCTTTCAGATCCAAAGGGGTATATCCAATAATGTAACCCTTAGTGTATTTTTCTTCTCTAATGAAACACTTGATAAATGTAATATTATACCTATATATCACATGAAGGTGATTGATCTAGTAAATCAGATGATTCCTAGGGTGTGGTCTTAGAATAAGAAAATTAATTAGTTGTCTGAACGCTTAAATGGGAAACTTTTATAACATGATATAATCTCAAAAAAGTTTCGCCATAATATATGATAGAAAACCATCTCATGGTATAGAACTTTGTATTTCGCCAGATTCAACATAATGAACCATTTTATTACTTCACTCATTGGTAGAAAAAATGAATTTATTTGGATTCATTTTTAAAAATTGGAGAAAATACTTAGTTTTATAGGGAGTTTCAATAGAGTTTGGATCACATAAAATATTAGTAGAAATAATTTCATGTTGGGGATAATCGAACCATATAGAAAGTATGTGAATTGTGTAGGCACCATATGAACTTCATTTCCACCATGTGGAACTTCAAAATTTCTGGAAGATAATATTTATAATTTTTGAGGGATAACATCATGTTCTATATTATTATGACACTTCCTAATGTTTTGTGATTGGAGTTCATTATCTTGAGTTATTTTTTTATGTGATTCTAAGTTCATGAGATTTGGGACCAATTATAGAGGATATTGTAAGATTCATTGAAAAATTAACCCATGATAACTTATATAGGGGTACCTCCTCATAGATAACCATATAGAGTTCATGTGGGCTATTATATCTCCCCAAAATTAGATCTATGTCATGTTGATCATAACCAATTCCAAGGAGGTATTTTTTTAGGTCTAAAAAGTTACAAAAGTCTTTAATTAAATTTGAAATAACATTGAATATCAAAATTAAGATTGAAAGTAAATTTTAACTTCATAAAAGATATATTTAAATTAATCAAGTTAATGATTCTGGAATAACTCCACCATTCATGAAACAACATGTCCATTTGATGACAAATTATCGTCCATGATCTCAAAAATATTTCTAACCATGTGCAACACGTGGACTGACCTAGGTCATTCAATTTAGGAGATTTTTAGTTCAATCACACACTACATAAAATTCAAATTTTATTACATTTTTTATATTTATGAAATAAATATAAATGAAATGGTGTTATGATAGTTTAGAATGAAATAATAAAATTTAACATATAAATGAAATGAAAACACAATTAATGAAAATAGAATGAAGGAAGAAAGAAAGTAGATATTCTTGAGAAAATCACCCAAATTGAACCTTCATCATCTCATTATTGTTTCAAATTTAATTAACAGAACCACACTATCATATGCATGAATATAATCTTCTATATATGGTTGGGAATATATAGTATACTCAATGATCACATGGATACCACACATCCACCTCCTGGATAGAGGGAAAATATTATAGAATTTAAAGTTATGTCTCAGGTGGAAAATGGACACCCAAAGGAACCGAACCCACTTAGACCCCCCTTGAACTAAATCTAATAAAATAAGAAATAATAAACATGAATGTATAATGACTTGGGTTTAACACTGGATTGATCCCCTGAGAAGTTCCTCGGGTTCGTTACTCATGATCATGAGTATAACAGATAGTTATGGAGAAAATTGGGGTGAAAAAACAAAAGATAAAAAAATGAGAATGAGATGAAGAAGATAAAAACATATTAAAAATTCATAGTACAATTAAAATTGAAAAAAAAAGAAATAGAAAATGGCCACATATAAGTTCGAATGATTTGAGAAGGGGTGATGTTACATATTTCTTGGGAGAGGGGGTGAAATAAATTTCACTAAAAATATACTTGTAATTCTTATGCATATATTACCAATTAATATGATAAATTTGTCATAGTTGACTTCAAAAATGTTGTTCCATAATATCTACACTATGCACCCTCAAAATTTCATCATCATTGAGCACCCAACGAAGGCATTATAACCATTTTATTCTGATCCATTTAATCTATCCATGTGCCATGTCAGATTCCACATCTTCACATTATCATACCATTATGATCCTACAAAATGTTAATTCGTGCATTGGATCCATACAGAAAGATGTTCAAAACTTCATTTAGAATCTCTCCACAAAATATAATTCATTTTGGACGTTTAGATAATATTTAATGAATTAATTATTGAATGGAACCATTTCATCCATGTGAGACATTTCATCTTCCACATTTTTCAGCCACTAAAAGAATGCCTTAATGAGATTATTTTGACTTGAAACTAATCAAGGAAGTGAAAAACTGAATCTGTTATCATCTATATCTTGAATAACCTAAATTATATGTGTTGAGAATGAGTTGTGCATCCTTTACTATGGTGGAGTCCACGTTGTCCACCTGGAATATTTTCCAACTTCATAGATTTTTTTAGGGCTCTAGATGTTTGAATCACCATTTCTTCCTAAAGGAAAAGTTATAGAAAATAAATCAAGGAATCCTAAAAAAAATAATCACTAAAATTTTAACATTAATGTAAATTTTATGACCAAAATAACCCTACCATAAAAATCTGTCAAATTTCCAGATTTAACAATTTTTTTCATTTGAGCTCAAAATACCATTAAAACATAAAAATGTGAAAATTAACAAAAAAATAAAAATATTTTGGGATTATAAAAATTTATTTACATAATTAAAAAATATAAAAAATTTATCCTTATCACTCCCCCATAATTAACCATTGCAGTTCAGAGAAATCATCTTACATCAAAATCAAAACCGTCACAACAATAAAAAATGAGAAAGTATCAATGATCTTATCCAAAATAAAATTTCATCTTGTCTCTTAGATGAAAATAAATTTTATATCATTTTTATTCACCAATATTACATTTCATCAACCTCATTAATCAATCCATGGCCTAATCACAAGCTACCTCACATTGAAATTTTTGTCACTCTTCACTCAAAAGAAATTAAATCTAGAGTTATGCCCATACTTGGAAATTACATGTATCACCATTGGCTTGTGAAAATTATACTTTATTCATAGTGTGATACATGAATATGAATTAAATAATGAGGTATTAAATTAACGGTTCAAATGCATTTTTGGCTAGGGATCGTGGAAAAATGATTGAAAACATTTCAGGCCAGAAAGAGGATGGTGGACTCCTAAGTACAATTCATGATTAATTCAAGTGAAAACACATGAAATTAATCTATAAAACCCCATTTAAAATGCGAAAAATTAAACGACCACATTTTATGAAATGGTACATGAGCTAAGAAGTGATTACTATTAATGATACCATCCATGTTCTCCCCCTTTTTTTGCAAGGCTCCAGAAAGGAACATCTTTATTTTCATTTTTTGTGGAGGATGAGAAGAAAATTGATTACAGTGAATGAATTAAAATTAATGAACTTGATTTTAAGGATATAAATGAGCCACCAATGAATATACAATAATAAATTCAAGCTCATCTATATTTTCTTCATTTTTTTGAAGGAGATGTAGATGAAACAAATAAAGCATAATGAAATGATGACTCAATCCCAATTTTCTAATTATCCACTACCCAAAATATTGAAAAACACTTCACACCACCAATAAATGATACAAATCCCAATTAATTCACATGAAATTCCCCTCCCCTACACTCAAACATGAAATATCCATGAAAAAAATACTAAATGTATATGTAGGTAAGGAAAAATCAGCCTGTAACGTTGCTTAATCGTATAAGGAAATTTATTGAATCTAAGGGATATTGAAGGATAAATGTAATAGTAGGTATTAGGTAAATATGTGGCTCGAAAAATTAGTTCATAAATAATATAAAAAACATTTCATGACTTCCAAATCTTCGAAAGAGAAAAATCAGAAATTCTGGTTCTCAATGAAAAATTAATGTTTCACTCAAGAAAGTGTGGTTATTAAGAAGAATATGTCAAAGTGGGATAGAATACCAGAAAGTACTAGAAAAAATATTTTTAGTTAGTGTTTCATGGTCATGGATTTAAAAAATTATTTAAACTCATAAATATGATTGACAACCCAATTCAAGGAACAAGTTTTCACATCCACAATCATTTGAAATCCATTCTTTCAAAAAACATTTCAACTCTTAAAAAATAAATTGATGGTTGAAAAGTGAAAATAATATTCATTAAAGATCAAAAATCCAAAAAATATGAAAAAAATTAAAAACACACAAGAAGAACTAAGTAGGTTGAAACCCCACACGTAAATTTTACCACCCCTCATTTCAACTCATAAAAAACATAGGGGCAGAAGAGAAAAGGGATGGAAGGATACAACCTAAAATTATTTTTGAAGTGTATTCCTTGATTTAAGTTCATAAATACTTCCAATAAACCAAGAAATCATAGAATAAAACAACACATAAAAAAAAGAAAAATGGAAAACGTATAGAACATGGTTTAGACCCCCCATGTGGGTGTTATGATTTTACTACCCCTAGTCTAACAGTTGCAGGGGATTATCCCCAATCATAAGGTGGGTTTGGTTTCTTTGAGATGAGCCCCCACATGTGGCTTTTACTAATTTCCATTAGTAGAAACTAAAAGTATTGGACCCCAATTAAGATAATAATGTTCCCAAATCTCAAGAAATAAGAAATATTGAAATTAAGTTCAAGAGTGGGAGGGAATAGAATACATGGGTGATCCATATTGTCTTAAGTGGTGTCCTCCTTTATATGGTATGTAAGTTTTATTTGAAGAGGTAATCTTAACACCAAATTCATGTCAAACTTTTAGTATTCAATCACCACCACTTGGGTAGTATTTTCGTTAACCTACAAGGTCTGATATATTTGTATCATATCATAAATTTTATAGAAATAGAAATAAAAAAACAATTTATATTTAATAATATTAAAACATGGAGAATTAATAAATAAATCTTTCCTTTAAAGTAATTTTGCTTAGTAAATGATCACTTCAGGAAGAACCATTGGCAAATCAATCTCAAAAGGTGAATCTTATTCATCATATTCCAAAGCAATAGAGAGGTATATAGGTGTTGATGTTTCATTATTAGGAATGAGAAGATCATGTTTTAATTTATCTTCAATAAATCTATTCCATAATTCTTCAAAAAATTGCTGATCTTCAATAAGTGCATCAGCTGTAATGGGTACTTTAAGGACATCGTCATGCAATGTAAGAGTGTGGGATGATATGATTAATTCATTTAGTATATTCTTCTCACCCAAATCAGGTTCTTTAACAAAAAATGATTGGTGAAATATCTTCCACCACTTGTCCTGGTTTAGGTTCTGGATTTGGTTTAGGTTTCTCTTGGGATGTGCTGACATATTCAGCAATATGTTCGATTTGGCTCTCTGGGATTTTCCCTTTATCACTAATCCATCAGAATTGAGCATCAAGATCATTGTAAACAATTTCTTCCTCCTTTGATTTGTCACTTCATGCATAATAACAAAAAATCTAATACATCATTAACAAAGAATATTTTTTAATGTTTTTTTTAAAATTTATGACTTTTTGTGTTTTTTTAAATAAAATAAAAAATATTAAAAAAATGTGAATAAAAATAGCGAGTAAAGACCACTGGGATCCTTGGAAATGATGCCACATTTATGAAATGTTGTCATGTTCACAGTAAAAAATATTTATAACTATATGCAACACATGGGCTGACGTGGGTCGTTCTATTAAAGAGATTTTTGGTCAATAAAAAACTACTTATAATTAAAATTTTAGTATAAGTTATATATTTATGAAATAAATATAAATTAAATAGAGGTCTGATAGCTGAGAATGTAATAAAAATGTTTGAAATTAAAATTCAATGAAAACACTACGAATTCAAATAGAATGAAGTCATAAATAAAATAAATATTCCTAAGAGAATCACCCAGATTGAACCTTCGTCATCTCATTATTAGTGTCTAATTTAATTATTAAACACACTCCATCATATGCCTGAATATGATCTTATATATATGGTTGTGAATATACAGTACACTCAATGATCGTCGTGAGACCACACATCCACCTCCTCAATCAAGGGGAAAAATTATAGAAGATAAACTAAAGTCTCTGGTGGCAGGGGAGACACAAACGCACCATACCTACTAATATCCTCTTTGAACTAACTCTAATAAAATAATAAAAAATAAACATGAGTTTGAAATGACTTGTTTTTAACACTTTATTGATCCCCTAAGAAGTTTTTTGGGTTAATTACTCATGATCACAAGTATAAGAGATCGTAGTGGAGAAGAATGGGGAGGAAAAAACAAAAGATAAAATAATGAGAAAGAGATGAAGAATAGAAAAATATATTAAAATTTCATAATACTATTACAATGAATTGAAAATAAAAAAAATAAAAAATGGGCACACAGAAGTGATATTCCTTGAGAATGGGTGATGATACATATTTATAGGGATAGCGCGTTAAAGAATTAACTCCAAAAATCTACACCAAATTTTTCCATGTGTATTATCCAATAATTTTATGAATTTTTAATAGTTGTCTTCAAAAATGTAGTTAAATAATATCTCTTCTAAGGACCATAAAATTTTCATCATCATTGAGCATCGAAATGTGAAGTTATGACAATTTTATTCTGAGATATTTAATCTATCCATGTGCCACATCGGTTTCCAAATCTTCACATTCTCATACCATTATGATCCACTAAAATATCAATTCTCACATTGGATCCTTAATGAATGTTGTTACACCCTTCATTTTTCTTTGTGAAAAAAATGATACATTTGGGACATGTGGTTAATATTTTATGAATTAATTATTTAATGGAATTGTTTATTCATGGTGAGATGTTTCATCTTCCACATCTTTCCACCATTCAAATAATTCCTTAATGTGATTATTTTGACTTGAAAAACATAAAGGAAATGAAAAATTTAATCCTATGTCATCTAAAGCTGAATAACCTCAATTGGATGTGTTTATATTGAGTTGTGAATTCGTTAAGGTGGTGGGGTCCCTATTGTCCACCTGGAATGTTTTCCAACATCATAGATTTTTTGGGGCACTAGATGTTCGAATAACCATTTCATCCTATAGAAAAAGTTTTAGAAAATAAATAAATAAATTCTAAAAAAATCACTAAATTTGGAATAATTATTTAAATTATATGACCAAAATAACCCTATCAAAAAAATTAATAAAATTCCCATGTTTAACCATTTTTTCATTTGAGCTCAAAATAACACTAATACCTAAAAACGTGATAATTACCCATACAATAACAATATTATGGGATTATAAAAATTGAATTATAGAATTAAATATATAAATTTTTAACTTCATCAATCCCCCACACTTAACCATTGCACTCCTGAGCAATCATCTTACATTCAAATCAAAACCCTCACAATAATCAAAAATGAGAAAATATCAATGATCTTATCCATAGAATAATTTCATCACGTATATTCTAGTAAAAATGGATTTCTATCATTTTCATTCCCCACATTTAAATTTTTTCAACCTCATAAATCCATCTAGGTCCAAATCACAAGCTACCTCACATTGAAATTTATGTCACTCTTCACCGAAGAGAAATTAAATTTTGAGTTATGATCATACATGGAAATTTCATGTATCACCATAGTATTGAAATAATTATACTTTCAATACAATGTAGAACATGAAAATGAATTCAGTAAAGAGTGCTTTAATTAATGGTTCAAATGAATATGTGGCTTAGGGTTAGTGGGAAAATGATTGAAAAAGTTTCAGGCCAGAAAGAGGAGGTTGGACTCTTAAGTATAGTGCATGATTAATTCAAGTGAAACCACATGAAATTACTCTCTCAATATCTCTTGAAAATGTGAAAAATGACACAAACCCAAATGAATGCGCACTAAATTCCATTCTACCACACTAAAACTTGTAATATCCATGCCAAAATACTAAAAGTACAGGTATGTATGGAAAAATCAGCTTGTAATGTTGATTAATAATATAATAAAATTCATGACTCTAAGGGCTAACAATGGTCAAATGTAATGGTTGGTATTAGAAAAATATGTGGTCAGGAAAAGTAGTGCCTCTATTATATTAAAAACATTTCATGAAATATAATGCTTTAAAAGTGAAAAATTACAAATTCTAGTTCTCACAGAAAATCATGTTTCCCGCAAGAAAGTGTGGGTATTAGGAAGGATATGTCAAAGTGGTTTAGAAGAGCTTATAGTACTAGGAATTTTTCTTGAGTTAGGGTTTCATGGTAATTGATTTCAAAAATTAGTCAAACTCAAAAAAAATCTTTACAATCCAATTCGAGGAAAATTTTTCACATCAATATTCATTTAAAATCCATTTTTTCAAAAATAATTTCAACTTTTACAAAATAAATTGATGGTTAAAAAGTGATAAGAATATTCATTAAAGATAAAAAATCCTAAAAATAGGAAAACAATGAATAGTACAGAAGAAGAACTAAGAAGGTTGAAACCCCCCAGACATAAATTTTACTACCCCTCATTTCAGCTCAAAAAAATATAGGGTAAGAAGAGAAAAGGGAAGAAAATATATAACCTAGCATTATTTTTGAAGTGGATGCCTAGATTTAAGATCTTATATACTGATAATAAACCTAGAAATCATAAATTAAAACAATGAATTAGAAAAATAAATAAATAAATAAAGATAAATGGAAAAGGGGATAGAACATGGTTTAGACCCCCATGTGGGCGCTAGGATTTCACTGCCCCTAGTCCAACAGTTTCAGTGGATTATCCCCAATCCGAAGGTGGGTGCAGTTTCATTGAGATAAACCACCACATGTGACTTTTCCTGATGTCCATGAGTAAACACTGAATATAGATAACCCCAATGATGATAAGAAATTTCCCAATGCTAAAAAAAGAAGCAAGATAGAATTTGAGTTCAAGAGAGGGAGAGAATGGTATATAGGGGTGATCCTTATTGACTTCCGTGGTGTCCTCTATATGGTATGTAAATTGTTGTTGATTAGCTAGTCGCACTGCCACATTGTTTTAGAACTCATCTTCTTTAATAACAACCACTTGGGTAGTATTTTCATTAACATACAAGGTCTTCTCCATTTTCACTGTATCATAAATTTCAGATAAATAGAAATCAATTTATCTGGATTGAATATGAATAAAATATGAATAATTAATAAATAAATCTTCCCTTTTAATTAATTCAGATTGGTAGTTGATCTATTCAGGTAGGAACATTATAAAATCAATCTCAGTAGGTGCATCTTCTTCATCATCTTTCAAAGAAAGAGAGATATGGAAAGGTGTTGATGTTTCATTATCTTGAATGCCAAAATATTGATTTAGGTAATATTCAACAAAGATATTATAGGATTCTTCCAAAAATTGTTGATCTATCATAAGTGAATTATCCTTCATGTGTACATCAGAAAACTACTCAAGCAATGGTAGTGTGTGGGATGATATGATTAATTCCATTATTATCTCCTTACGGCCAATATCATGTTCTTTAACATAAAAAGTTATTAGTGATATTTCTTCCACCACTTGTTCTGGTTTAGGTTCCGACTTAGGTTCAGGTTGCTCTTGGGATGTGCAGACATATTCATAAATCTCTTCTATTTGGATGTCCATGTTTTTCACTTTATAACCAGTCCTTTGAAACTGAGCATCATGATAATTGTAAACATTTTATTTCACATGTGACTGACCTGTCCATTCATAATAATGAAAATTAGAATACATCGTGAACAAATAATATTTTCTATTTTTTTTAAATTTATGATTTTTTTTGTGTTTTTTTAATAAAAGAAAAATTATTTACAAAATTTGAATAAAAATAGTTAGTTAAGAACACTTGGATCACCAAAAAACAGTGCCAATTTGATGAAGCATTGTCGTGCACGCTCTCAAGAACATTTATCACTATGTGCAACACATGAGCTGACCTATGTCATTCTCTTTAGGTGTTTTTGGGTTCAATCACACATTACTTATAATTCAAATTTTATTATATTTTTTATATTTATGAAATAAATCTAAATTAAACTGATTTCTGATAGTTGATAATTCAGTAATAAAATTTAACATACTAATTCAATGAAAACACAATGATTTAAAAAATAATGAAGTTAGAAAGAAAGGAGAAATTCCTGAGAGAATCACAAAAATTGTACCTTCATTGTCTCCTTATTAGTTTCAAATTTAATTAATAAATACACTCTATCATATTCATTAATATCATAGTTTATGTATGGTTATGAATATATCGTACACTCATTGATCCCTGAGATACAACACATTCACCTCCTCGATCGACGGATAATATTATAGAAGAGAAATTTATGTCTCAGTTGTCAAGTGGAGATACAAAAGAACCATATCCACAAATAACCACTTGAATTAACTCTAATAAAAGAAGAAACAATAAAATTTAATGTGAAATTACTTGGGTTCAACACTGGATTGATCCCCCAAGAAGTTCCTCAGGTTAGTTACTCGTGATCATGAGTATAAGAGATCACAATGGAGAAAAATGGGCTTGAAAAACAAAAGATAAACAAATAGAAATGAGATAAAGAAGAGAAAAATATATTAAAAACTAATAATTCTATTAAAATTTAAGGAAAATATAAAACAATAAAAAATGGCCAGACAGAAGTGACAATTATTTAAGAAGGGGTGATGATACATATTTATAGGGAGAGGGGGTGAACGAATTCTCTCCAAAAATATACTCCAAATATTTCCAT
Organism: Viscum album; assembly: GCA_963277665.1. NCBI lineage: Eukaryota > Viridiplantae > Streptophyta > Magnoliopsida > Santalales > Viscaceae > Viscum > Viscum album. The sequence goes on along the minus strand of OY728122.1, from coordinate 74,643,367 downwards.
TTGTATTATCCAATAATTCCTAGAATTTGAAATAGTTTTCTTCACGAATGTTATACCATAATATATCCTCCATGAACAATCAAAATTTCATCATCATTGAGCAGTAAACGAAGGAGTTATGACCCTTTTATTCCAAGACATTTAATCTGTCCATATGCCACATTAGATTCCACATCTTCACATTCTCATACCATTATGATCCTCCAACATATTTATTCACACATTGGATCCTTAATTAATGTTTTTCATAACTTCATTTCTCTTGTCCATAAAAAATATGAGACATTTTGGACAAGTATTCCATACTTTATGAATTAATTGTTGAATGGAACTGTTTTTTCCTAGGGAGACAGTTCATCTTCCTCATCTTTCAACCATTAAAATATTCAATTAATGAGATAATTTTTATTTTAAACTCAACAAGGATGTGAAAAATTGAATCCTATGTCATATAAAACTTGAATAAACTCAAATGGATGTATTTATATTTATTGGTGTAGCCGTTATCATGGTAGGGTCCGCGCTATCCGGCCAGAATGTTTTCCAACTTCATGGATTTTTTTGGGGATCTAGATGTTCGAATCCCCATTTATTCCAGAAGAAAAAGTTATAAAAAATAAATAAATGAATCCTAAAAAAACGAATCACCAAAATTGTAAAAATAATGTAAATGTTATAACCCAAATACCCATGTCATAAAAATCTATCAAATTTTCAGATTTATTGATTTTTTGCATTTGAGCTCAAAATACCACTAAAAAATAAAAACATGACAACTACCCGTAATATAAAAATATGGTGGGATTATAAATGTTTAATTACAGAATAAAATATATCAAAAATTTAGCTTCATCACTCCCAAAACTTGACCATTTCACCTGAGAAATCGTTTTACATCCAAATAAAAACCCTCACAACGATCATAATTGAGAAAGTATAAATGATCTTATCCGAAATAGAATCTCATCATGTCTCTTCTAGGAAAAACAATTTCATATCACTTAAATTCCACAAATTTAAATTTTTTCAACCTCATAAATCCATAAAAGGCCCAATCACAACCTACATCACATTGAAATTAATGTCACTCTTCACTCCAGAGAAAATAAATCAGGAGTTATTCTCATACATGGAAATTCAATGTATCACCATTGGATTGTTACAATTATACATTCTCCATAGCTCGAAACATGAATATGAATTAAATCGTGAGGGATTTAATTTATGTTTCAAATGAATCTGTGGCTTAGGGTTGGTGGGAAAATTATTGAAAAAGTTTCAGGCTAGAAAGAGGAGGATAGAGTTTCAAGTGTAATACATGATTAATTCAAATGAAAACGCATGAAATTACTCTCTCAACCCCCCTTGAAAATTTGAAAAACGTCCCCTTTTGTTTTATGACATGGTACAGGAGCCAAGCAGTGACTACAATGAATGATATCCTCCATATTCTCACTTTGTTTTCAAATCTATAGAAAGAAACAACATTATTTTTATTTTTTTTCATGGAGGATAAGTTGAAAATTAAAAATAATGAATGAATGAAAATTCAGACCATTTATTTTTGAGAGGTAAATGATTCATAAAAGAAAATACAATCATAAATTAAAGATATTATCTTTTTTTGGATTTTTTTTGAAGGATAACTAGATGAAATAAAAAAACAATGAAATGATGACTGAATCCCAATTTTCTCATTATCCTCAAACAAAAATATTGACCCACACCTCACACCACCCATTAATGATACACATCCCAATGAACACACACAAAAGGCCCTTCCACAACACTCAAACTTAAAATATCCATGCAAAAATACTAAAACTATGGGTTGTTAAGGAAAAATCGGCTTGTAATGTGGATTAAACCAACAAGGAAATTGATCGAATATAAGGACTAAGGAAGGAAAATGTAATGGTAGGTATTAGGTAAATTTTTGGATAGCCCAATTGGTTCCTTGAACATATTAAAAACATTTCAAGAAATCCAATGATTCAAAAGAGAAAAATCAAAAATCGTGGTTCTCAAAAAAAAATTCAATTTTCCCTCAAGAAATTGTGGGTATTAGGAAGAATATGTCAAAGTGTGTTAGAATAAATTATTGTAATAGAAAAAATATTTTTATTCATTGTTTCATGGCCATGGATTTCAAAAATAAGTCAAACTCATAAAAATGCTTGATAATCCAATTCAAGGAAAAAGTTTTCACATCAATAATAATTTAAAACCCATTATTTCATTAATAATTTAAACTATTAAAAAATAAATTTATGGGTTAAAAGTGATAATAATATTCATTAATGACCAAAAATATGAAAAAAATAAAAAAAATGAAAAACACACAAGAAGAAATAAGCTGGTTGACTCCCCCCACACTTAAATATTACTACCCCTCATTTCAGCTCAAAAAACTATAGGGGCAGAAGATAAAAGGGCAGGAAAGATATAACCCAAAATTATTTTTGAAGTGTATTCCTTGAGTTAAGATATTATATACATAAAATAGACCTATAAATAATAAAATTAAATAACACATATGAAATATAAATAAAAAAATAATGATAAAGGGAAAAGAGGATAGAACATGGTTTAGACCCCCCATATAGGTGATATGATTTCACTGCCCATGGTCAGGCAGTTGTAGTGGATTATACCCAATCATAAAGTGGGTGTTGTTTCTTTAAGATGAACCACCACATGTGAATTTTCCCAATGTCGGTGATTAAACACTAAAATTAGAGAACACCAAAGAAGATAAAAAAGTTCCCAACCATCAAGAAAGAAAAAAGATATAATTTTAGTTCAAGAGTGGGAGGGAATAGAATATAGGGGTTCTCCCTATTTATTTCCATGGTGGCCTCCTCTATATGTTATTTAAATTGTTGTTTATGTGGTAGACATACCACTACATTCTTTTCAAACTCTTCTTCTTCAATCATCACCACTTGGGTAGTATTTTCGTCAACATTCAAGTTGTACTACATTTGTACTGTATCATAAATTTAGGATAAAGAGAAATCAGAATTTTTTTTTGGATTGAATAAGATTAAAACATGAAGAATTAATAAAGAAAACATCCATTCCAAGAAATTCATCTTGTTAATTGATCACTTCATGTAGGATCATTGGAAACTCAATCTCTGTAAGTGCATCTTCATCACCATCTTCTAATTCTAGAGTGAGGTAGAAAGGAGTTGTTGTTTCATTATCAGGAATGGGAAGATACCGTTTTTTGTTATCTTAAACAAATCTATTATAAGATTCCTCTTTAAATTGTTTATATCCCATAAGTGCATCAACTATCATGTGTAATTCAGGGACCTTCTCAAGCAATGGTTGAGTGTGATATTATGTGATTAATTCTCTTAATAGATCTTTCTCAACTGCCTCGGGTTCTTTAACATAAAAGATGATTAGTGAAATCTCTTCCACCACTTGTTTGGGTTTAGGTTCCAGATAAGGTTCGGGTTGCTCCTAGGATGTGCAGAAATATTTAGTAATCTATTCTATTTTGATCTCTAGGTTTTCTATTTATCACTAATGTTTTGAAACTGAGCATTAAGATCATTGTAATCTTTTTCTTTCACCTAGGATTGGTCAGTCCATACATAATAATCAAAATTTAAATACATAATGAACAAGGATTTTCTTTTACATTTGTTTATGAAATTTATGATTTTTTTGTATTTTTTAAATTAAATAAAAATTATTTACAAAGTGATTATAAAAATAGTGAGTGAATACCAATTGGATCCCCAAAAATGGAACCAATTTTATGAATTTTTGTCATGCGCGCTCTGAAAAATAATAATAAATATTTCCATCACATGGCCAGACCTATGTTCTTTTCTTGAGGAGATTTTGTGGTTAATAAAACACTACCTATAATTATAATTTTATTATATTTTTTATATTTATGAAATAAATCTAAATGAAATTGTGTTATGATATCTAAGAATTCAATAATAAAATTTAACATACAAATTAAATTAAAACTAAATGAATTCAAACAGAGTAAAGTCAGAAAGAATGGAGATATTCCCAAGAGAATCACCTAGATTGATCCTTCATCATCTCATTATTAGTTTCAAATTTAATTAATAAATACAGTCTTTTGTATGAGTAAATATACTCTTCTATATATTGTTTTGAATATATAGTACACTTAATGATCACTGAGAGACCACACATCCACCTCCTTGATCAAGGGAGAATATTATAAAAGAGAAAGTTAAGTCTCATGTGGAAAGTGGAGACACAAAGGCTCCTTAACCACTAATATCCCCCTTGAACTAACTCTAATAAAATAAGAGACAATAAACATGAACGTGTAATTACTAGGTTTCAATACTATATTGATCCCCCGAGAAGTTCATTAGGTTAGTTACTTATGATCATGAGTATAAGAGACTACAATGAAGAAGAATGAGGTGGAAAAAATGATTAAAAAATGATAATGAGATGAAAAATAGAAAAATATATTCAAAATTCATAATAATATTACAATGGAAATAAACTATATAACAATATAGAATGGAAAAACAAAAGTGCCAATGCTTTGATAAGGGTTGATGATACATATTTATTAGAAGTTGGGGTGAAAGTATTCATTCAAAAAATCAGCCCAAAAAGTTTCCATGTGTATTCTACATTTATTTTCCAAATTAATAGCATTTTTCTTCAAGAATTATTTTCGATAATATATTCTCCATGACCTCTCAAAATTTAATCATCATTGAGCACCAGAAGGAGTTATGACCATTTTATTCTCAGAAATTTAGTCATTACATGTGCCACGTCAATATCCCCATCCTCACATTCTCATACCATTACGATCCTACAGAATTTTAATTAACACAATGGAGCCTTAAGAAAAGTTGTTCCTCACTCAATTTCATGTCTCCCTACAAAATAAGAGACATTTTGGGCATGTAGTTCATATTTTTTGAATTAATTATTGAATGAAATCGTTTCTTCCTAGTGAGACATTTCATCTTCCACATTATTCAAGCATTCGAACAAGGATTTATGAGATTAGTTTGACTTTAAGGTAATCGAGGTCGTGAAAAATTGAATCATAAGTCATATCCAACTTGAATAACCTAAATTTTATATATTTAGATTGTGTTCTACATCTGTTACAATGGTTGGGTCCACATAATCTTCTTGGAAGGGTTTCTAACTTCATTGATTTTTTGGGGCTCTATATTTTAGAATAACTATTTCTTCCTGAAGAAAAATTTGTAGAAAATAAATCAAGTAATCCTACAAAAAATTATTACTAAAATTGGAAGAATAATGTAAATGTTATGTTCAAAATACCCATGTCATAAAATTTTGTCAAATTTCCAGATTTTAAATTTTTTTTCATTGGAGCTCAAAATACCACTAAAACCTAAAAACGTGATAATTACCCATAAAATATCAATATGGGGGATTATAAATATTTTATTAAATAATAAATTATATAAACATTTGAGCTTCATCACCATTCACAAATAATAGAGTTCATGAACATTGGATCTACACTAAAATGACTGAAACTTCACATGAATTCATCATTTGTGACTCTATGATAGTAATGTTTTGCTTAAAATATATAAATATATGAATCTTCTTACTTAATATATCATAGGGAATTATTTTTTATCCACCTCATAGTGATCCACATGTTATTTTATTAGTGACTCTAAATAAGTTATTTTGTACCTTCTGTATAGAGCTTCATGAGTCTATATCCTTCATGGCTACATGAATGGAATACCATGATACTATATTATTCCAAAATTAATATCCATTTTTTAAAGGAACTTATTAAATTTTATTTATAAATATCTAGTTACTACCTCAAAATAGATGAGATAATGGAAAATGGAGAAGTCCCCAAGGATATTTTTGATTATTTTAGGAGAATTTGATGATAGTATTCAAAGACTCAAATGATCATATATGTCATGAATAATATTCAAAAGTAATTATTTGGAAGGTGATATTAATTTTAAACCCTAGACAATAAGAAGAAAACAATCATTTAAGGACATCCATCTTGGATCTCATTCACAAGAATTCTTTCAGAGAGCCCGTTCACGTAGCCCCATTGTAGACCCCATTCACACAACACCTTTATGGATAAATCTTTTTGAAATAATTTATATAGTGTTCAGCACATAAACTTAATTCATAAAAAAACCTTTAAAAATTACCTTCTTAGGTTATTATATCTTCATATAACACCTCAATATTATGAGAAGGAGAAGCCTCTTGTGTACTTGCTTCCCTGTTCTTAAGGGTTTATGATCATGTAATATCTAGGGGAACCATGGATAATTCATGAATAACCCTTATGATAGATAATAATACCTCTTAAATTCCATATCCTTTACCTATGTTATCTAAATGGGATGAAATAATTCAAGTGAACTTATATGGTCCTCTTCTTCCAAGGCCAAAATAATAAAAAGTCCAAATTATGACTTTCTCCAAAACCACCAGACATACATTATCAGGTTATGAAGTATTCCAAAGTTCCCCCCTTTGATCATGTATTACCTTTATTAATGCACTCTACTTGGTTTTACTACCAAATCTATTTGAACCTTAGGGTTGTCTTGATTATGTATTCCATTGATAATGTGGGTCCCTTTCACTAGGATATCAGTGAAGCTTCCCATGACATAGGATGCCTATCTTGGTTGCCAAAGTGTTGAATTGATTGAACTAGAACCCTAAATAAGAAATTCAAGAATGGAAATCATATTAAGGTGTAATACCTAATCATTTTCCTTGTAACACTTTCATCCCCAAAATTTAATAATGGTCTAGGGAGGTAAATCATAGTCCTCTTACCAGAAATACGTCCTAGATAGCCTACCATCATATGATTAATTGAATTTCCAAGAATCTTTGAGAAGCATATACTAAAATCCTACATGTATCATTATTGGTACCCAACTAGAAGATAGACCACCCATGTGTAATATATATTCAATCTTCTATTTTCTGCCTTTCGTAACACATATTTCATTGTCATATGATGTAGAAATGAATGAAAATATCCTTAGAATATGTTATTAAACTACATGGTATAGTCCTATAACATGACCTTAAAATATGAATCTCAAAATATGTTGGATTTTATTACTATTATTCATGATACATAGGAATACTCTATTAGTTTCTATAACATCCCATCCCAGATCACCTTGAAAATTAACAAGACTGATGGTTCCATAAGATCTCATGCATGTCTCCTCACATGCCAAAGGCTATCGACTAAAAGTGGTGGTATAAGAAATTATCATGGTGAGAATATAACCCATATTATAATAAATAATAGTAATTAAATAACTAAACATCATGAAAAAAATAGTTCAAAAGAATAATAAATAAACTTAACTAGCGATTACAAAATAAAATGCAACATAAAAGCATGCATGAATAATCACCCACCGAGCCTATCACCTTAATTTCAATAGAAAAATAAATAAAAATAAAATGTGGCCCTAATCTTAACAAAAAATCTCACTTTATATTATCCTTTGAGCTTCCACGTATCCTTATCAGTCATGAAGCACCTGAGACTATGCCCAACAAATACCTACAAACAAGTGAGAGTCCACTTGGGAACCCAAGTACAGTGGCGACCCAATCAGTGTGTGAGTACAAAAAATATGTAGACCACCACCAATTCAATACCATACATAATTGAAATGTATTTATATGTTCATGTGAAATTTTATAAATAAATAAATAACTATTTAATATAGAATGGATAAATCACCTTTGATCCTTAGGTTTACCACCATAATTGACCATACTTTCTCTAGATAGTGATAGAGTTTCTCTGGGATCAACCCAATGACCATTCCAACCATAATAACTACCAAAGGGTCTTTCAGAAAAATATAGAGATAATGAAATGGTGGTATCTTTCACCCTATTATATAGTATAATGACCTGGGGAATGCCCTGTCTCAGGAAAAAAACCCTGGGGAATGTTCTATCCCAATATATGATGGATCTCATAAGCTACAACCCAGTAGTCTAAATTAATCAACCATTTCCACTGAAGAGACCATAATCCCCCCAAAGATAAAATACGGTAAGAACACCATCCTCTACCCAAAAAAATAATATAGTCTCTAAATCCATGGTATACCCACAAGTAGTATCATAGAACTCCCTTCTAAGTGAGTTTTATTTTGTATCACGAACTCCGTAAAGGGAGTTTTAACCAACTTTCCAAAGGGAGTTTTTATGGACACCTCAAAGGGAGTTTTCATGAAAACCCATATCAATGTTTTCCATTTAAGATAAAATAAACACTACCCAAGAGAGCTTCCATTCATATCACAACCACCTTAAGAGTGCATGTCAATTCACGAAATGGCCATTTCCAAGAAGTATGCTATTGAGTTAGAAATGCCTCATTGGAATTTTTCAAGTATTTTATAAAAATAATGAAATAAGGGTTGGAAAAATTACAAAATATCTTATCATTTTCCATATATCATTAGCTTCCATTCAAGGAATGGGTTCTAAGGTGAAAACTATAAAAATCCCTACATGTCTCATTTCCATTACTCTGGTTCAAATAAAACTCAGTAACCCACTTAGTTCCCTAGGGTCATACATAGGTGGAGACACCCCACATGGGGTCCTCGATCACAATATCCTCATATTTGAACAACCTAAGTGGGACCAAATCTAATTCTAAATAGGCCATAAGCCATAAAGATTCCCATGGACCATACATATTTCCCCAAGGATTGATATTATAATTAGGTCCTCGAACAACAATAACCATGGTGAACTAGCTAGTGTCCAAGGTTCACGCTAGCTCTAAAAAACATGTACAATTCATATTTAGGGAATAGTTAAAATATTATGTTTATTCATTAATATTTCATTTAATTATCAAAAACATTTCATTTAATTGATGCTGGAAAATTCCCTTAGTAGAGATAAAACATGCTACATGAAACATAAGAAAACGAAAAGCACCAATTGGAATGTATTGAGGACCACCCACCTCATTTTGAAGATTTTTACTTTTTAATTCCCTATTTGACTACTCTCCCGAGGCTTTCCAAACATTGTATCCACTTAACTGACAAATAACCAACCATTCACGGCCCTATCTCACATTAACAATATCTGACCAAATAATTCTAAAAATTAAAATTAATTTAATAATCTAATAAAAATAGGAATAATTTCTAAATTCAAATCAATCACTCTCACCAAACAAAAATTGTACCCAACGACACATAAAAAAGATCATCACATGATATTTTCCCTAATTGAGAAATTTTTTCAAAAAAATGAAATAATTTTTTTATTTAATTCAACTATAATAAAAATATTACAAAATTCATTGCAATTCCATATCTCATTGAAACAATAAGAGATGATGGGAGAAAATTTCCTTACGGTATCCTAAAACTCGGTTTTACAAAATACTCATGAGACTCAGATGATTTTACCATAATTTGGTGAAATGTTCACCGGATCCCAAAATCAGAGAGGAATAAAATTAGAATGAAAGGTGGAGATTAACAGAGGCCACTTGAGTCGACGATGTACCTTAGATCATTAATAAAATCCACCCTATATACCCTCCTGAAGGATTTCAAGGAGGATATAAAGGGGAAAAACCTTTGGTCAAATGATAGAAAAAAAGGGTTGGAGGAGGGGATTCCACCTCAATAAATTTAATAGGGAGAAATGTAATTTCCCCCATTAAACCCCCACTGTGGGCTGGTGCCACTTGGTTGTGGCACCTTCCAGTTCCAAATAACACTAGCTAGATGCAACCTTCCATTAGTTTCCAAATAAACCTCTTGGGTTACCTCTAATACTCTTCCCAATTCCCAAAAACCTATTTTAGGGGGTTATAAGAATAAAAATTCTCATATGATTATCAAATTAAAATCATATCTTCCAACAGACTAAAAATTAAAATTCGTTCAAAAAATTTACAAATATAACCTGGTGTGGGATCTTATAGTTTCAAAACTTATATAAAAAACATAATTTCATTAATAGATATTCACTATGAACACATTATCAATAGGCCATATTCACATTGAAACTAGAAAGGTATGATCATGTGTAATTTCCACACCTATCATTTCTAGGAATCTTTTACATTATAGTCTGCTGGTCAAAGATTCATGAACATAAAATGAAGTTTTCTTGGTCATGGATAAATAAAAATAAAAGGCACCACATTAGTTCTTGTTTCACTAAATTAAAAGTCATGATATATCTCACTATGGATTCCAAACTATATGGGATTAATTCCCTTCACAGGGATATGTAGAATTCCCCCATCATGGGCTCAATCACAACTGCACAACACATACTGTCTCCTTAGATGATGATAAAATATAAAGCACTCGATTATGTATATTTAAACCAAATAATCACTAATTAATAAGAGAATTATATAGTATCTGTGATATATATTGATTGTATTTCCAAAGGATATTCTCAAATATATATAGCTAGGAAAATCAATATAGAACCTCCAATACAAAAAAATGTTAAAATTGACACATATCGAGGATCGATCACTAGCATAGTGGAAACCAATCCCACACAATGTATTGATATGGATTCATGAACATTTACTAAATCACTAAGAGTTTCCTAGCGTAGGAAACGATTCCCCCTCAAAAAGGGTGGAAATGAAATCAACCTCCCATCCTCTCAACCAAAATGTAATGTATGGTGTCATAAGTATTTTCCCAGATACCAAATACATATAGAAAGTAGGCCCACACTGACTAAAAATGAAATTACTAGGAAGTAATCATAGTTTGTATTAATAATAATAATAATCAAGGAGTATTTCAAGATCTATTATTGAATTTATTCAATAAAATACAATTAAGTTTTATACGACATGATTAAATAATAAATTAAAATAATGTGAATGATTAAAATGTATCCTCATATAAAAATAAAGATAAAAAAGGTCAATATGATAATTATAAAAAATTCCTTCCTAACTCCCCTTAATAAAATAAAACCGTTCTTGTGTAAGGTATTTTTTGAAAATGTCAACTAATTGATGATTTGTGCTTATGAATTCAGGAAAGATATCACTTTGTTGAAAATGGTATCTCAAAAAGTGATGTCTAAGGTCAATGTTCTTTGTACATGAGTCTTTTATGGGATCTATAGTGATAATAAATACACTTGTGTTTGCAAGTTTGATTGGAATGTGATAAAATGTTAATCAATACTCATGGTGACTGTTTTTCATCTAAATTATTATGGCCCAATAACCTCCCATAAGTGTATATTTCACTTCGGCTGTAGAAAGAGTTACCCATTTTTTTCTACTTATTACTAAAAGAGATTAAGGAATTTATAAGTAGGTGAAAAGTCCCCCTTGAAATTTTACTGTCTAATTGAAATTCAAAAAAAATAACCTCATAAAAAGTTTTCAGTTCTAAAGGCTTATCATTTGGATAGAATAAAAAATACGATTTTGTTACAATAATTTATTTTAAAATAATTTTGATAGATTTTATATTGAATTATTTAGTATAGTATTTAAATCATGAAGAAATACATATATTAAACATAATATCTGACTAAGTCATGGTAAGGTAAATAATGATCCCAATCATACCACTATAAATTTCTATGCATACTATTTTACTGACTTTATGAAATATTATATTATAAAAAGTAATCACAGGTATAATAATTTAATTAATAATATTTGTCTAAAAATTATTCAAAATTTCATTGTTTTAATTATTTTGATTTAATTTACACCATAATTTTTTTATACTTTTAAAAACCAATGAAAAAAATTTAATTCAACCATAAATATCTCTCAAATTATTTTATAAATAAATCCAAAAATTCGTTAAAAAGTGAATCTTTAATTGAATCAAAAATAAAATCAAAAACATAAATCTAAATTATTGATAAATCATTTAATTTTTTTTAAAACAAGGTATAATTTTCCCCCTTTTTGAATTCATTCTCCAAAATTTGTTATATTAACCACTTATACTATTCCCATAAATATTTCCTTAAACCAAAATGATCATTGGAAAGATTAAATACATTACACGGAAATATTTCAATCTTAAAAATCAAGATGTTTCCCAACATGCACCTTTTTATAAATGAATCCATTTTAAAAAAACTTTTAATATCCATTTGAAAAATATTAAAATTCAAATGGATAGTTAATTATAATAATATTTAAATTGAGTTGAGATATGAAACTAGTGTAAAGGCTTCAACATAATCAGTGCCTTCTTTTTTATTATATCCTATTTTATAACCCTATACTTGTTTCTAATCATTTTCTATTATTAATCATGTTTTTTCATAAAAACCATTTTGTATCAATAATATGATGATCATATATTCTTTTAAAACGACTCCAAACATTGTTATGGGTGAATTAGTTTAGCTATACTTTTATAGTAAGTACACAATTTTAACCATCAATAGAATCATTAGTATTTTGGGGATCTATATGTGAAACAAAATATCTAAGCTAAACATCATTTAAAACCAAAATTCAAGTATGAATACCAAATTAAAAATCACATATAACATTTTAAAAGGTATGGTATTTGGAATAACCAAAATATTTAACAATACACATGAAGGGTGAGCTTCTAAAATTCAAAAATTCAGAAAGATGTAAACATTTCTAGGCCTTCCTCAACATCATCAATTTGGTGTTTCTTTTTAGGAAAATTCACATAAAATTTAAAGTGAATCTATTATTTTATAGTCATGTTCATCATATTAAAGATTTAATAAGCTTTAATTGAGTTGGAGTAAATAAATAAAAACCTTAAACTGAATTAAGGATGAATTTTACTATGTTATATTTAGTGATAATAATATAGAATTTGTATACAAAGAGCTTAAAATATCTGACCCTAGCTTTCTTACCTTCCAAAAACTCACAAAGATTCTTCTTAAGAAGGATTATTACCGAACATGATTTATGTATAAAGGTATTATAGATTCCGTAAACCCAAAAATATAAAGGGAGTTTGAATTAATTAAATGGAATTCTTTTAAACAATTTAAAGATTAAATTTATTTATTTTCAAATCGTAATATGTTATGGATTTCTAAGAGTGGAAAAATAATTCTTATATCCTTGAAAATTGAATATTTCATCAAAATATTTATTTTTTAACTCTCCCTCATTATCACTCCAAGTGGATTTTATCTTATAATTTTTTATATTTCTTGGTAAACATAATAAAATATATAAAAGAATTATTCTCATGGGGTAATAAATTTACCCACGTAAATATTTAATCATAATTTATAATTATTAATGTTTAAGATTTACCTTATATAATTACAACATTGGATAGACCAAATATATAATGGTGAAATTTTCTTAGATACTTGGAGGTGGAATTTTAGTTTTTTATTTTTGAGGTAAATTTTTTATTACTTACCATGTTGTCAAGGATCATATAAAATGTTCTTCTGGAAATATATTTTAGGAAAACCACATACTAGTTGTTTTTTGTTGATTTTGACAAGTTCATGTGTTATAATGACAAGGGTTCCTATTTCATAAACAAAACTCACTATCTTGTATACTCAAGAACTTTATATGTTGGAAAGAAAGTGTTTTTAAATAAACAGTATAACAATTTTAAAAATGAGAAGATATAAATAATTTATTCTTCTTTTGGAATCAAAGACTACGAAAATATTCTTATCAAACGAACTTTAATTACTATATTAAACCATTGAAAAATAATAATTGAGTTTTTTAAAAACCATAAAAATATAAAATATTATGAATTATTTTACCATTTCAAAAAAATAGTTTACATAAAATTGATTTTACTCCATGATTTATCACCAAATTTGATGTGGCCTCTATTAATATTTTATAAATGCCTAAACATAGAGTAGTCACCACAAATATGACCCATGAACCAATTTTACTTGTACCATGTAACTCAAGATTTTCTATTGACATGTTTTTCTTATAAAATAATCAAGATAAAAAATATTATAGTGCCTAAAAAAATTTGTGTCCACTAATGTTTTATAACTTAGATTTTTAAAATCATGTTTGTTTTGTAAGAGGGTCTATCATGGAATAATTATAAAAATGATAACTCTTTATTCAACAATAAAAATATTTTTTGGATTTTAATTTATAAATATGATACCTTGATTTATTATAATAATTACAAAATTTATATCGATAGGGGCCTCTAACAAATTATGTTCATTTTGGGGAGATAGAATGATTTTTGTAACTAGTACCAAGGTTTTTAGTCCCATGAAAATGAGAACTTAAAATTTTACCTATCTATATTTTCTAACCTTGAGAAAATATATAAAGGTCCACCCTAAGATATATTATAGTGGAATATAATTAATCCATTTTTGTTGATATTTATGCTTCAAAATAAATTACACCCTCTCTTTAGTAGTGTAAAATTGTCATTATTTACTTGAATATATTTTTTTAAGTTCTTTTAATTTTTTAGTAATTTCAAAAAATACATCCTACAGTAATTATATATAAGTTTTAAGATATTTTTATTATAAATTAATTGAATAATAATAGGAATTAGTGGAATTTAACACCATATTTACCTCAATTTGGACCATGGAACATTTGGCACAACCATCACTAAACCGAGTTGAGGTAAGGTAATCTTAGACAGTACTAAAAGTAGTAACATTGAATGATTTATAACCTTTATTATTATCTTTTTTTTCATGATAATTAATTTGTTATATTTGATATTTCATTTCTTATTTCATTCATAGAAAGTGAACTAAAATTCTCCATGTTTTTCCTCTTTTTTGGATCAATGAAAATGATTCATTCTTTCTCATCAATTTTTTTCATATTCGTCAATAATTGTGAAATTTTAGAATCAAAATTTAAATATATTAAATGAATTTCCTTTAATAAAATTATATTATATTCCTTAAATTCCATAACCCCCTTTTTGGTTATCATTTTTTAATAATGTAATAGGTTTTGAGAAGTACAATGAGTTCCTATATGGGCATGTTTTTATTATTGTTTCTTATTTGGTTTCCATTTCCTTGGATGATCACAAACTTTGAAATACCCTAGTTTTCTTTTCCATAAGTTTTTTTGAAATTAAATCACCAACACATTTTCTATAAATTAAAATTTTAGTAAATGAATTAAAAATTTCTGTAATTGAATAAATATAATACATGCTAAAAATTTCAAAATATTACCTATAAATATTAGGTACAATGTAATTGACTTTAAATAATAAATTTGTTACCTTTTTTAATAGAAGAACAGAAATTCTAAATTTTTTTTGATCCGTAATATTTATTCATGATGATTATCAATAAAAAATTAACCATCAGTCCAAAATATATTGGAATTAATTTTATATATAATTGACTATCATAAATAATATGTAATGTGATATTATTTATGAATATGATTCCAATACTTAAAAAATAATCTCTAATGTCTTACTATTAATGATTATTATTATAATCCATCATTAAAAAATTATGATGGTTTAAATCATCATAAATATTGCACTTCCATTACATTTTTATAATGAAGTGTTAATAGAGATGTAAGCATCTATTGAAAAAATTAGAAAAATTTAATGATTTAAAATATGTAAAAAAAAATTAAAAATAAAAAAATTGCAAAAAAATAAATTAAATAATGATTAAATATATAATAAATTTAATTTTTATTATGTTTAGTAGATATGACATTACTGAATAAATCATTGTGGGGGAGGAGAATCAGTCACCAAAGAGTCATCAGGCCACAAAAGAGGAAATTATTTCCATAATCCTCATACCATATGTCTTATATTCTCAAATATCAAGTCAGTATGCTGCTAATAATGTATTTTGACTCTTTATTCTCCTAGGTCAACATTTTTATAGTCTCAACTAGATCTCCCCATATCTCATTAAAAAACAAAATAGAATAATAAATTACGATCTTATATGAGTTACTTTTAAGTTGATTGATGATGAATTTTCTATAGTATTATAATAACTAGATGGAGTCAATCAGAAACAAATATCGATCCCCTAAAATTTCTCTGCTCATATCACTTGGATTCATGACTCTATAAAAGATTATCTGGCAGGAGATCTTCCAATTATCCTCTCTACTCTAAGTTATATCCAAATCTACTGTATGTGATTGATATCTTCTTCATATATATTCATGGAATGGAAAGTAATAAGAAAAAATAAATAAAAATAGAATAAATTTTTATTTTATTAAATATACAAAGAATTATATAGAAATATATTTATGTATTTATGTAAACACACACACACACTAAAAAGTATTTTTCATTATCTCTTACAAAAAATATCTCCATTAATACCATCTGTGTAAACCCACTTTTACACATAAAATTCTATAAAGGAAGTATGAGTAAAAACTTTCATAAATAAATCATATACATTTATAAATAAAAAAACATATAAATTAAAAAATCAATGCTATTTACAGTTTCTCGATGAAGTATAGAAATTTTATGACTCCTGACATTATATCTCACCCAAATTTATTGACCGATAGATAATGTACTCTTAAAAGTATCACCTATCATGTAGGCACACAACCCCTCCCATGTCTGGGAGGTGATGACTCGTAGGGTGTCATTACTTCGCATGGGATATCAAGTTAAAAATATATAATTAAAGCACAAAATCACTAGAACTACTAAGAAAAAGTATATTATATGAAATTAGTGAGTTCATACCCATAGAGATAAGGTACATTGGAATGAGAAACCTGATTTTATAGTTATAAAAAAAAATATGTAGAAGAAAATCTACTTCAATTTTAAGAGAATAACGAATGATAATGGTATTAGGAGCTTTCAAATATAGGAGAATAATGTATTGACTCATGAAAAATATGATAGATAGACATTATGTTTTTAGAATTAGATCTATGAAAATATAATGTCTTAGTTATCACTCTCTAACTCAAAAGCACCTCCTTTCTTATGGTTAAGTACTTCAGCTAATTAATGAGATAGGTAACCCAAAAACATCTTTAATCATAGAAAATAACCCATAATAGAGTCATAGATAGAGATAAATAATATTTAATGAACTAAAAGGAAATCCACCAATAAAAATACAATGGACATGATCAAGACAATAAATGAAATATTTAGAAATATTAAGTAAATATCCAAACCCAACCTGAATTTCCATAATAATTAAGAATAAGTAAAAATTAAATCCCCTTTTATTAAAAAATAACAACAAAAAACTACCCCCTAATGCTATCCATGTGGGTGTAAAAAATAATAACCCAAATATACTAGCCCTTGTAGTAGACAATCCCATATGAGAATGATCATCCTTTTGAAATTTCATGTTTTTGGTACAAAAAATGACCTAATTTATAGAAAGAACTCCCCATCTTCAAATCTCCATATATTTTCAACCATCTCCATCATATATCCTCTTTGAACACTAACTACCCCTCCATATAAATAACGGTCAAAATATGAATGGTGTATCCCCACTATCTCTCTAAATCACATCTTTAAATATATCACCCTGATAAAGGATGACTGAAATGAAATATTGCTATAGGTATAACCAATATGGTTTGTAGTGAGTTCCATGGCCAATTTACATCCCCATTGTTTTGAAATCACACTAAAAATACTTATACACCATAATATAGATAACATAATGAAGTCAATACCTTCTTAAAGTTATATTCATGAATCACCACACCGAAGGGAACTAGTTGTTCATTATAACTTCATGTGCATATTGCACTAAACCTTAATACCTACTGAAAGGATCCTCATGGTTTGTTTATATTTTACCCATATACCATGACCACTATCTCTATTAATGAAACACTATATATATTCATCCATGTATATCTCCTTCATTCCTTTATCAATCTCACTACCATTACTCCTTCAGTTTCAACTCACTATGGCCACCATGTATCCAAGATGATTTACTAAGTATTTTATTTAGCATTCCATCATATGGAAAACCAATCCATGGGGGCACTTTATTTATCCTTGAGTGATCAATATAATATACACATCATGTTATGAGAGGTGTTTCATTCACTATTTTGGTAGGAATTTCCTTAATTTGGTTTTTCCATGTAGCGAGCATCACTACCATTTTTGTTCAAGAAAACTGGCCACTTTTATCATCATATCATCTTTTTCGAGGTTGATATATCTATGGAATCCATTGTATATAACTGTTTCAAAATGTTTTTTAGTAAAGGTTTCTTTATAGTGGATATTAATGCCCTATACAGTGATTGAGGAAATTCTATTGTATTTTGGAGTGTTTAATTTCTTAAATAGTTCTCTTTTATCTACAGTCCCACAACAGACTTGTGCTTGTTTGGAATCCGATTAATAACCCCACACGCTCTTTTCCATAATCATGGTTAACCTATGGTTCCACCCAACAATTTACTATTCTCTTAAATACCCCAAATTTTTTCCGTTGGATGAATTGTGGCCAACTTGTTCCTCCATTTTTAAGAAAAAACCATACATATGATTTCCGTTATATATTTTTTTTCTAATTTTATCATTTGAAATGATATATCACATAATGAGACCTCTTCTAGGAATTTTCCAAAAGGTATATTCTACGCTATAAATTCTTCCTCAATCTTTAAAATCCAAAAAACTAATTCCCTTTCTTTAAAAACATAAAAACATTAATTATAACAAAAAAAAATTTATTTAAATAATAAAATCATGAAATTTAAAAATAAAAATAATGCCTGAAATTATAGCTATAAAATCCCTCTAAAATTAAACTCTTCATTGACCACAATCATAAAATACCTAATTATAAGAAAGGAAACCCCATCCTACTATGTTTTAAACATCATAGTCAATAAAAAATAAAATAAATAAGCAATATAAATAAAATAATCACATTATTTTTTTAACTCCTAATTTTCCAAGAAAACTAATCAATAAATAAAT
Source organism: Viscum album (assembly GCA_963277665.1). Classification (NCBI taxonomy): domain Eukaryota; kingdom Viridiplantae; phylum Streptophyta; class Magnoliopsida; order Santalales; family Viscaceae; genus Viscum; species Viscum album. The sequence continues at coordinate 74,624,357 of OY728122.1, read as the reverse complement.
TTAGTCATCTTATTATAATTAAGATACCCCTATTAATTTCAATTTATGTTTTCAAATTATTATTACTATAAATACAAATTGTGATCTATCAATTTTTTTAAAAAAATTCTCACATCACTCAAGGTATATTTTAATAATGTTATACTCATACCTTGAGTACATGAATCTTAACCATTAAATTAAAAAGAATATCAATTTTCACCTCATAATAACATGAATCAACATTAATCATAGGGGATTAAATTAAATGATAAATGGATTTGATCTTGAGGGTTGGTTGGTTAATTCATGTGAAAATACATTAGACTTAAAATGTTGTCAAACTCTAAATTATAATGCATAATAAATAATATATAGGTCAAGAAACAACTCCAAAAATTATATAGCACAACAATCATCTTCCCCTTAATGGGGCTAAAAAAGTAAAATAATAAATATAATTATATATACAAGCTATTTTATATAATAATTCCTTTTCTAAAATCATTTTCCTATCATATTACCGTTTTCCAAATATAGTTTTTCCACCCCCAATTTTTTACCTTAATGTGGTAGTTAATAATTCATAATTCAAGTAAATTTGTATGACATTACACCACACCAAATGATAATATACCACATTCTTACTTATTTAGTAAAAAACATCCTATTCAAAATATGTAACATCCTCTCCCCAGACACTTAATCCATTGTAAATCATGAAAAAAATGCCAAGGGTAGAGTGGGAAATAAAAAATAAGCTTGCAATATAGCTTCCCTATCAAGGTAATTAATGGAATATATGTGATTAAATGAAAGATAAAATGTCATGGAAGGTTTTAAGGGAATAAATTTATCAAATAATAATTTTCTCAATCATATTAATGAATCTTTGTTCATTCATAGATTTGACAAGATATCGATGAAAGTTTTATTTTTCTACACGTACCAAGTATTTATCAAGATATAGAGTATAAGAAAAAATATGTTATAAATGGTTTAGTTTCATCTTGAGAATGGGGGAAATAATTTTTTGGAAAATCAATTATGTAATGAATTATAAAAAACTAATCAATATAAATTTCATAAAATAAATCATAAAAATTTTAATTTAATTTCATCTATGTAAATCAATAAATCTCCCCAAATCTTGATTATTCAAATAAATACTCACATACTTATACTTAATTATTCATCCATCCATCATAATTATTAAATGTTATTAAAAATGTAATATAAAATATGAAATGATGGGATTAATGTTCAAATGTTTCATTCTAGATAAAAAGTATAACAACAAGTCCACATGTGGCATGTAAATTTAATTACCTTAAAATTTATATGAAAATATAATACTCGAAATGTAAAAGAGAAAAATAATTAAAAGAGGTAATTCCCTATACAATGAAGTTTTTATATTTTTCTTTTCATCCTAATTATTATCATTTTCCTTCCTTCATCATCATAGACCTACAAAATCAAATCTTAAATACAATATTAGAAGTTCTTAAAAATAAATTCCTAATAGATAAAAAAATTGGGTTACCTCTCAAAAATTTATTTATCTAATCTATTTTATTCAGACACTAAACTATGTGTATCACATAATATGATTATGAAAATAAGTTACTCGATCTGTATTTAAACATGACTAAAACTTCTGCTCATCTGTTGTGAAAATTCTTTTCTTCTTCAATAAAACCATATTGGATCTTTTTTGAGGAGAGAACTAAATTCAGATAGTATTAAATAATGAAAATGTAACTCATAGGATATCTATATCTGATAAAAAAAATATTTTCTATATTCTTCTTGTTTCTCTTCTCCAAAATCATCAATTTTCTTCTTTGTTTTTGTAGCAGTCACCTCATCTTACTTTTTTTAACTTCTTAATGTAAGGATTATTTCCATTTTTCCCTTTGTTGATTAATTGTGATGGTGAAATACCTTGGTTATATATTAGACTCAGTTTCATCATTACTTTCCCCCTTGTATCCAACATCAAACTCAACGTCACTATTGGATTTATCCATAAGTTTTTCCTTGAAGCTGGCTTCCTATCTGGGAACATATTTTGACTCATAAGCCTAGTTTTTCACCATATAAAATCTTTACATGAATTTTTTAAAGATTATTTAATACATATATGTTTACTTCATAATCACTTAAGTATGGTTTTGGGCCACATACTACATTCTATTAGATCTTCCCCTTGAGTTGATTGATTTTATGTACAAGATCCATAAATTGTATAGAAAACAAAATGTGTCCACTCATAATATATTTTGTACCATCTATCACAACATCAAAATACACATGAAAATAAAAATCAGAAAAATAAAACCCTAAACTAAAATAATTAAAAATCATGAGAAAATAAAGATTATTTCATAAACTATCAAATTTGAGCCTCTTAGTAATCCCTACCTCCCTGAATAATGATGCCAAAAACATTGAAAAATATTAGGGAATAATTACTTCCTAAAATAATTCAACATTATAAATTTATAAACATTTAAAAAATCAACAAAAACTACAATATTTTAGAATAGGATATGCAAGTGTTGAGGTAGAAATCACAAATACAAGATATCTCGAAATGGGAAACCTTACTCGATATCCATGAATAAAAATTATATTTAGAAGGAAATATATAACTATTTTGAGAAAGCAATGAATGATTATGGTGATAGAAAATTATAAATCATGGATCATATTGTATTGACAGACTAAAAATATGATGGATAAAAATGAAATTTTCAGAATCATATCAAAGTGAATCCTTGTTACGAGTAATCAATTTCAAATTAAAAAAAATGAGTATTTTCTTATGGTCTCAAACTTCTATCAATTAATGAGATTAGTAACCCAAAAATATTTTTAAACAAAGAATACAACCCACCCAAGGGTCATTATAAGAGATAAATAGTAGTAATGTATTAAAAGACACTCCCACACTCAAAAAACAACGGTCTTTCTCAATAGAATAGAGATATGATTTATAAAAACTATGTAATTACCAAAACCCAATAATAAATACCATAAAAATTATTAATACTTCAAAAATAAATCACATTTCATTAAAAAATATCTAAACAAGAACTACCCCCATTCGATCCACAAGGGAGTGAAAAGAAAAGTCTAAATTGAACAACCCTAGTATTATAAAAGATCTAACCGAAGATGATCCTCCCTCTAAAAATTCATGAACTAAGTTCAACAATTGAAATAATTTATTGAAATAATTCTGTCCCTTCATATTTCTATATATCTCTCTCTCTCATAAATCCCCACTTTCCTTCCTTATCAAACTCTAACACCACTTAGATGTTGATATGAATCAATATCTGAGTTGAGACTCCCTAATATCATTTAAAATTATATCATAAAAAATACAAAAAATATAGAAAATTGGAGATCAAATATTGTGTGGAAAATATATCCACCATGGCATGGTAGTGAGTTCCCCAACAATTTCACTTCTAACTCTCTTTATAACCATATTGAAAAACCTCCATCACTAGGGCATAAAAATAATTGGGAAGTCTATTACTTCTCAAAAATAATATGCAGACATCACCACACCAAAATCCACATATCATTTACTATAACTTCATCCACATGAAACACCAACCCCAATCCATTCCTAAACACTCCTCATAGTGAATATTAATTTTACTTGTAAACTAAAACAACAATTTTCACGACTACAACACTATCCTTTTTCATCCATGTATAACTTCTTCAGGATTTTAACACTCTCACTACCATGGATCATTCTAAATTAGATATATATTACTTTCAAGGATCCCAGATGATTTAATAAGAATTTTAATTATTCTTACACTAAATGAAAAACCAATCCATAGGGGTCCATTATTTATCCTTTCAGGATCAAGATCATATTAGCCCAACACCATGCATGGTGTTTCATTCACTAATGTGGTGGGAATCTCATTCATGTGGATTTCCATGAAGTAAGAATCACTCATATTTTAGTTCGTGGAATCCATCCACTTATATTATTATCTCTACTTTCTCAAGGTCATGATCCCCAAATAGGACATATTATGAAATAATTTCTCTTGATATTTTGGATGATGTTTCCTTGTAGGAAATATAAAAAGTACAGAACATGACTTAGGTGATACTATTTTGTTCATATGTGCTTTATTTCATAAATTTTTTCTTAATACTACTTGGAAAACATTAGTCTTTCACTCATATGGTACCCAGTCAATAAACCCATGTACTCTATTCCAAAATCAGGGTTCCTCTATGACCTCTCCCCACTTTTGAATTTTCTCTTCCATTCCTCCTAATGTGGTTGGCTTGGTTTAATTATAACCATATTTTTATCCAAAATAAAGTAAAAAAATTAGATATACATTACATCAAGTTTCTTTTCTTATTTTCCCTAATAAATGGTATATTACATAATAATAACTCTTCCAAGACGTTGATAAACATTTGGTTCTAGGCATGGAATTCTTCCTCATTCAACAAAATTTTCTAAGATTTATTCATTTTTAATAAAAAAATATAAAACAATAAACATTAATTAAACTAAAAACCAATGGATTTAAAAATAAAAATTAAGCATTAAATTATAGATATCAACCCCCCTAAACTGAAACTCTAGCTTGTAATGAAGCATAAAATCTCTAAATATCACAATCAAACCCCATACTACCAATGTTTATGCATAATTGTTAATAAAATAAAATAATTAAATAAGGAATATAATCTCAATAATCAAATAATCTTTTGACTACTCATTTTCTAAGAAAACTAATCAACTATTCATTTTACTTTTCCTCTTGAAATGAAGGTAATTCTCTTAAATTCCATTTACATTTTTTAACTTATTATTAGTATGCATGCTAATTTTGACCTACCTCATATGAAAAATATTCTCACATCCCTAAATGTATATTTTGATAGAGTTGTGATCATACCTTGGGTATATTCATCCTAACCATTGGTTTAAATACCCCAAATATAGTAGTCTAGAGTTAGTAGTCACATTATTACATTGGTTCAAGATACAAGTGATCAAATCCCAATGGACAGAATAGTTTAGTAGTATTAAAAAACTAGATACATACTTGAATTTCACATTATATTTGAAAATAGAAAATAAAACATTGTATTTTCATTAAGAACTACACTGTTCCATTTATAATATCCATTCATATCAATCATAGTACATTTCACAACATCATAGGGAAATGAAACATTAAGAAAAGGGTGAGATCGGATTCTCAGTAAGGGTATGTGTACATCAGAATCTATAATGAATCAATAAGGAATAAATAATATAATGATAAATAACTGGAAACATGCCTTTTAATCCATAACATGAGATTGAATAATAATATTACTGGAATATATGATGATCAAAAAATTCTATATAAACAATCACATAAGCTTGAAGCTAATCCATGGATATTATAACCAATTAAATAATCACATGGAAATCAATAACTGAATTATAAATTATGAAAATTATGAATATTAAAATTTATGATTTCAGACATCATGATACTTATGTCGTCAAGACCTTGTGCCGTGATAGTTTAATTGATGGGTATGTATATAGAAAAAAAACTATTTAATTCTAGATTCATTATTTGTCCTATGAGACCTATCGATGCATTGTGGGGATATCTATATGCTAGAACCACCAATCAATACATTTCAATTTTATTATTTATATATTAGATGACTAATTAAATTCAAAAATAATATTCCTTATTAATATGCATTCTTTTTGAGTAAAGAATACAAATTTATCAAGATTTTCCCTAGTCAATCAATTAACTACCATAATAAAATACTATATTTAAATTTGATATATGGTTTAATAAATAAATATATACATGATAAATAATATGTATATTTAAGGGAAATTTAATTTATAATGATCATAAGAAAATATATGTTTCAGTGGAAAGTAAATGACATCAAAATTAATCAAGAAAAACAATTTCAATACTTTACCCAACCAAAAATATTAGAAACCATCTAGAGAAAGGATAATGATGGAATAAATACAACATATCACTGATGGAATATATGTAAAATAAAGGGGTTTTTGTTTTTATGAATAAAAACACCATTAAAATACCATTAAATATATTCTTTATGAAAATACCCTCTCACATTGGAAATAATTTATAAAAAGTAAAAGTTTACAAAAAATTCAGAAAAAAAATTATTTAGAAATAAAATTGTAAAATTTTAAATAAATATCCAAATCAATGAGTGGTTATAATGACCAGAAAATTCCATTCAGGAAAATTATTTGGAAACAAATATTCCTTTCACATTTTTCGTAAAAAGTAAAAAAAATGTTGTTCCACAAATCATAAGAAGTATCCTTTTAAATAAAGTTATAAAAAGTAAAATATGGATAAATTTTATAAAATAAATCATTATATAATATTAAAAAAAATAATTAAAATATTTTAAGAAAAAAATAGTTGTGGAAGAAAAATAATCTTTGACTGAAAAGAGAAATAAATTTGGGATTTCTTAAAATAAATTTCTCAATAATTTTAAGTACCAAAGAGAAGAAAAATTTATTATTACTTGAAAATTTCACGAATAAACAGGGGAGAATAAAATTAATGAGTTTTATTAGACACTGACCATATAATTTACTTCAATGTAAATTCTATCATAAACAATCCCCATTAAAATGGTATTGAAGCAAAAACCCTTACCAATTTAGTAACTTTTGAATCATAACCCCATGAAAGGAATAAATTCAAATTAGATTTTAAAAAACATTATGATAAATAGATTCATGATATAACATATCAAACGAGTATTATATATCCTTAACAAAATAATATTGGTGTATAACATGGCCTATATACCAAAAAATTCAATTTGATGCAAACAACCCTTTCAATGATCATAATTTTAATGTATGGATTAATCAATGAAGTGATTATGTGTAAAAAATTTAATTCCACAAAAAATTGGAAGTAAAACATAAATAAAATAATTTCAAATTTTCACATAATCTTGAAACAATATAATCAATGAAGAAGAGATATAACCCAATTAAATAAAATTGAGTTATGAAACACTTTCCACTTGTTAACTTTCAAGTCAAATACCCTTAGATGAAATAATTTTAATTGGAATTTTAAATACTATGATGTAAGGAATGATGATTTAATATGTAAAAGGGGAATGATATTGAAAATATAAAATAAATTAGGTTCATAACATTAAAATATTCCTTAGTGATGGGAAATTGGGATTCAATCCCTTACTACTTGGTAACATTCAAGTAAAATTCATTTGGAAGAAATAGTTTTATTTGAAACATAAAATAAACTAAATTATAAAATATTCATGATATAACTTGTAAAAGGAAAATATAAACACCCTATAAAATATATTAGGTTTATAAAAATAAAATATTCCTGAATGAATGTAAATTTAGATGGAATCCCTTACTTCATGTTCGAATCATCACATATATTCTTTAACATCTTGAATAATGAACAAATATTAATTATTTACATACTTAATAAAATTTTAATTTTTAATATTACTTATATTTTATTTAATACCATGTTATATTTAACAACTTAATAAATTTAATTTCATACCAGATGTTTTGATGATATTCTATTCATATGTACAAAATAACTTTGGTTGCATAGTTATGGTAAAAGTTAAAATTGTTACTTCATTTTTAGACTTTTAAAAATGACATAAATATAATATATATTCATTATATAATTTTTTATAATATTAAATAAATTCCATAGATATAAAAACTAGTTTCAAAATTAATGGAGATGGTAGGTCGTATGCATGAATTAACGTTGTTTTCATTTTTTAACGGATATAACAAAAGAATGGTAAATTTTAATTAACCTTTAAAAAATAATTATTATATAATATAAATCTTATATATTTATAAATTACATACATTGTACTATTCATTTGAAAATAAAAAGAAAAATTAATCCCATCTTTTCGGGGAGGCAGTAGCCCACACGTACGCATGAGTGACGTTAAGGTTTTTTAGTGGATTGAAAGGTAAAAAGGTATATGAGATATTATAATTAAAGTGGTATAATTATTTCATAAATATAACATATATACATTAAATAAAACATTATATCCATACTTTAGAGGTGGTGATGGAAAATTATTTGCATCGATTTGCTAGGAGGCAGTCTGCTGTACACACGATTAACAGTTTCATTTCCAATTTGATAGATGGAGAGAAGGATATAGGTTATGAAATAAAAATAATAAAATATTAGTATATTATAGTTTCTTGTGTTGATATATTTGTATTATTCATAAATTAATGATGGTTTAATGATAATAAGTAAAAATAAAGATCTTAGTGAAGACATTTGACTTCTCTCAGAAAAAGTTCAATTTGATCTCTTATTAAAGGCCCTATGGTTGGTATTTTGGGAATTATAGTAGCTCTATAACACATATAATGATGTTATGGATAGATTTTGGAAGGTTTTGGTAAAGATAAATTTCATAAGAGGTGGTAATAAGTTAGGGGATGAGGATCCCTTTTATATTTTAGGTGGAGTGACATCTTTCTAAATACCCAAAACTATTCAATAATGAGAAGTCACTCTCAACCCAAGTTCCTTGAAAATTGATAAATAATTGAGTGGAGGGAAGATGTGGTTTATTAACCCATAAAACAATAAAATAAATGTTTTTTAAAAATTTAATTTCCTTATCATTTATGATTACTTATTTTTACCATTTTATTTTTCACCACGATAACGTGTTATTTTATCTACCGATATAATTTATCCATTCAGTATAAAAATAAATAATAATAATTAGATAATTATTGTAATGTTATAGGCTTATCCAAAGGTATGGAAAAATAAATTTTTATTTTAATCCCTTGAAAAATACCTAGTAATGATGTGTAAGTAAGCCAAGGATGTTTCTAGTGCATCAAAGGATCATTCGGAGCCCGGATCCTAGAATAGGGAAGAAAATACTAGGCCGCACATTTTTTATGAAACGGTGTGACCCAAGTAACATGTCCATGGGAGTGATATAGGTTTTGGTATAGTGCGGTTTTATATGGGTTATGCATGGTTAGTCAATCCATGTGGTAAATCGTACGATATACCCCTTATAGTAGTGAATAACACAGGGTTGACACACGGTATGGACAAACCATGCATCCAATCCATGCATAGTGTAAATAAGGGTAAAAATAAAAGTTTTACCTTATTTAATGATTTATTTTTCAATCCATTATTTTTTTCCTTCTCTAGTGGGTTTCCCTTCTCTTTATTCGTGATATTTTTCCTCCATCACCCACAGGGTTTTGTGGTATCTCCATCTTCTAGCACTCAAATACATCATCACTAGAAGCTACAAAACCATATTAGTAAGCTATAGCTTCCACACCCATATATTTCTAGTTTCCTCTTCCCATCTTTTCGCTATTTTGGTGCAAAAGATGTTTTCTTATTTTGAAGATTTTAATAAATCTTTTGACCTCTTCCATTTTAGGTTGAATCAAACCCAGATAATAGATGAGTGGAGAATCACTACATCAAGGTTGGGGTCTATGCCTTTCCCACTCATTTCGTCGCATTTTAAATATCGTGATGTTGTTATACACATTGGATTCTTCTAGTGTCACTTTCTCCTTGTTTAATTAATTAATCCAATGGTTTCTTCATGTCATTAGTGACACCATATTACAGCGAAAACCATATATAGGGTGTTCGCCTTGCCCTTGGATACCCATTTAGTTATTCCATCATTGAATAACCATTTTTGACCTTTACTCTAAATTGTGAACCACCCTTGTGTGTGAGTTTAACTTTATTTAAAGTCTTTAAATGATAAATTTAGTTAATATGAATTGTAAAACATGAGTTAACCCTTACGCTTGATGAAGAAAACCATATATTTAATTTTCATTCATATTTATATACATTGTATTTCACATGCGCTACTTTTAATTGCCATCATAAGTTGGTTGAATGATTTTCTTTATTCCATGTAATGTTCATTATGTTTTATGCCACATTTTATACTTATTTCCTTGTTCCATAAATTAATTGTCTTGGAATTAATGTTAATATTCATAAATCTTACTAAATTAGTCTATTTTAATTTCATTGATGAACTTATCTTTTATATATGTGATGTGTTGTGCTTTCCATATAAATTGTTCCATTAGGTTATGATTTAATTGTATAGATTGATTTGATGGTGAGCAAGGGATATTGAGATTCTTATGTTGGGATTTAATTATAAATATATTAATCATCTTATAATGTGAATTGTTTGATATTAATAACTTTTTATGGGTCGGGAGAGAGCATGGATCCTGATTTAAGGATTTCATGGAAGGACTCTCTATTCTCGGTTGGTTACTACTTGATGCACCAGGAGTGATACTTTGGATTTCTAGGTATGAGAGCTCTGGGTGCATTTATATATACTCAAAAGGGACACATGTTCCCTTTGGGAGCAACATAGGATTTATCCGTCAGCAAGATGGCTATGCTATGCTAGGGGTGATACCCGGCTCACTATATGAGATGCTTGGCATGAACTAAGAGTCACTATGTCATAAGTGATTCAATGGACGTTCTATGGGTTTCCATGGATGTACTAGATGATATTTATTATATTGGATATTCTGTAGTGACTCTTGGGAAATATGTTTAGATTTTCATAGATGGGATGATACTCCACATTTGGAATTGAAGATTTGGTTCATTACTCATTTCAAATGTTGTGAATAAATTGTTATTATTAGTTTTGGGAGATTTTTTGTTTGATGACATGACCATGATACCCCAAGTCAAAACAAAAGCTTGAGGGTATTCTTTCTTTGGTCACCATGTTTACTTTTTCCCTTGTATGCATATCATTCCTTGTACAGGTAATTCTCTTCATAATTTCTGCTTAGGACAAAGACGGTGTTATGGGATGGGTGTACATTTTGGAACCTGGAATAAGGTGTTTATGTTTTATTTAATATTTTCTCTCCATTTATTATATTGATACACTATTATCTATTTGTTGAATGAAATGGATCATCCTAGGCACTATTTTTGTTGGCCTACTGAGATTTATATATCACACCCTACTCAGGCACCATTTGGTACCAGAATAGACTTTATGATTATAGTTATAGAAAAAGGGAAGCACCCTACTTATGATGATTGACTTACTTAATACATAGGATGGAGATTGGGGAAGAAGACCAAGCCTATGCTTGAGATTATGTGTAGATGTTTTTAGCATTTTTGAACTTTTGGTATATCATGAAGTATATTATTTGTATCCCCAGTACCCTATAATCATATTTTTTTTATAGACACATGACTTTCCATCATTATTATTGCATATATTATCGATATTCAGCTTCCTCTAGTTACTTAATTATATTTCATGGTTTGTTATTTACTACAAATGTTGTCTACTTATACATATGCTTCATATATTTTTTATCTACTATTTACCAATGTGAATTATATGATATATGAGGGTATTGTCTCCTCACTGACATTCTATATGACCTTACTGCTAGTCGGAAATATTTGGCGTTTGAGGATATGCGCTTGAGGTCATGTGGCTTACCGTCTCAAGGATCTCTTGAATAAAACATGGGATGGGATGCTACAAAGTGGTATTTGAGCACTTATTTTCCTTTTTTCTTACTATTTTGTTATAGATACGAGACTACGACTTTTCAATGTGGAATCTACCCTATGCTTGGACGTAGATAAACTATGAATAGCAAAAACCCATATTACCTATGTTGGGGAATTGTAATTATTGATTAATCCATTTATGGTTGATACGACTTCACCGTTGGGTTACACGATTGTTTTATGGTGTTATTATATTGGTATTGATTGTATTTTTGATTTATATTATTTCACATGATGATACGAGGGAACCGCAGAACATGCATCATACTAGGCTCAATAAGAATTAGAAAGTTATGCATCATGCAATGCCAAATTTACTTTCTAGTGTGCATTTCCTATTACATGTGACTACTATTGTGCCTTTCCCTATTAATACTTGTAGTTCCCATTTTTTCTATTTATAATAAAATGCCAATTCACTTTGTAAGATCATGATATAAGTTAGATTTAGTGGATTCTCAATTTCAATTTATAAGGTGTATGTGCCCTTTTAAATTGGAATGACGATCCAACCAATTAAACCTAAAAAGGGGATCACTGAATAATAAATTAAAATAGGAACCACCAATAAGAAAATTAAATGGCCTTTACCCATAGGAATGTGGTACCTTGACTGTGATATAACCAACGAAATGAGAAGTGGGATATTATTCTCACTACTTCTTCTATGTTTTCTGATCATCTAGAAATAGTTATATGAGTAGGATAAGGGCTATGTTGTGTTCCAGGGAGTCCATGTACTTTCCATTCTTTTTTAAATTTCTAATCTTTTCTCCCTATATTTTATAAATCCTAATTGATAAGTGCATTAGGAAATATAGAGTTATGAAACCGTGACATCCTTATGTTCTATGCAAAGAGAGTGGTGATGAGCACACTCTAGAGATGGTGGTCCCTAAGACACATGCTATAACGCCTATTGTTACACCTGAAGAACCTACTACCGATCCTATTATGGTCACTGAATCCTAGTTTCATGAGATTTTAATCTATTTTATGTAGTTAGGTCAAATTGCTCCCTAGCCTTCCCCTATTGTATAAAAACTAGCATGGGAATTCCTACAATAGAAACCTCCCACCTTCTCAAAGGATGGACAATCTCATGCTGTAGAATCATGATTATAATCCATGGTATCTTTCTTCGACCATTTTGAGATGACTCTATAGAGGAGGGTCAATCTCGCTACCTACATGTTGTATGACTCCACCGAGTGTTTGTGGGATGTCATTTCATAGTCTGAGTGTTATTGAGGTATGGCCTGGTAAGACTTCCAGAAGACATTTTATGACCACATATTTCTATATACTTTGAGAGTGGATCATTCTTGGGGGTTAATGCATCTTTAGCAAGTCTCCATGAAAGTGCTAAAGTAATCTTCTTGTTTTATTGAGATCAAATGATTCACTGCAACTCAGACTGGTGATTAGTTGATGAATGTGAGGCGATTTGAGGATGGGTTTGGGATTTATTTATAATCACAGGTGAACATATTACATATGAATACCATGACATATTTGGATAACTAGGCCATAATCGTGGGACACAATCTCTAGTAAGCCATCCCTATAAGCCATGGTGGTTTAGTTCTGACATAGGGTGACAGTTCTTCTTGAAGTTAGAATGACTGTTTTGAATGTGCATGTGGGTGCGGTTCTACCCTGGTGAGACAAACAGATTCTATAGTGTGTCCCCAGTGTGGTAGGCCATTCCATAAGAAACCTCAGTGAATGAGGAACTTGATTAAATACCGATATTGTGATAAGATGTGTCACCTTTACTGTTTCTTCCATTATTTTCCTCCGGTGACCAGTGGTAGGTAATTTACACTAGAACCTTTATTAGGTATAAGAGATGTGACTCCATGTTATTCTAGGAGTTAGTATTCCACCAGCTGATCATACTGAAGTTGTAGTGTTCGTGGCTGAGGTAGTCAGGGCCTAGAACATCAGCGCCAGCAGAGTGGATCTCCTCATGCTAGTTAGGTAGAATCTTAGGGTCATAGTTTGAGACATATGTATGTAGTGAAACCCATGCCAAATGAGAATAGTCTAGGGACTTATATGATTAGTGGTCTTATTCTAGTGACCTATACTTTAGTTTTTCCCTTTTTTAAACAGGTGACTCACACTCTTTCATATCTTCAATGGTTGTGGAAAGTAGTGGCCTTGCAATAGAGAACTTCTATGGAATCATGTCCATCCACACTCTGCTAAGATTCAGAATAGAGGAAATATACCTATGTCAGGATTACCCCTTGAGAAAGGTGGATGCCATTTCATATAGAGTTTTTCATCCTCGAGATGACGAAGTTAGAGTTCATTCTTGGTATGGACTAGCTTGTGTACTATCATGTCCAAGTGGATTATTATCTCCATAGAGTGTCCTTAACATCACTATTGGGCATCACATATCAACATCAGAGAGAATGTGATATACATAAATATCAAGTTAGACCTAAGTGATGTGGTCTTGGAAAAGTGATAAATCAGTTAGAAAGTCTCTTTATGAATGATCAAGGAATGCAATTATTAGAGTTTTTTCCTGTTGTGGATCATTTTAGGGATGCATTCCCTAATTATTTCTCCAGTTTACCTCCTAAGGGAGATGTTGAATACACCATAGAGGTAGTTCTAGGTGAGGCCCTAGTTCCTATTACTCCTTTTATGATGGCACCTATAGTGATCCGAGAACTTAAGAAATAGCTTCAAGATCTTGAACCTTAGGGTTTTATTAGACCCAGCACATCGCCATGGGGTTCACCAGTCCATTTCTCCAAGAAGGTGGATGAAACACTTCAAATTTGTATAGATTATAGATTTTTGAACTAGATCATGGTGAAGAAATATTATTCACTAGCTCATATAGAATACATCTTTGACTAACTTCGAGGAGCAACTATTTTCTACAATATCAATTTAAGGTCAGGATATCATCATGTTTGTGTGAGACCATCAGAAATAACACATACAACATTTTGAATAAGGTATGGCTTGTATGAGTACTTGGTTATTCCGTTTAGTCTGACCAACATGCCAACAATGTTTATGGCTTTGATAAATATGGGTTTCAACCCATACCATAATTCCATTGTGGTAGTCTTCATAGATGACATCTTGGTGTAATTGGTCACCATATATGACCACATATTGTAATCATGATGACTACACTAAGATGGAACTAGATATATGAGACACTAAGGAAATTCCTATTTGGAACAACAAGGTTCACTTATTTGGTCATATTATATCTGAGGTAGGAGTATTAGTTGACCTAGAGAAGGTGAGAATTGTGATTTCCTAGGATCATCCCAAGAATGTGTTCAACATACATAGATTATTTGGGTTACATATCTATTACAAGCAATTCAACTTGTAATTATCCCACTTATCAGTGCCTCATATATCCCTAAACATGAATGGTGTGTAGTTCCTATGGTTTGAGTATTGTGATAAGTATTCTATGTTGTAAAAGGGAAGACTCACTTCATCTACGACTCTGATTCTTCCTGAGTTGGGAAGAGGTTAAAAAATATATAATGATGCTTTAGGAATTAGATTGGGTGTAGTTCGGATGTAAGGTGATCGAGTTGTGACATATGGATCTCACCAACTAAACCCTCATTAGAGGAACTATCCAATACATAAAATCTATCTAGTAGCCATGGTTTATGCTCTATGATATCGGATGAATTATTTATTGGGATAATGATTCTTTTTTTACATGGATAAAAAATGTTTAAAATATATCTCAACATAGTGAAACTTGAATTTTAGGCAGCATAAGAGGGTATAATACTTGCAATTTTTTGATTTTGATATTTCTTATACCCCAGGTATGGGAAATTTCATGGATGATTCCATGATATGGTAAACACTGAATCAAGCCATTAGGGTGTCCAAAATTGAGTGGAAAATGATTGATATGTTTTCTATGCTTCACCTAGAGGTTGTGGAATAGCATGGGTAACCAGTATTAACAGATCTCATAGTGACATCCTCTCTTCTGGGAATGGGTTTGGATGTGTCAGTTATCAGACTCCGAGGGCCTCATTCTGAAGGAGAGTTTTACAGGAGAGAACACACCTCATAGTTTGGGTTTTTATAGAAGTGGGACCCTACTCTAAAATGGTTCTATTTGGGTGAATTTATACCATTGAGAAGAGATGATTAGGGAATCACGTGCCTCTGTTTGGAAAGTTTATCTTGGTATCACCATAATGTATTGAGATATATAGCATCAGTATTGGTGTCCAGGTATGAAATGATAGGTAATAAACTTAATCACTTGGTTCTCCACCTATGAGTAGGTGAAGGTAGAGAAATAGTGACCCGCTATAATTATAAAGCCCCTCTCCATTTGTAAGTCTAAATTTAATGACATCACCATGAATTTCAGGATAGGATTTCGAAGATCTCTTAGAGGTAGTGATTTGATATGGGTGATCGAAAAAAGGTTGAGCAAAGGTGAACACATTATACAGATACTAGAACCATTCTATGTTGATGACTTTGGAAGGATACTGACATTAAATATTAATTCCGGATTTTACATTTCTTACATCAAATAATTATAACTTAAAAATGTTTAATTTCCATTCAATGTTCACATATTGATAAAAAAAATATAAAGATAATTGTTCCAATTAATTTAATTAAACATAATTTTAAATTTTTATTATATATTTCAATATAATAATCCAAATTATGTTATTCTTATTTTTTAGGGTTCCTGATTAAAATTCCAAGAAATTATTATAATATTTTGTTGTCCAATTAGTCCATTTGAAGGTTCATTTGGACCACATAAGAAATCCAACAAAATCAATTAAGACAACTAGAAAAGCCTTGAAGATAGAATTTCTAGGATTAATACAGAATCCCAAAGTGCATGAAACTACATAATATAGTCTTAAATATCCAAAAAAATATTGGATAGTAATTTGAAGTCCCAAATCCCCCAAAATGTGTCACAAATGATTCATTGAAGACCATCCAATAATCCTGTATAGGATTCAAAATCCGCACACAATCATTTAATATTCCCCCCTCTAGAAATCAAATAGATATAGGGGTTTTTGGTGTAAAATCAGTGATTTTGGATCCCAATTTTTTATAATAAATGGTTTCTATTTAATGGAATCTTCCTAGACTAAAATGAATTCACTTTTAGAACAAGGAAAAACATGATTGAAAACTTGACATTAGAATAATGTTTATTAAAAGAGACATAAATTTGGAAAAAAAAAATTAATGGCTATGAAATTTGGAGGGAGTAATTCAAAAATTCATATATAAATATTTTAATAGTAATATATCTCAATATATAGTTGTATAAAATTTCAAATTTTCAATCCAACATAAGGGATAGTTTTGGAATGCAAACAATCCACTCCCTGTGGATATAAATTGATACTCAATCTCAACATGAAAAGAGCTAGTATTTCAGCTCTTAAAAAGGATTTTTGGCTGGAATCGATCATTTTAAAGGGCCTAATAGGGATTTACTTAATATATTTTCAATAATTTAGACCTCTCATATTTTCATTTAATGTTTATTTTCCATTATTTTCAATTATAATTGAGTAAGTTGTTTCTAATTGCATTTGAATTTTAATGAATGTTTCATCATTATATTATCTTATAATTATACAAAAAATGTTTTCTAATATTAATGTTCTTAAAATAGTTTAAATAAATTTTAAAAAATTCCTTTTTACCACTTTCTCATTCAATCAAAATCACGTTTTTACCTTTCCTCACATTTCTTATGTGTGTTCGGCCCACCACTTTTTTTCTCATCCCGTTATTTTTCAAATGTTTTTAACCCATCACCATAAAAACTAAAATAACATTATTAACCACCCAATTGGATGTGTAAATCTTTAATTGGGGTGAGTCATAATTTTGGAATTTTTATAGATTGATATCTTTCTCTCTTTTTACATTATTTGAATTAAAATTGTATATGTCAAATAATTTTTGTTGTGGATTAATGAAATATTTGGGACATGTGGATTTCATGGATTATTATTAAAAAATACACATGGTGTCATGAAATATTAACCTTTCCATTGATGATATTTATTGATGATTAGAACCCTAGTCAGGACTTGGATTGATTCCGAACAATTTGGAGTTCTAATTGAAATCACATCGTGAAGTGGATCTTAATTTAATGAAAAGTTTTGAAAAGCTCAAGGATATCACGAGATTAACTCTAAAATAATGAAATCACCCCAATGTTTAGAAATTTTTTAAATAATACATCATCCATTAATCAATTTAATTAATCTATGTAATCAACTCCCCCCATTAAAAATACAAATTTTAAACAATCGACTCTAAAAGTTGTACCATCGTTGAGGATTCGACCTGAGTGCCACTATACACATTAGAAGAGCATCAAAAATTTTAATGATCAATAGGAAAAAATTGTATAGGTATTAAATTACTATATTTATGGGGATTGTGAAATTATTTGTTGGTAGTTTTTTATTTTTTTGAAAAAAAACAAAAAAAAAGCATAAAAAATCTGAAAAAAAACACATAGAAAAACTCATGTTCCCATAAAAATAATAAATATAAATAAAAGACAAATAAAAATCCACCTTACTCACCATTTAAATATTTTTATGAATTCCCCATAGTCTTTCAAACAATCCATCAGATTTGTTTGACCTAGAAATCGAGTGAACTTTTTATTAACATAGAAGGAACATTTGGGATAGTCAAATCACTAATGACCCATTAATTTTCCAAAAAATTAAATGAAATATGACCAAACCTAGTGGAAAACCTTAAATAACTTTCTACCACTGATATGAATTACCAACCCTTGGTATTCAATATCTAAAAATTGAGGTATACTTCAAATTGAAATTAGGTTTGATTCATCTTCTACCTTATTTCCATGGGCTATCTAGTGAGGATCCAATTCATCACCTTAAAGAGTTCAATGTGAAGTGATCTACCATAAATACTTAAGGGATTTCTAAAGAAAAAAATAAAGGATAGAGAATTCCCTTTCTTCCAATCATACTTCACAATGTCATGGAACTACTGCATCCCACCTGGTTTCATAACCAAATTGAATGAAATGATGTGACTCTTCATAGAGAAATTAGTCCTTGCTTCGTGAACCACATCTATCCTCAAGGAAATATGTAGTATCCATCAATTCCCAAATTAATCACTCCATGAGCATTGGGAGAGGTTCAAACAGCTTTTGGAAACCTTCTCACACCATCAAATACATAGCCGACTCTTGATCCAATACATCTATATGGTGTTATTGAATATATTCCATTCCCTTATTAATTTGTCAAGTGGTGGTGATCCTATTGAAAAAAATCTTATACCTTAACAACATGTAATAAGAAACATGGATGAAAACACACAATAATTCCATGCTCGAGCACATGTTCTAGTTAATCAAGTCTAAGAGAATTAGTCTATAGAGACGAATAAGATGAACGAGTGGATGAGTGAACTTACAGGTATTGTGAGACACCTATTAGTTAATTAAAAATCCCCAAACCCATCTTATAAATAAACTATGTTACCTAGACCTATAAAAAATTATGTAATCTATAGCTCACCAGCTCAACCACCCGAAACAGGTCCATAACTACAAGGTGATCCATATAATTCTTATAGTCTAATAGATCTCAGTACAACATATGCTCAATAGAACCCCAACCCTCAAATATTAGGTTAGTTTAATTGAAACTCCAACAAAAATCACTCTGATCCCTTCTCTTCTACCTATAACCGAGGCTTGAGATATGTTAATATCTTTTCTCATCCCCCTTAGTTTCCTCCTCAAAATAAAAACAAATTCCAATATGGTCAAGGTTATGATAACTTACAAAAACCTTATCCTTTTGTTCCTAAACATCAATGGATAAATAATCCACTTTCTCATCCTAGATTACACTATCCTAATGAGCCTTCAAAATTCCAAAACCAATACCATCACTTTCACAAGATCCCAAATCAAGGTAATAGAAATTTCGAACATACATCTTCTTCCAAGAAACCATGGGAATGTGTTGTGGAATATAATTTCTTCTACACCCATTCTATCCTCAAAAACATTGAAAACCATATTGGAGATCTTGTATCCCACCTAAGTCAATAATAATAATATAATTCTTCCCAACTCCCAACTTAAGCATTTCTTAATCCAAAGGGTAATGTAAGTGAAATTTAACTTATATCAGGATAGTAAATCATTATTCTTCAGGATGAATCCTCTTAATCCCCTTTGAATTTTGATTTTTTAAAATTAAAAGAATAAAAATACTGAAAATGAACCTAAACCCCCTGCACCTCCTTCCATTCCTACCCAATTCCTTTTCCTCAAGATGACTCTAAGAAAAAAAATCCCTTTGAGAATAATTTTGAAATTCTTGACATGTTTAGATGAGTTGAAGTGAATATTACCCTACTAGATTACATAAAACAAATACCAAAGTGTGAAAATTAACTTAGGGGTTTGTGCACCCTTAAAAGACAACATAAGACCAGAAATTTGTTTTTGACCCAATAGTACATTCACATGACGTGTAAAGATCCAGTGACCTTTACTATTCCATGCCAAAGAGGTAATCCCAACTTCAATGATGCACACATAGATCTAGGATGCAAAATAAATGTTTTTCCCAAATCCATTATATCCAACATTGGGCTAGGTCCCTTCCAACTAATGAGTGTTTTCATCTAGTTATCCAATCAAAAATAGCCAGTCCTAGGGGAATAATCAAGGATGTCCTTGTCTGGGTCAGTGATGTTATCTACCCACAAGATTATTTATGTCTTGGATATCGAAGGTGATTAAAATTGTTTCCGATCACCTTGGATTATAGGAAGTCCTTTCCTCATGAAATATAGAAGAAAAATTGATGTCTATGCTGGAATGTTATGCAAGGAATTTGTTGGTCAACTATTCAAGTTCAATATTTTTCATGCCAAGAAATACCCATTAGAGAATTAATCTGTATTCCATATCTATTCTTCTAAAAGTATCTTTGAGAGTGTGTTGAACCCTGATCAATCAGGTTCTTATTGTTCTATTTATAAAGGCAATTGTGATTCTTTCATCCTCATTAACCAAGTCATAAATGGAGAAGTTGTTGTTTACAATTCACATGTAAACTCAATTGATCTAAAGGATCTTGAAAAATCTTTGGAATATCATCTCACTTGTGATCTCCAGTGATACAACTTGGAAGGTAATGAGGAAAATGAACGAGAATACTCATTGGTTGATTCAAATCAGATTCTAAAACATTCATCATATCCTATATATGATTGTAAAAATACACATATAGATCTGGTGAAACTGGAACCAATGTTCTTATCTTGTCCCAATGGCAGTAAAGTTTGTGATATTTGTTCCCACATTAATTCATTGATCAATAGTGATGTTGAAATTGACCATTCTTTGGAAAAAATATTGATATTAATGATATAGAAAATATATTCAATATCATGTCCCCTTTGATCATCATCAGTCATCATTGTAAAGTTATGATATAAATAAGTTAAAAAAAACTAGGATCTCATACTATGATTTCAGGTTATCTAAAGCATAGATAAATGAACCATAATAATTAAAACATATTCTTTAATTTAAAATAATAGAAAACAAAAACATTGTGGATAAAATCATTCTAAAAGATGAAGACCAAAGGAAGGATACCCATATTCTATTTCCAACCCCATTGAATTTAAACCAAAACATCAAGGGAAACTTTTTTAATGAACAATCAATCCTCTCAAAGGACAAGTATTTTTGGAAGCACACTTTAGATGAGAAAATATGGTGGTCACCATTATACTATGGGTAGTACACTACAATTGTCCAGTTGTAGACAATATAAATGAACCAATTCTTTAGAGGAAACCCATGTTTTCTTTTAAATTTAAGAAATTTTAATTTATTTTTAGTTTTTCATTAAATTAGCATTATCTTTTATGTTTTACTATCTTATAGGTAATAGAAATTTTATAAGGAATTACCATTGAAAAAACATTCTATAAAAATAAAATCAACTTCCACTAACCCACCACTGTATAAAGACAACAAAACAAAAAATCCAAACAAGGAGAACCTCTTTCCCTTTAAGTACCACTCCCTATCTTCATACTCCTCCTATTTCCCTCTCTATATATATTTTTTATTCTTCCTCTCTCATTATCACTTATTATTGTACCAATTTCTTCATAAAACCCTTTTTTGTTCCTCTTTCAATTTTTGGTGGTTGTTTAATTTAATAAAAAAACAAACAATAAAAGAGATTCAAAATTACTCACCAATAATGTTTTAAAATTTTCTAACCTTTTTGGGGATTCTAAAAGATTTTTTT
Source organism: Viscum album (assembly GCA_963277665.1). Lineage (NCBI taxonomy): Eukaryota > Viridiplantae > Streptophyta > Magnoliopsida > Santalales > Viscaceae > Viscum > Viscum album. Next base: position 74,602,303 of record OY728122.1, on the reverse strand, counting down.
CATCTAAGAAATTTTATATTTCCATCATTAACATGTATAAATAATTTTTTATCAAGATCAATAAAATTTGAATGCTCAATTTTTGATTTGTAAAATTATTCTTCCCGAACCATGTAAAATAATGTTATCTTTTGTACCAATGTCACCTATGGAAATCTTTTTAATATGAGATGTTTTCACACCCAAATGTGAGTCTTGAGTTTTTAAACCTTTGAGATGAATTTCCTACTTCTACATACATTAATATGATAGAGTAATTTTCTAAACCACATTAGAATAAAATTATCCAAATAGCCTCCCATTACCCTTATATTGATCCTCCTTTTTAAATCCCCTTAGATCCTATGGAAACCCTTTTTTGACTGCCACATTTCAATCCAAAAAACATGTCTCACCCAATATCTATATAGAATTTCATTGTATATTTTATTGGAAATTATATGTGGTGGAATGGATTTCATTTTGGGTACATTTCCTTTGATTTTAAATGTGTCATCATATTCTTGAAGTAAATCATATATTTAAGTGTAGGGGGAGTTTTTCATTTAGTGTGTTTTGGGAATGTATTTATGATTATGAAATCTTATAAAAATAATAATTTAAAGTGTTTTAAATATAAAAAAAAAACAAAAAAACCCAAAAATTTAAAAAAAGAATGTGTTGTGTCTTGGACAGGTCAAAAATCACTCTTCTGCAACAATTGATCTTTTAATAACTATTAAAATTAGTTTAGTGAGGATATCAAACAAGGGTTTGTATATGAGTTTGAGATTTTTTCTAAGTTCATCTTTTTAAAAAAAGATAAAAAAGAATAGTTACAACATATTTTCTTGTGTTATTTGGGGAAGTTTTGTTTTTTTACATACATAATTTTATACCCTCTTCTAATTTAATTCTTATTTTGTGCCTTCCTTCACATAGTCTTACCATTTTAAATATGTGTTTTCATTTCCTTCTATGTCTTATTTAAAAAATTATTCATTTTTTTCTCCATGTTGGGGTTTTACTCATATTTTATACTTTTTTGAAGATTATATTACTACCATCCCCTAGCCACTGAAAACCCCTTAAAAAGTCTGCTTAATTATTGTGTAGATTTTAATATGGAATTGAAGCTGAGAGGTCTTAAAAACTCCAAGATTTTCACTTTTTGGTTGGTTAATGAGTGAACCTTCTTAAAATTTTTATCATCTTGAGGGAAGTGAGTTTTGAGTGCCGAAAATTTACATTTCTAATTTTGAGCATGAAAAATGAATTGATTTTTGAACACTATATCTGTAAAAAATTTGGCCAAATTATTTATGGATGGGTGAACTATTCTAGACCCTCTGATTGGAGAAATCAAAATTTTAATATTTTGTTTGAATAAAAATGATTTAACTATGTTTTTTATATTTTATGTACATGAGGAAATACACAAGGATACGTGTGGGGGAGTTGATACTACATTTTAATTCATTATTTTACATTACAAACATCACATAATTATCACTTAAAAATTATTAATTTCCATTCAATGTTCATATATTGATCATAATCATAGATAAAGAGCATTGTTCAAATTCATTTAATTAAAGATTAGTTTATTATTTTTATCATATCATTCAAAATAATAATTAAAATTATGTAATTATTATTTTTTAGTATTTGTAATTCAAATTCAAACATATCATTGGAATAAATCTTTATACACTTTTTCTATTTGAAGGGTCATATGGAGAAAACAAGAAGGCCCACCAAATCTATTGAGAAAACTAAACCAAACATGGTGATAGAATTTATGGGTTCAATAATGAATCCATAATTTGATGAAACTCTATAATAGTTTTGTTAATATCCATAAACATCTTGGATAAACATTTTAAGTTCCAAATTTACGAAAAAGGGTCTCAAATAATGCTTTTAAATCTATCCCAAAATTCTGTCTTGGGTTCAAAAGTATCACACAATACTTTATTTTTCTCCCCATATATACATAAAATAGAACTAAAATTTTGTGGTGTTAAATAAAATTTTTAGGATCCCATGTTTTCATATTTGAGGAAATCTTCTTAGACTAATATGCATTCATATTTAGACTGTGGAAAACTTGATAGAAGAACATTGTTTATGGAAAAACCATAACTTTTGATATAAAATTCCAATGGCCACAAAATGTAGAGTGTGGAATTTTAACATCAACATATTCATCTTTTAATTATAATATTTCTCCATATATGGCTGTATGAATTTTTTAATTATCGATCAAATATGGGGGATAGTTTTGGAATTCAAATAGTTCACTTCCTTTGGCTATAAAAGGAAACCCTTTCTCACCTTGAAGGGAGTTGAAATTTTATCACTCAAGGAGGATATATTACACACTTAAATCATTTAAAAATCCCTATAAGGACTTTAATTAATCTTTTTTCAACATGATAGACTTGTCCCCCTCTTTTTATTTCATGCTTTACCCTTATTTTCAATTTTAATCGCATAAGTAGTTTTTAATTTCATTTGAATTTTAATGAATACTTCATATTCATCTTATTATATAATAATAAAACCAGTGTTTTGTAATATTAATGTTTTAAAAATAGTTTAAATAATTTTTAAATGAATTCCCTTTTCTAATTTTTTTCATTCAATGAAAATGCCATTTTTACCTCTTCTCACATTTCGTGTGCTTGTTTGGTTCATCACTTTTTTTCTCAACCCATTCTTTTTTTCAAATATTTAACTCATAATAATAAACACAAAAATAATATTACTAACTACCCAAATGTATGAGTAAATCTCTCATTGGGATGAGTCATAATTTGTGGATGTTATGTGATTAATAGATTTTTATCTTTTAATATTATTTTAATTAATATTGTGTGTTTAAAATAAAATATTTTATGGAATAATGTAATATTAGAGGCATGTGGATTCCATGTATTCTTGGAACCATAAAAACACATGGGTTAATGAAATAATTAACCTTATATCAATGATATTTGATAATCATTAGAACCCAATTTAAGGTTTCAATTAAAGCTAAAACAATTGTGAGTTCCGATGGAAAACACATTGTGAAGTGGATGTAAATAAAATGAAATTTTTTTCAAAGATGAAGGATATAACAAGATTAAATCCCCAATAATTAAATCAAATAAATATTTATAAATTTTTTAAATCATACATCATCCATCAATCAATTTAATTACACTCTGCAAACAAACCCCCATCAAAAATAAAAATTAGAATCAACCGACTCTCAAATTGGTACCATCACTAATGATTAGACCTGAGTGCCGCTATACATATTAGTAGAGAACCAAATATTTAAATGGTCAGTAAGTGACAAAACTTATTGATTAGACAATATATATAAGAGACAACATGACTTCATGGTGTGACCTATTCTATTATTTTCAATCGAGACGCCCAATTCACATCACAGTTCTAGTAAGGGTTTTATAAGGCAGTAGGTTATGAGGTGATCTTTATTATACCATATTAATATTAGACCAATGGATAGTATGAGTGAACTATGTGGGTGTTGGAGCATATTATGTGGGGACACATCATTGATTTTGGAGGTTCCTTGGAAAAGCATATTCCTCTAGTTGAGTTCGCCTATAATAACATCTTTTAGTAAAAAATTCAGATGGAACAGTATGAGTCCCTCTAAGGTATAACATGCTATCCACCCCTACACTAGCTTGAGGAAGGTGAGGAATCTCCACTAGTTCCTTGTCTTGTGAAGGAGACTCTAGAGAAATTATTGTAAATGTAGAAGTGTATAGATATATCTTAGTCAAGGTATAATTCTTATATCGATCATCATTGTAGATCTATGGTGTTTGAGGTAGGAAATCAGGTCTTTATACATGTATCTTTTAGTTTTAAGAATAAATGCATCCAGAGATAGGTAAAGATATTAACATGGTATATCATGACTTTCGAGAGAGTGGAGAGGGTCAGACCAGTGTTCTACTAATTTTAGTCACCTCAAAGGTACTCTTCCATGCATGATGTCATCAACACATCTCAGCTTCGATAGTATCTTCCCAACCCGTCTCATTCATTTGATCCTAAAGATATCAATATAGAGGTGTATATATCCATCAAGGAGAATTCAATTTGTATCATCGATCATAGAATGAAGGTTCTCCAAGGTAGGTTAGTTTCTTTGGTCTAAGTGTTACGGAAGCACAAGCGTATATAGGATGAGACCTTGGTGTGGGTGGCTAATGTACATGCATAGTGGCCGAATCATTTCTCAAATGACATTCTTCTCTCTTAGGAAGGTAAACTTGAGGATGATTTATTTTAAGGTGGAGAGTTTGTAACATAACAGATTTATCCAATGTTATGGACCACTAAATTTATGGTTTAATCCATTAAAAAGACCCTTGTAATGATGCATAATCGAACAAAGAAGGTATCAGGTGTGTCTAGGGCTTGTTTGGATTCAAAATCCCCAAAAAGTGAAGAAAATACTAGGCCACATAGTTTGTCTAAAATCATGAGACCTAGAACACATGACCATGAATGTGATGTAGGTTTTGGGACAATATAGTTTTCCATAGTTTGCACATAGTTAGTCAAACTGTGTAGAAAACCGTGTGATGTTCCCTTTATAGTAGTGGATGTGACATGTTTGGTGCACATTTTGGCTAAACCATGTGGCCAAACCATGCATAGTGTAAAAAAATGCGAAATTACATGTTTTACCTTATTTAATGATGTATTTTTCTCATGCTTTATTTTCTTTCTTCCATAGAGAGTTTTTTACTTTCTCTTCATGCGTGATATTTTTAATCCCTCAAAAATGGGGGCTTCAAGCATATTTTTCTTTCCGAAGTCAAATCCTTTTCCACCAGACACTACAAAACAATATAGTTAAGCTCTACCTTTCACACCAATATATTTATAATTCCCTCTTCTATCCATTGTGTTATTTCGGTGTAATAGATGTTTCCCTATTTTTGGGGATTCGATAAATCCTTTGATCCCTTCTATTTTATGTTTAATCAAAGCCGGATAATGGATGACTGGAGCACCACTACATTGAGGTAGGGGTATATTCCTTTATCACTTGTTTTTTCACATTTTAAATGTCATCTGGTTGTGCCGCATGCCATATTCTTTTAATACCTCTTTATCCTTGTTTAATAAATTAATCCAAGGGTTTCTTCATGTCATTAGTGACCTTATCCTATGGTGAAACCCATTCCTAGTGTGGCCGCCTTATCCATGGCTACCCCTTTGGGTATTCCATCATTGAATGATCCTTTTGGAACTTTTCTCTAATTTGTAAACAACCATTGTGTGTGAGTTTCACTTTAATTAAAGAATTTAAATGATAATTTTCGTTAATATGAATTGTGAAACATGAGTTAAACCTAGCGTTTGATGCCAAATACTTATTTTTAATGGTCATATTGATGTAATTGATTGGATTCCACATACCTTAATTTAATTTTTTAATATAATTTGGTTGAATTATTTTCTTTATTCAATGTCATGTTCATTGTGCTCTATTACACATTTTATGCTTGTTTCCTTATACCATAAATTTACTATCTTGGATTGAATGATATGCTTGGTCAAGATTAAAAACATGGGAGACTAGAATTTCATTGATGAATTTTTCTTTTATACATGTGAAGCCCTGTGCTTTCTAAATAAATTGTGCCATTGTGGTTTGGTTAAATTGAATAGCTTGATTTTATGGTGATCCTATGATATTGTGATTCTATTTTATTGGCATGTAATTATAAATATATTTTTTGTCTTATGATAACCCTTGTTTGATATGGATCACTTGCTATGGGCCAAGAGAGAAGATGGGTCCCATTTTATGGATTCCATGGATAGAATCTCCATGATCGGTTGGTTACTACTTGATGCACCAGGAGTGATACTTTTTCTTTCTAGGTGTGGGATCTCCAAGTGAATTAACTTATACTCATGATTGACACCGGTTCCATTGGTGACATACTAATGATAGATCTCGCAGAAAGATGGCTACACCATGCAATTTGTGATACCCAATCCCATAAGTGATATACTTTTTATGGACTCAGAGTCACCATGTCATGAGTGGTATAAGGGATACCGTATGGGTTTCTTTGGATATACTTGATGACATTGGATGTATTATAAGTTATGTAGTGGCCAATTGGGATTCTATTCTAATAACCTCAGATAGGAACAAACACCACAACTATTATTGATGGTTTGGTTTTTTTCGCATTTCATATATTTTGCATCAATTATTATTATTATAATGGAAGGCCTATTTGTCCAATAACATGACCTTGAGACCCAAAGATGAAGCACAAGATTGGGGGTATGATTTCATTGGTTTCCTTGTTTACTTTGGCCCGTGTATGCATAACATGCCTTGTACAGGTAATTCTCTTATGACTTATGACTTAGACAGAAGTGGGTGGTATGGGATGGGTGTCTATTTAGGAACTTGGACCAAGGTTTTTATGTTTTATTTATTAATATATCTGTATTTATTATATTGGAACACTTTCAACTATTTATAGAATGAAATCGACCATCCTATACACTATGGGTGCCGAACTACAGATATTTATATCTCATACCTTTCTCGAGTGATGTTTAGTACCTGAGTATACTTTATGATCGCATGTATGGATAAAGGTAAGTATAATACTTATGATTATTTATTTTCATAATGCTTAGGATAATGTTTAGGGGAGAGGACTGAGCCTATGCTTGAGATACTTTATAGAAGTTTTTGGGTTTTTATATAGTTTTTGTAGAGCATGAAATATATTCATTGTATCCCCAATTCCCAATACTCATATTTATTGTATAGACACATTGCGATACATCATTATTATTTTATCTATTATCAATATTCAGCTTCCTCCATTTGATTACATATATTGCATGGTTTATTTATTTAGTTATATTTCGGCATGATTACAGTTATGCTTCTACTATATTTATCTATTATCTACTACTATGCATACTATGATCTATGAGGGAATAGTCTCTCGAGGGAAAAACCCTAGTAACTCTATACTGGTCATTAACCTTTGGCATTCGAAGAGATTCACTTGAGGTCATGTTGCCCATCGTCTTGGGGGGCAGTTGAGTGGCACCTGAGGCGAGATGCTATAATTCTAATCCAGTTATTATAAATATGAAATTAAATAAATCAAATGAATGTCCTATATTTGAGAAAAATTAATTTTTACATAGGTTCTTATAACACAAAGAACCCTATTCTAACCATAATCGTTGTAATTAATTTTTACATTTTTTACTATTAATTATGAAGAAACATTTTCTTAACCATATTGCCTAATTTTAATTATCTTGATTAAAAATCTGCAATACATTTTAAAAATTCAATTCATATAAGTGGTAAATTTTAATTTAAAATTATACTCAAAAGCACAACTAAAATAAAATTTTCAAAGGAAAAGTATTTTTAATTACAAAATGTTTTAATATCGAATTTCTATATAAAATTAATTCCAATGATCTAAATTGGATTAATAATAATATAATTTAAAATATATTACTTTTGAAACAAGTTTAGTAAAAAGTGAAACATTTTATATGCTCTAAATGAAAAAGCAGTTTTAAATAAAAATCAGTAATTTAAACTATTCATTAAAAAATAATTTTTTTAGAAAATTCTCAAAAATTTACTAGTTTTTAATTTTAAAAACATTGATTTCAAAAAATAATTAAATTTTTCCAAATAATTTTTATAAAAGTGGTAAAAATTTAATATTATAATAAGTTCACAAAATGCGATGAAACTAATTTTAGAAAAAGTAATGGTTTTAAGCATGAAACTATATTTATTCTTACCCCCTCATTAGAAGAAATATTAGATGAATGGAAAAACATTTAACAAATATATAATATATAAATTTTGTAAGATTTTTTTAATAATAGTGATTAATTTTATCATTTAAATTAAAAACATATTAGGCACATAAAAATAGTTTTATAGAAAAAACATTTATTTTACTATCAAATGATTTTTATTTTCATGATTAATAAATTAATAACCAATGAATTTATTTTATACATGTTTAAACCATATAATTTTCATAATTTTTTTATTTATATTCATACAAACCAATTTTGCAGCTATACGACAAATATCACATTAAATAATAATATTTTAATAGTATATCACGGTTTATTTAAACTCATTGTTTCGTGTAACACATGATATTGAAGATATAAAATTTATTTAAAATGGAACATATAATCAAATATTAGGGTGTTGCATTCTTCCCATATTAACTAAATTCCACCATTATAATTCTTTTTTGGTCATGAAAGGTCTAACATTTTTTGAAAATCCACATCATAAAAAGGCTGAATAAAACTTCCTCTTAAAAGAGGAAAAGAAAAATGTAAAGGCTATCGAGAGTAACACATTACTAGGATTCGAAATTAGATAGAATTAGTGGGGAGAAAATATCTCGACATGGAGGAGAAAATAAATGTCTAAATAATGATGGAGAGTGATTGAGATAATTGATCAGATGAAATTGAATGATCAAGAGAAAGTTAATGAACCAAAAACCATAAATCTATGATGGGTTAAAAGACCATTGATTCATTAGATTTTATAGTAAATGAATAAATTTTTTATTTCAACATCCTTTTTCCTAAAGTCATGGGATTGTTTTACTGTCAAGATAGAGAACACCAAAAAAATATACTTAATTGATATTTTTTTTAATAATAGCATTTTAATCCTTCCATTATGCTTCGATCAATTTTCAATTAATTTATTACAAAAATAAATGAATATCCATGATGATTATTTTTGATTGAAACACAAAAATTTACTTTTAATGGATTATAAGTCCTATTAAATAGTTAAAATTCTTTATTTATGTTTATAAATATTTACCAAAACCAAAATGGTTAGAACACATTATCCAATATAATAAATTAATCTCTAAAACTAAATAGTAACACCCAAAGTTCTTCTAAATAATTATATATGAAATCATTTATGTAAAAACAATTTCATATTAACCTGAACATCACATAGGCCAGTGGAAGGAGCTGCACCCTTATAACCCTTCGGTTGTGGGTTCAAGTCCCGTAGCCTTTCTGAACTTGATGAGTTGTCACCTGACATATGAGTTTTCCATTTTCAGGAAATATATTAATATAACTCCTATAATATTATTATAAATAATTTGAATATCTTAAAATATAAATTTAATCATAAAATATCTTTTTAACCATTAAGATTTTCTATATAATTCCTTTTTTCCATGAAATCAAATAATCTTTATTTACTATAATTTCCGTAACATAAATGATCATATTAACCCTAAAGTAAATCAATGCAATTAAAATTATTAATAAATACTATTTCCTTAAATAATATATCATGATGAACCTATGGGTTATATATACCTAAAACCAATAAAATGTCTCCCAAATTTTCATTAATCACATAAAAATATCATCATTGAAAACCTCAAAAGGGGTGTCTAAGACTTTGAACTTATGATCAACCTAAAACACATCAACTTGGGATGGTATCTTTAACATAAAATTTATTACTAGAAGACATATATTCTTTAAAAAAACTAACACAATCCTTAGACGTTTCATTATCCTTATAACCAAAATACCATTAATAAAAATACTTATAAAATATAATTATTTAATCCCAATACTAAAACATTTTAAATCCTTCCATATTAAGTGTTTTCATAAAATAAAAACTTTCTTTATATTAGTGTTAACCTTTAGTAGAGGTAATTGACTTAGATAATGACTGGGTTCCCCACATTTAAGACAATGAACTATAAATGGATCCTTAGGATGAAATTTATCTCCTTCCACTATACTCTTTATTTTCCTATGAAATTTACTTCTTTATGCCCTTGTTTTCCAAACATAAATTTTTTACCATTCCTTTGAGAAATTATGATGGGTTTCCCTTTCAATATTTCTAAAATGAAGGAAATTGAGATTTATTTCCTCTTGGTTCCCCACCACTCAAGCTCTTAGCCGACTCCATCCTTCCATTGTTTGGTGAATCCTAGAGTTGGTTGAGGAAATGGTTGTAAATCAAATATAAGGGTAACTAATTAAGTATAATCAAAATATATCTTAAATAAATCATCATCAGATTTGGTCTCTCTGAATCACTACACTATCCATCATACTCAGTGTTAACATCATTCTTATTTGTTTTAGATATTGAATAAAACTAAAAATCATATTGTAGGAAATAATATTCATAATTATGAAAAATAATTCATCGGATGTATAAATACTGAAACATTATCTTAAATATTTGACACCTTAGGTTTAAAATAGGGTATCCATGATCATCATTAATTTAAATCCTTTTTGATGGTTAATAAATAAAATGTGAGTTAACCTAATAATATCATATAGAAGTGTCAAACTGGTGTGTAGAGAAGCATGTTGTCCTGCACAAGGTGATGATCAATTCAAAGGAAAATATTCCCCTTTAATTTTTTTTACCCCAAGGTGAAACGATTTTAGTTCCACATTCACTTATTGTGTCTCGATAGGGATATATTGCAGGGAATATCACATAATCACTACATTAAACAAACTTTAAGATATTCTCCCATAATTAGAAGTATCCTCAAATTCAGTCATAGAGCTATATCCCTTAATCTATGTTTTCTAAAATCTTGTTTCCAAGGATTATAGTAAAATATATCTAATAATAACTATAATGACCCAAACCTATTATCATAGAGTAAGTGGTTACATTATTAAATTAGTTATAAATACAAGTGATCACATTCCAAAGGACCAAATAGTTTAGTTATATTGGAAAACAAGATACATAATAGAATTTAAAAGTACATTTTAAAAACTAAAATAAAACATAATATTTTCATTGAGAAAAACTTGCTCTATTTAATATATCCTTTCATATCAATCATAATACATTTCCTGGCATCCTAGGGAAATGAAATGTAAGAATGGGGTGTGAACAGATTCTTATTAAGGGTATACATACAATATGATCTTTCATGAATAAAAAATTATTAAAAATATGTCAATGTAAGTAACATTAAACCAATTACATTTAATAAATAACATAACCTCAAAGAATAATATGGAAGGAATAAATAAACATCAAATAATTCCATATAAATAATAACATGAGTTTTATTCTAATCCATGGACTTCTTAACTAATAAAATAATCTCATGGACATCAATAAATGAATTATAAATGAAGGAAAATATTTATATTGGAAAAATTATTTCAAAAATCAAGGTTTATATGTCATTAAGGGCCTACAAAAAGATAGTATAATTTATGGATATGTGAAGACCAAAAACCCATTTAATGATAGCTCATAGATTTTTATCATGAGATATGTTAATGAATCGAGGTTTTATCTATAACTGGGATCCACTAGTCACTACATTATCAATTCATTATGAATATATTGAATGATAAATTAAATTCAGAAATAATATTATTTATCAATAAATAACCATATTTACTAAAGAATATGGACTTATAAATATTGTCCCCTGTAAATCAAATAAATTTCACAGTAAAAATACGTATGTAGAAATGATATATCATTTAAGAAATAAGCATATATATGATAAATAATAAAGATATTTAAGGGAAACATAATGTCCAATGATCACTAGAAATTGAATTTTTCAAGGTAATGTTAATGTTAATAAAATTAATCAAGAAAATGAATGTCAATACCTTCCACGGTAAGAACAATCATAAACCATCAATAGAAAGGATAATGATGGTATCATTAAAACATATAACTAGTGGATTATAATAGAAATAAATGGGTTTTTCCATTAATGAATAAAAATACCACAAAAATATCATTAAAAACATCTTAAAGAAAATAAAATTTTCACTTTGCAAACCACATTTAGAAACTAAATTTTTTATAATATTAGGATGTATTTTTTAAAAAATAGCTTTGTAGACATATAATTTAATATTAAAATATATGAGTGGTTATAATGGAAAAAAATTATATTCATATTGAGTATGTAAAAATAAATATATATTCTTTTCATATTTTGAATAAAAATTGAAAACATACATTTTTTTTAAAATGAAAAGAAGTTTACTTTGAAAATATTCTGTAAAAGACCATATATGGGTAAAGTGTCTTTAATGAGTGATTATAAAATATTAAAAATATTATGTAAAATATTTTGAGGAAAATATTGATATGGAAGGAAAATAAATTTTGACTGAAAAGAGAAATAAATATAGATTTTCTAAAAATTAGTTTCTCAATAAATTAATGTTTGAAATAGAGATAAATGGACCTATTAATTGGAAATTTCATAACTAAAAAACGACAATAAAATAAAATTGGATTATTATCAAATTAACAAATAATTTCTTTTATTAACAATTCAATCATAAACATTCATAACTCAAATTATATTAATGAATAAACCGTTACCGCTTTGGTATCATTTGAATCATAACCCTGATGAATTAAAAAAATCATGTAATGAAACTATAAATCACATGAATATATATTTAAAAATGTTATAACATATCAAATCAACATTATATATAGCTCATAAAATAAGATTTGTGTACAACATAGTATATGTCACAAAAAAGACAATTTATGATAGAGAACCATTACATTGATCAGAACTTTGAATTGGTTATTAGTAAATGTAGTGATTATGTGTAAAAAATGTAAATTCAAAAAAGTGGTAACACAAAATAAATAAATAAAATTCCATTTAACGCATAATATTGAAATAATATAATCAATGAATAAGTGATATAACCCTATGAAATAAAATTGAGTTATGCAACACTTACCACTTGGTAACTCTCAAGTCAAAACCTCTAAGATGAAAATTCTTAATTGAAAAATTAAATAACCTAAATTATAATGGATTGGGGATATAATATGTAAACTGGTTAGTATATAAACCATATAAATTAAATTATCAGCATAACATTAAAATATGCCTTAATAATATTAAATCGAAATTGAATCCCTTACTACTTGGTAACATTCATGTAAAATAAATTTCCAAGAATTATTTTCAATTGAAACATAAAATACATTTAAGTATATAGGATGAGTTAGATAAAATTTAAGAGGTAAGTATATAATCTCTATAAAAGTGATTAAGAGTATAAAAATTAAATATTCCTAATGAAAGGAAATTGAGACGGAATCACTTACCTGAGGTCCGACTCAAAAATTACGTTCTTTATAATCATAAATAATAAAATTATGTCAATTATTTAAGTTATTCATAAAAATTTTAATTTTTATAATTCCATTAATTTTATTTAATAATATTATAAATTTAATTAATATATCAATTAACTTCTTGTCATATGTTTTGATGATATTTAGTTCATATGCCCAAAATATCTTTGGTAGAATGATTATGGTAAAATTGTTCCTTATCACATCATATACAGAATTTTAAAAACTATATTAATATCATATATATTCATTATATAAGTATTTATGTTATATTATAAATGTTAGATTTAGAAAAATGAGTTACACCATTCATGGAGATAGTAGGCCATATATAAGCATGAACGTTGTTTTTATCTTTTTGAAGGATGGAATGACAGAAAGATAGATAATAATTAAACACTAAAGAAAATTATTATGTCATATAAGTCATATATTTTCTTAAAATCCATAATTATTACCATCCATGTAAAAATAAAATGAAAAATGAATCACATAGCTTCGTGGAGGTTGTAGTCCACATATATGCATGAACGATGTTATCATTTTTAGAACAGTTTGGAAGGAAAGAATATAGATGTAATATTATAATTATATGAGTATAATTATGTAAAAAATATCATATATATACATTAAATCCATTATTATATCAGTCTTTTAGGGGCGGTGAAGGATAATTAATTACATGAGTTCATGAAGTGGTAATTTGATGTACATATGATTGAAAATTTTGTTTCCCATTTGATAAAAGAGGAGAAAAATATAGGTTATTACATAAAAAATGAAAAATAATTTTATATTAGATATTGGTGTAAATATATTGGTATTATTAATACATTAATTATGAAGGTAATAGAATAAGTAAAAAATAAATAGTTTTGTGATTGTAATTATCTTCGCTTAAAAAACAACTTTTAGATCCCTAATAAAGAAGCCAAGGGCATTTATTTTTGGAAGATAATAATAAAAAGAATGTTTATACGTATTTTGGGGACTGTTTTTTTGGGTTTTAGTTGAGACAAATTACATAAGATACTTGAATAAGTGAGGGACGGAGGATCACTTTTATAATTTAGGAGGAGTGTCTGTTTTTTAAATACCAAAACTATACAATAATGGGAAGTAACTCTCAACCCAAGTGCCTCAAAAATTGATAAATAATGGAGTGTAGGGAATATATGTTTTATAAAAACGTATAAAAAATAAATAAAATAAACATTTTTTAAACATGTTATTCTCTTATCCTTTAAGTTTACTTAGTTTTACCATTTTTGTTTTCACTATAATAAATAGATTTTTATTTACCTAGGTAATTTATCATATAATAATAAAGATAAATGAGAATTATTTAATTATTTAGACCAAATTATTCTTAATATTAATTATAATTTATCAAATTAATTTAAAATATTTTTATAAAATTAATTTTAACACAGGGTGTAACATGAGAAACCTAGTTTTAAGCTTAATCGCGATAATTAATTTTTTCTATTTTTACTAATCATTATTTCAAAATATTATGTTTATATTATTCAAAAAATATTATTTATTTTGATTAAAAATATGGAATACATTTTGAAAAAATTCACTCAAATAAGTGGTGAAATTTTATTTACAATTAAACCGACAAGCGTGATGAAATTACAGGTCTCCAATGAAATATTTTTTTAAGTAAAAATAATTTTTTTATCAATTTAAAATTTTAAATTTATCCAAATGATATAAATTTTATTAATAAAAATAAAATGGAACTAATTTTACATTTAAAAAAATTATAAAACAAATTGAAACTTTGTAATTTCTCTAAAGGAAAATGTAGTCTTCAATAAAAATTAGAAATTTTCACTATTCATTTAAAAATATAAGCTTTAAGAAAATTATCAGAAAATCAATCTAAGATAATTTTGACATGATTATTTAAAAAAATTAATTCATTTTTATAAATTAATTTTCTAAAATTGGTATAAAATTAATTTAAAATAAGTGTGCAATATGCTACGAAATCACTTTTTAGAAAAAAAAACATTTTTTAAGAATGGAATATGATTTATTCTTTCTAGATGAAATTTTTTTTTAAATGAATTATAAATTTTTTCATTGAATATATAATATATAAATTTTATTAAAATAAATTTATAGTTATATGTAATATAACTTATCTACATAAAAACACATTGCGTGCATAAATAAATTTTTTAGAAAGAAACATTTCTTTTACATTCAAATGTTTTTTATTTTCATTATAAATCTATTTATAAAAAATTAATTTATTTTATAAATGTTTAAAAAATAAAATTTGCCTAATTTAGTTATTACTATTCATACCCACCAATTTAACATCAAAGAGATAACAACCACATTAAATAATAATATTTTAATTGTATATCACAGTTCATTTAATGTTAGAGTTTCATGTAATGTAATATATCATAGAAATAAGTTTTATTTAAATAAGAATATAATCTAAAATCTCCGACTCATATAATAATCTAGAAAATAATCTCAATCTTCAAACCATATTAGCAATAATCCAAATTAATCATGATTATTCCATTAAAGGGATCAAATGACTCTGAGGCTAAGGGTTTGTAGGTTAATTGATGTGAAAAACCCTAAGGATAAAAAATGTTGTTAAACTATAAAGTATAGTGCATGATAAATAATAGGAAGCTCCATAAATCCATTCTATAAAATTATATCAACAAATAATCATATCCCTAATCATAATGATAGAAATTATGACAATAATTACAATAAAAAATAAACCATCTTTTCAATAACATGTCATTTACCCAAAATCATTTTTCAATCATTTTTCTTTTTTCTAAATAATGATTTTCCCATTTTATTTTACCCATTTCCTTTATAAGGTAGTCTATAAAGCATAATTAAAGGAAATATGTGATCCGTTCCATAACACCCAAGAATAATACCTTACATACTCATTTATTAAATGAAAAACATCACCTTCATTCTATGAAATAACCTATTCCACTCACTTAAATCCTTGTAAATCTGAAAAAACACCATTTATAAAGGGTTCAAATAAAAAACACCCTCAATTCCCAAAATGTGACATTTTTCATTTCACACATTTGTTAGGATATAAATTTAATTTATTATAGAATACATGTCCCATGTGTCCCTCAAGAAATATTGTATACAAAATAATATGTAAAAATGGATTAAAATCCAACTAGGAATGATAAATATAAAGTTTCGAACAATCACTCATGATATGGATAATAATAAAAAATTAGTAAACATAAATTTTCGAAGATAAAAATTTTAAAATATTAATGAAATTTCATCTACATCAATCAATCAATCTCCCCAAATAATTATTAATGAAATTAATATTCTCATGATTATACTTGATCATTTACCTTTATATATTAATCATTAAATATTATAAAAAATTTAATCTAAAACATGTCAGGATAGGATTCCTTTGAAACATTTTCATCTTAGATACAAAATGTAGCCAAAAGATTATCTGTAAAATAAACATTATATTTCCTTAAAAATAATATGAACAAATATTATAAGCATAGTAAATTAGATAAATAATTAAAATAAATAATCTCTTATCCAATGAATATATTCCCTTTCCTTTTCATATTCCATCACATTTTGTACTTTCCTTTGTAATCATGATCCTAAAAAATCAGAAAAATGATGTGAAAGAATGAGGTGTATTCTATTTAAGCTCAAAATAGAAAGGTAAAATTAAATCTATATCCTAAATAGATTCATAAACGTTTATAAAAAATTAATTCCTAAGAAATAAATAAAGTAATCATGTTTGTACTTTGAAATAACATTATTTAAAATATATGAGTTAGAAACTACAACATATATATCACATACTAGGAGTATGGAAAGAAGTTACCCATATCAGAAATTTCTAATCATTTGGTGTGACACTTCGCTTCATTTATATTGAATCCCATGTTACAATGTGTTGAGGAAATCAATAAAATATTGATAGTCATAAGGAATTTATATGTAACTCTCGGGCTATCAAAATATGATAAAAGTCATATTTCTAACTTTTCCTTGCAACTCTTCACCGAAATCTTCAATGAACTTCTTTGTTTCATTAGTCGTAACCTTATCTACATTTTTCTCTTTGTCTCATGTGGATTTTTCCACTTTTTATCCTCTTGTTAAAAAATTATGTGGGTGACCTCCAAAGGTTATTTCTTAGATTCAACTTCATCATTAGATGCCCCCTTGGATATAACCTCAATATCAAAATCCCTATTATATTTCATCTCATTTTTTGACCTAAAGTTAGATTCCTCTTAGGGTTCTTATTTTGACTCATAGGATTCCTCCTCCATCATCTATAGATCCTTACACACCTATTGGAATAAATGATCTAATACATATAGTAGTTCTTCATTGTCACTTCAGTATGGTTGTAGACCACATCCTTCTCGCATTTGGATCTTCGCCACTCCAAATCCATTTGATAGAATTTTTTAAAACCCACTTAAAGGTTTAGTAGCAACCGTGCATTCAAAAATTCAAAATAGTTACCCCAAATTTTAAAATAAAAGTTTAAAATAAAAAACAACTGTTAATAAAAACCACATATTCAAAATTTGAAATCCACTTTTGTCACCTAACCACATTAGGACACAACATAACCATAAAAACACCAAGAAATTATAAACCAATCATAATCCAATCCAACTTTATGATAAATTAAATAAAATTTAAAATACTACATGTAAAACAAGATGCATCTATCCCAATTACACCACCCTGACATCTTTGATGACAACCTCAAGGAACCCACCAACTTCTTTCTGATCACCGTTCTGAAGTCATCACTGCTAAAACCCTTAAACTAGAAAATCCAAAACAAATCACAGAAATAGCCATCCCATGCCACTTCTTGTGCTCAATACCGACCATCTCCATTAAAACCAACACAATACCAAGGAACAAACATAACTGATAAAACACCTTACCAATTCCTCACCATCTTCGTTAAAGGGGAAACACCTAAAACCTCAATTTTTGTACTGATTACAATTCTCATCACACCGCCTTCATATCATTAACCAAAAAAGAACTAGAAATCAAACTAAATAGATCGAAACAACTAACAATTTGAATTGAAATATTATATATAAACACAAACCATCATGTAGAAAAACTAATATGAGGAAATAAAAAACTATAGAAGATGAAACCATGGAAAACACCAACAACAATCAACCAAAAACTAATGCAGGGAATGACACCATCTGAGACGCACCCTTGACCCTAGACACACCACAAACACCTTCCCAAAACTGCCACAAACACCTTTATACAAGACCATGATGGGGCCTAGTCCAATGGGATAGGAAGCAAAAACAGTGGAGGTTGAATGATCCAAAGGGAAGTGTCAACGACCGTCACTAACAACATAATACCAAACCAATGAGGCACCGTTGTTTCTAAATAAAATTTATTTTATCATAAATGATCAAGCGATAAGAGTAGGGTACAAAGTTTTGTGGAAACTGAACTAACAATGAACATCTGAATAGAAGATAAGAACAATTGAAAAGAGAACCTAGATCTATGAGACAAAAGAACCCTAAAAAATAGGAAACACATCAAAAGAATAGAAAAACATTTTCAAGAATCTAGGGTATGGGGTATACTTGAGGGAGAATTGTGGTGACATATATAACAGGTAAGGAGAGGGTGACAAGGGAAGAAACCAGATCACTAGGGAGGGGGAAGGCTCCTCCATGGTGAGGGATTCATTAATTTTTATGGGATATTAATTTTATAAATCTATAAACATGTAGTTTTTTACTAAAACTACTATATATTGTTATAAGATATGAAATCCCTAGGGTTGAACCCACAAATATAAGCATCCCTAGAATGTGAAACCAAATATGATAATTAAGACAAAAAAATTTATTTAGATTGAAATATAGTTCTGTTTTGTGAGAAAAAATAATTATGGTGGTATGCAGATCTTCTAAATCTAGGACTATTAAGTATTTAGGCATGTAAAATATAATGGATAATCATTTAGTTATTGGAATTAGTTTTAAGAAAATCCTTGGTCATGGATATCACTCTCTAACAAAAAAATTCCTCTTTTCTTACAGTTATGTACTCTAGTATATTAATGATATATATAATGAAAAAAATATTTAAACATATCATATAACCCACCCAAGGGTCATAAAGAGATCTAAAAAATATTTAATGTATTAAATGGTACCCCCTCACTCAAAAAATGGTAATGCACAGGAAAATGATGGAGAGAATTATAAAAGTAAATTAAATATAGAAACATAAAAAGAAATACCTTAAAAATTAGAAATATTATAAACTCAATCCTGTTTCATTAAAAAATCATGGAATAAGAATTTTACCATCATGCTATCTATGTGGGAGTGTTAATAAAAACAGAAACTGGTTGTCCCCAATATTAGAAGATCTCTAGCTGAAGATTATCCTTTCTTCAAATGTTCATGATCTATGTGTAGTAGAAAAACAATATTATAAATAGAATTTTCCCCCTTTATATCTCTATAAATTCGTATGAAATATATTGGGTCCATAGTCATTTAACTAAATCTCAACCTCCATATTGATAGGAATCAAAATTTTATTGGATTAGCCGCACTATCTCCCTGATGTATATCTTTAAATTATTACAAAAAATATAGAAGGGATGGACTAATATATCACTATATATATACACAACATGACATGGTAGTGACATCCACAACTATTTCACACCCCCTTTCATTTTAATCACATCATAAATACTTATTCTCTATGTACTAATAAATATCAGGTAGTCCAAAACTTATCAAAATTGAATGAAGGAATTACAACATTTAAATACATTTGTTATTTACTATAACTTCATGTGGATAAACACCATGCCTCGGGTCAAACCAATACACCCCCATGGTGCATTTTGTTTTTACCTATGAAACTTGACCACAATATCTAGGGAAAAATAATAGATACTTTCATCCATACATAGAACATTCAGGATTTTATCATCCTATCAATAATGAATCCTTTAGTTTCAACACTCCACTGCCACCATGGTTCCCAGCTAGTTCACCAACCATTTTACTCAGTGTTTGAGAACATGGAAATCCAATCCATGGGTGTTCTTCATTCATCCTTTCAAGATCAAGCTAATATACACTCCATATATTTTGTGGTGTTTTTTCACTATTTTAGTAATATAATCTGCCATGTGGGGTGCCTATATAGTAGGTGCCACCAACATTTTAGTTCATTAAAAGAATCCACATCGATCATCATATCAACTATATTAAGCTTGATCTTCCGATGAATTTTATGGTATTTAGTTGTTTCCATAGGTGTTTTGGTGAAATTTTCCTTACAGTGAACATGAAAACCATAGAAGATGGATGAGGTGACACTATTTAAGTCATGTGTGTTCCATTTCTTTAAAAATTCCCTTTTATCAACAATCAATTATCAAACATCCACTCATATGGCACCCACTTAATAACTCCACATACTCTTTTCTATAAGGAAGGTTCTCCCATATATTTCCACCCACGGTTTTATGATCTTCTCTATTCCTCCTCATGTGGTTACCTTAGCTAGATTAATTCAATATCATTCTCTCACTTAAAGTAAAAAACTTATATATCCTTTCCTTTATGAGAGTGTTCCAATTAGAGCCTCATAAATGGTATATTATGTACCAATATCCCTTCAAAGACTTTTAAAATGATCAGGTTTAGGGAAAATAGTTCTTCCTCCTTCTTCAAAATTCACTAAATTTAATTCCTCTTTTCCTTAGGACATAAAAACCCTAAATATAAGGAGAAATAATTTATTTAATAAAAAACCAAGGAATATAAAAATAATAATTATCAAGAGTGAATATAGTTAAATAAATAATGTATAAAAAATAGTAATGGATTCTATTCACACATCTCCCCATTGAATGTTGTATAAAAACTGACATAAAATCTCATATATATAAGCCTCCCATGATCCCAGGCGAATGATCTCATGTTTTCCTCAATAAGATAGTATAAAACTTATAAATAATTAATGAAAAATATGTAATAAATTATATATTTTTTAAATAAAAATAAATATATATTTATTCACTATCAAATGATCAAACTTGTGATGACACATATGAATTGACACTTGATCCCATAACTATTAAAAGTGAACATATATTGAATGAATAACTTTGTATAATTCATTCTTGTCATAAGACCTAATATGCAGGACAAGTATATCATACGATATTCCTTATCCATATCACTAAAGGTTTATATAGTCATGAGATAACTACATTGAATTTAATAATATGCCATACAATATGAGATATGGGATTTATGGAAACAACCACATCTTTAGCATGGTTTTCTTCAATTAAGAATATTTAGGATGATTAATTTTTCACATTAATTTTTTTTAATTTTTGAAATATTTAATGATTATAAAATCCAATGATAATATGTTTTTGAGTAATGCATGTCTTCTTCCAATCATTATCAGTCAATGCTTGGCCTCCTTCATTTAATGAAGGGGGTTTATATAAAGGAAATGTTCCTCCTCTTAGGGTATAGGTTACTATCTTTCCAAATTTTCATCACTCTTCCTTTATTTTACCCCTTTTTATTCCTGGATAAGTTGTTAGAACTCATCTAGAATTTATGGGATACTCTTATCACATACAAGGAATCTAGTGGCTGGTGCACCATCTAGAGGTAGGAGTCCTTAGGCTATCACTTTGTGATATCTATCAAATATGCTCCATCAGTATCAATATAACTTTTTATCACTATAATATAGGTATTCTTACATAGATTTATTTTCATCATTGTAAGTTATTTTAGGGATGATAGACCAAGTATTCAATTAGGATTTTTCCACTGTATTGGAGATTAGATGATCCTAAAAAAACCATCAGTGGTATTAGAACACCCATCATATTTAAATCATCCTATTTTATATTAAACTTTTAAAGACCATGTATATCATATACTTATTAAGGGTATATGTTAGAGTATAATATGAAATATCCAATTATTATCCATTGGATCACTCGACATCACCTTACTATACAAGACATCTTAAGGTAAAATTCAAAATTTTCAATTTTTATGGGGTATAACTAGATGAATCATAGCATATTAGTCATTGAATCTTATAGCTTTTTATTGATTCGTAAGATACAATATGCATTATAATATCCTATAGATGAAATAATATATTTATAAATATAGGTAATTGAGTCATAAAGACGATATATAATATATCATCAAATATAACTTTCCTCCTATGATATTTGTAAAACCAGGAGTTTCTATAAATAATACAATTTTCGATAGAGTGTATTACACCTCGCACCAAGCTTATATAAACCATGATTACTTAAATATGAATCTTATAACCTATAAGTTAAATTAAAATGTATGAAAATGATTAATGGATTTGTGAAGTATATTAATATACTAATAATTATAAATTTATTGATATATTCCTAGGAAATAACTTCTCAATTTTTGATGAAGACATTTTATTCTTCAAAAAAATACATTTTCTTAAAAAAATTATTTTGTTTGTGATAAAATATTTTAATTAATTGATTCAACTTTTAGAAATTTTATTTTATTAAATTAAAATTATTGTTAATATAATTATCTCAAAATTCACTTAGGCTGAATATTTTTTATTTTGTTTTAAAATGATTAATCTTTCATTGAATAATGAAAATTACTGATTTTTCAAATTATGTTATTCATAATCCTTAAATAATGTAATATAAGATAACCTTTATATTTTGGATTTTTTATTAAAGTTAAATATAGACTGTTTGGTTTATAATAATATAATTTACTTAATTTTAATTAGTAATTATCATGTTTTTTCGTATGTATACGTTTATACTTAAAAACATAGTTTTCTGAAAATAGTTTTTAAGTGAATAATGATTATCAATATTAATTAATTTAAATAACCCCAATAATGAAAATATTTAAATTAATTATATATTTTTTATATCTATTTATTTCAAATTAAAATTAAAATAATTATAATTTCTAGTGATAGAGTTAATATAAGAACATTTTTTTCTTGAAAATTTTTTTCTGGAAAAGACCGTTTTACATCACTTTTTATTTGTTTAATTTTAAATTAAATCATAAAAAATATATGAATTTAATTTTAAAAAATTATATCTACATTTATATTCAAAATAATTAATATTAGGTAACAATTTAAACTCAATTTCTATTCATAATGAATAATAAAATTAGTAAAAATTAATAACTTATCTTAAGGTTAAAATAGAGGTACTAAGGTTACATGTGCTTCTGTTCAAATTAATTTTGAAAAAAAAATTGTTTTTTAAAAAATTTAATTCTTTTTTATAATTATTGGGTATAAATTATCTTATAATTTTATTTTTATTTTTAGTCTTAATGGATAAATTATCTTGGTAAAAAATAGTTATCGCGGTGAAAACTAAAATGGAAGAAGTGAGTAACCATAAATGTAAATAGAATAAAATTATCTAAATAAGTTTATTGTCTAATTTTAGTGGTTTTTATTGACCTTATATTTTCCCCACTACATAATTTATCAATTTTAGAGGCACTTGGATTGAGATTGACTTCCAATTATTGAATAGTTTTGGGTATTTACAAAAATGACACTCCCCAATTATAAAAGGGAACCCCATCACCTCAGTTTTCTCACCTCTCAAACCATCAATATCAATAAGAACCTGAAAAAATACCTTCCATACAACCATTTACTTTCACAATATGTCTTCATTGATTAGAAAATCCCTTTAGGAAGGATTCTTTTGAAAACATTAAGCAGTTGTATGAAAAAGTGGTATCATTCGTAATAGAACATTTTTTTTTATTTATTCTTCCACCACCTTAAAATATTATCTAAACATGTTGATATAACAAAATAATTATCTCCCATATAATTATATGTTATTATTTTAATGGGATAACTTATATCTAACTCCTATTCCATCAAATGGGAAATTAAACCATTGTTTGTGTGTATGGTGGACTACAACCTCATGAACCAATGTAATTCATTTTATATCATTTCCTATCAATGTTGTTTATTATTATGTATATAATGTATATGTATGATATTAATAAAATATTTATCATTACGTAAAAATAATATATAATTTATTTTCTTATCATTATGAAAAATTAATGTATATTTTTTGTTGTGGCGTTTGAGGAACAAAGAAGTGCCCATTGATGAGAATTTGCAACACGTGGGAGTCAACTTGGATTCTAGGTGCTGGTGCTAAAGGTTCATTAACCATGATTTAGGGGGGAATCAATTATATGAAATTGAATGGGACAGATGGATTTTGAAGGCCTTCAGTGCCTTCCTCGGCAAGGACGGGTCTGGTGAGGTGCATGAGAATTTTATCGGTTCGTGTTTTGGAAGAGTTGGCTTGCATGGGGCTGAGAGGAAATATAGAATAGTCACCCTCATCATGAGATACTGGGTTTTAGGGAAGGCCAATAATGAGGCTCTCCACAACCATTCTCACAGATCTCAAGCCAATATGATTTTTAAAATGAAAAACTTGCTTATGGATTTGGTTTGATTAAGTCCCGACTGTCAATCTACGCCTTTAGTGAATGATATATTTCTGATCCTCTCTGGGGACAATCAAGTGGGTATTATAGATCAGGGTTGATTGTTAAGATGGGGACCTCTTAGAAAAAGGCTCAAGTTAAATACAAATGGGTCTTTACAAACGGGGGAGATGCACGAGGGCGATATTGTTTGGAACCAGGAGGCATCAGTAATTGCAGCATTTGCGGTCACATATGGAGGAGGCAATGTATTGCAGGCGGAAGATCAGGCGCTAGTGGAGGGTCTAGATATATGAAATCAAAGGAAAATCGTTTTGAAGATGGTGGAGACATATTCTATGTTTCTTAATAAAGAAAAAATTTGAAAAGGTATAAATCCCTAGAACATTGAATACATCCTCCATAAATGAAAAATTCTCATGGGAAATCATATTGAGGTCTCTAACACATGGAGGGAGGGTAACATGGTTGTGGACTATTTGGTATCTATGGAAACCTCAAATCATAGTATGTACACCTTCTTTAACTTGGGTTCTTTTCCCAGTGAGGGGATGATGCTTTTTTGTTAATGATGCGAAGGGATTGCATTAATTTAGACCACCATGATGTGTTTTTTGGTGTCTTATGTATGGTGCTTTATTCAAAATCTATAAAAATGTTAACTTTCAATCAATGATGATGACTTAGTCTGTGAATTCATGTGGACTACCACCACCCCAAGGTGATGTAATTCATTTTTCATTACCACATCATATTTATGGTATATATTAGTGTCGTTAAATAAATAAAATGATATTTATAATGAAATTATAATCATGTAAAAATAAAGTAACACCTAACTTATTTCTATAACGATCATTGAAAAATGTAAGTGTTACTCACACTTATGCACAACCTTCCATCTCCTTGACTGTAACATAGTTCATTTTTCATAACTATATTTTATGGTTAGGTTTAAAAGTATAATTGATGTATAAAATTATAATTATACCATTAATATTATTTTAGAAATGATGAAATAATAATCTATTTGACCACAATCATCATACTAAAGTGATTTTCGACATAGAAGCCCAATATTGTTAAAACGTCCAACATGGACCTAAATGATTAAGTAGTTGAATATAACATGATAATAAATAAAATAAAAGGAATAATAAACTTGAATTTTTCTTAATCGAGAAAATAATTAACAATACTTAAGTATTCAGGATGATAAAGATGGCACGTGACAATTCGGGCTCGATGTAAGGGATCTCATTAAACCTCCTTTTTCTTTGGGTTATGACCATTTTCTCTCTAACACACATTATATCCCTATTTAAAGTTATGGAATTATTATAAATTATATATATATATATGTACCTTGTATATATAACCGTCTTATTATCCATTCATTTGATTGGATAATACATTCAATAAGTTATTTTCTCAAATACAAACCATTTCTTTCCATGGGTAATTTTTATGTTAACACCCTAATATTGATTTCATTAGTTTCACAGATAAGAATTTACATGTTATGACGTGTTCACCTTACTAGTTCTCCAATTAATTGGGTAGAATTTTTTCTCTCAAGATATGTTATGTATGGTATTAGAAAGTAAAGCTAATCCATTATGGGACTTTTCTCACCTTGTGACATTATCTATGAAGTTAGCCTGGAATCATTATTATGTCTATTATATATTGCTACAACTTTTCTTATGTTTCCATGATGTTATGATATCAAGATATTTATTATATTATTCCATGTTATTTGTCACGACCCACCCTCGGTGTCCGTGCCGTGACTACCCCAAGCCCGCCTTCCATAGGCCAGGGGCTGGCGACTAGCACCAAGGCGTAAATCCCGGTAAAAAGGGAAGGCATTGCCTTTGTAAAGTAAACAAACACCACAGAGTAAGCAAGCGGAAAGTAAACACTAAGTAAAAACAGAGTACAACTGAAAGTGCGGAAAAGTAAATGGGCCAGTATACAAACCCAAACTGAAAGTAAAGTACAACTCGATAGGGAAAACAAAAACTGTAAGTAAAAGCCTCTACACTGAGTTGTCCACTAGAGATCCCACCTGAAGGGTGGGTACAGATAGCTCCACTGCCCCTCGGGTCCCGCCGTCCGCTCCGAGCACGTCTCGCCCAGTGGTCCACCTCATGGTACCGTCCTGCTCAGCAAGCCTCAACTACGATCAACGATGTCCGTCGTCTGCAACCAACACAACGTAGTGCGGGCATAGCCCGTGCAGGGGTGATTATAATCTACTCATTAGGGACCCCGAGACCCCTGAAGGTCTCCCAAAATCCACAAAGGATAAACCACAAAGGAAGATACAATCACGAAGTAACAACCGACACTACTTAGGTATATGCCCATACATATACCTAAGTCATCAATTACAATACGCTCCAACCTCCGAGCCCAAGTACAACTCAGTCCACACAAGAAAGTAAACGTATCCCACATAGGAAAGCAAAACGAAATCCACACAGGATAGCACAACTCAATCCACACAGGAAAGCAACAGGAATCAGCTCACACAGGTATACTTCTTCGAAAGACGATAAAGATGATCTCTGATCCATCTAAGTCGTCGGACCCACGATTGATCGATAGGTAACTAACCCCCGCAAAAGACCCATACAGGATCGGGCCCACACATGACCTGTAGGCGCTGGTTCACATAGGACCGCTGAGCGCAAAGACCCACACAGGATCGGGCCCACACAGGACCTGTAGCACTGATCCACATAGGATCGCTGAGTGCTGTAGTCGTCGTCAAATCCACACAGGATCTCTGTAATGTCGTCATCGCAGTCACAGTAGCAGTAGCAGTAGTAGCAGTCACAGTAACAGTCGCAGCCAGCACTAGGGTTCTCGCACACAGCAAGCTCGTTCAGGAGGGTCCGCTCCACGAGCCGAGAGGCTGATACATCAACTGTCACAAAGTCCAGAGTTGATGTATCCAAAAGTTCCGTATCGTCAACAGGAACTCAACGCAACAGACGGCGCGTCGATCGGACGCCCGGTCTGAGAGTTATTGGCCTTTTCGTCCCAGGGGCCCGGTTGGTTTTTAAGGCAAAACCAACTCGACCGTACTCCACCTGCGTCCAAACCTCGGGCGGAGTATACCAAAAGATCCTTCTCACTAAGAGGAACACAAAAAAGCTGACGGCACGTCAATCGAACGTCCGTAGCTCAAGATATGAGCGTTTCCGCTCCGAAGGCCCGGTTGGTTTCGTGAACGAACCAACCCGGCCGAACTCAAAGTATTCCGAAACTTTGAGTGCGATATACCGAATCGACCATCTCGATCCAAGGATCGCAATACCGCTGACAGTTCGTCGATCGGAGGTCCGTGGCTCAAATTATGTCCAAAAGACCGAAAATGATTCGAAAACGGGGGGTCCAGGCCCGGGGCGACCCGGTCCGACCCCCCCTGGGTCGGCCCGAACCGAGTCGACCCGACCCGGCCCGGCCCGGCCGGCGGCGGTCCGGCGCGGCCTGGCGCCGCTTGGTGCCACGCGCGGGGGGCAAGGCCCCCGCTTCTTCATGTTGGCGGCGCGGCTTTTAGCTGTGCCTTTGGAGAAACGCCCCCCCCCCCCTCGTGGGGGCCTGCTTTGAGGAAAACCGGGGGGCCGCCTGCCCCCCTTAAAGAAACCGCCCCCCCTCATAAATGGGGGGGTATTTGTGTTGGCCGGGGGAATTAAATTCCCCCGGTTTTTCCCTTCCGGCCGGCCCACCTGGCCGGCCGGTTCTTCTTCAACGGACCGGCAAAGCCGGTCCCCTTCCGGCTTCCGTCACCGGCGGCCCGGCGAGCCGCCGGTCTTCCCGTCTCGCCGCGGCCCGGAACCGGCCGCAGTGTTCGTCGTCCGGCGCGGTGCGACGGCACCGCGGCCCCGCTCCAGCCGTGGCTCCTTCGATTCCCTTCGACGCGGCGCGACGGCGTCACGTTCATGATAAACTTCCCGTGGCACGGCACGACGGCGCCGCACGATTATAGCCTTGCGATTCCCGCGTGGTGCGACGACACCACACCGTCTCGTACATCCGCAAGGAAATAATATTCAAGAACAGAGGAGGGGGAGTTCGGCCGTGTTTGTGCGGTCCGACCCCCCTCTCGTTAGTCGATAACACTTAACAATAAACCTCCAAATTGTCAAGCTAGAACCAAGAACGAGAATAAATAATTAACCAACAACAACCCCTACCTTGGTTTCAAGATCGATGATCATCAACGGCTCGCGGAAGACAACTTCGCGGAGGTCAGGCGTCGCGGTAATCATTCGTCAAATCCGTTGACGAAGAGGTACGTCCGAAGAGGTACGTCGTTGGAGAATCTTCGTAAGCCGACGAAGGAAGTCCAAGGAGAAAGCGGCGTTCCCTTTCGTTGACACGGAAGGCGTCGTCGATCTTCGGAAGCAACCGGCTACGAAGAAGAGAGGAGCGACGTTCTTCGTCGGAGCTCGAAGGTTCTTCGTGTTCTTCGTCAAAGTTGAAGAAGAAGAAGGAGCTCCCAAAATCCTCTCAAGAAGGCTAGAGAAATATAACCAAATAAAATAAGTTAGAGTCTTATTTTATTCACACACTTAACAATTTGAATTTCAAAGGTTTGAAATTCAAATAAAATAACTCCAAAATAAATAACAAGTTGTCATGTCATTTAAAGAGGGGTTAAAGGGAATTTTGAGAGAAGATGAAAAGTTGGGGTTTGTGTGGGCCCCACCACACTTAATCCTCCCAAGGGAGGTTAAGTGGATGTGGGTACCACCTTTAACTCCCTTTGGGAGAAGTTAACTAACAAAATAAAATAAAAAGTGTTCCACATTTTTATTTAACTTCTTATAATTCTCCCAAAATCTAACTTTTGTCCCGCAATAAATGCAACTTCGAAAAAGGTCCACTTAAGCGAATATCGGCGCTGCGAGTTCCTCGGTGCCCTAAGAATTTGATTCCGGGCACCGGTTCAAGAGTTAGAAATTCCCGCTCGTTCGTTCACTGAACGTACCCGAGCCAAACTTCGGAAATTGATTCCGGGCACTCCGGGCCTCGGAATCAAGTGCCGTCAGAAATCGCGTTCTTATAAAATTCCAAAGAAAATTAAGAAAAAATTTCTCTTGAATTTTACAGGTCTTTACATTATTACTCAAGAGCGTTCAATTTTATGATATCACGCTATAACATTGACTCACATGTTATATTTCCTATTCATGTTTACTACCTAACATGGTTTTCTAGCTCACCCATTTATTTTAAATATTATCTAGGTCATTCCATGATGTTTAAGAGTTCAAATAGTTATATGAGATAATTATAGAGAATAAAATAATAATTTCATGTTTTAGTTTCTTTTTTATATATTATTAAACTAGTCTTCCAATGACACTAGACCTCATGATCTTTAGGTTTTACTTATTGGGTTTTTCTCAAAATAATGTAATAACATGTATAAAGGGATTAAGTCTCTATTTTTGGTATCATATCAAGGTTTATTTATTTCTGAATAGCAATAATAGAATAATTTAGTGGAAACCCTAGATATATGTCAATGTATATGAAAATATCTTTGAGATTTGGTAAAAGATTGAGTGAGTGGTTTCCAAGAAGTCAAACCATGTATGAATACTAAAAGATGATGTTTCTCTAGAATTGTTGTACATTAGGTTCATGATTCCAAAAAGGGTGAATTATGATTTGTCTCAATTAACACTTGGTGCATGATAAATAGGCCTTGCTGCACACTAGGTTGGATACACCTAGAGGATATGTTTTGGAAATTTTCAAACTCTTTACAAAACATAATTATGTTCATGAAAAAATTTGTTAGGTTAGAAAACCTAATAAGAAACATTAACATAGATAAACCAGATTGAATCCTAGAGACTCATAAGTTAGTATATACTTATCATTTATAACTTATTCCTTCAATGTTTGTATGTTTAGATTTTGTATGTTAATATATTATCTTCTTGTTTTTTAATTTTCTTTTATTTAATAGAAGGAAATAGATAAAACCATTCCAACAAGCAGCATGATAGGAAATTTGATGATTTCCCCAATGAAATGATAACCTTATGGGATCATGATTTAAGAAATTTCTAGCAGTTCTAGTTCAGTTAGATAATGTTTAGATTAATAACATGAATAATATAGAACTCCCTCATCCTCTTAAGAAATATAATGTTACAGCCAAGTCTATTATAAGAAAAATGACTCCCACATTTAGTAGAAGTTATGATCCCCTCACCATGAAACAATGGGTTAACTCCACTGATAATATATTCTATATCCTCAAATTATAGATGAAAGAGAAAGTTGTGCAAACAGTTTATTGAATTGAGTGGAAGAGGATTATTGGTGGACACTGCTCAATAAAAAACATTCATATACATATTAATTCCACAGAATGGGAAGAATTCCAAAATATATTTTTCAATAAATATTTTCCTTGAACAATCTAGATTAAAATGTAAAGGTAGTTCCTCAACTTGAAGAATAAAGAAGAAAAATCTATTGGGGTGTTTTAGGAAAAGTTCACAAGCCATTCATTCATACACCTAAATATTTTTCATTAACATTGATATTAAGGTGAAATTATTCTTTAGTGTGTTAATGTTGAGTCTATAAAAAGTATCAATGATTTAGGACTTTGATACCTATAAAGATATTGTATGTTGTAACCCAAAAGTTATTATATATATCATTACTTCCCAATGGTCTCATGGTATTGGAGAAAAAATAATGGAGTTTTATTTGGGAGTATCAATAGATAAATATCATGGAGGAAAGAAAAACCAACAACTAACATACCAAAGGTATGGGAATAAGAACCCTAGAAACTATATCAAGGGAATCAAAATATGTTTCAATAGTCGAAAAGAGTAGAATCAGTATAATTCGTGTCAAAGAGAAATGACGAAACTCACTTATGTAGAAGAATAAAATAAGGTTTAGATCAACACTCATCTGGTGGTGCTATGTTTCAATTGCATGTAACATGGGTATTATGCAAGCCAATTCTATAAGAAAAGGGTTTTCAGAGGCAATAAATGAAAACAACCTCCAAGGCCTAGAGAACAGGGGAGGGATTATGCTATCACTATAGCTAAGGTGGACCCTGACAATGATGTGGTGATAGGTATGTTAGTTATTCATTCAAGAATATATTATGTATTATTTTATTATGGTTCTATGCATTCTCTCATATATTTAAAGTTTAGTATAACTATTCAAGCACCACCTCAAAACACGGTGGTTGAGCTATCTATGAGAATATAAAATAGAGAAACTGTTCCATCCAAAGTATGTTACTCCTCCCCAATCAATGTTTCAAGACCAAATGTACTAGAATATCTCAAATTACTTATTTTATTAGAGTTAGATTATATATTTGTAAAGTATTGGATATCCTTATATAATTCCAAAATAAACTATCAATATAAAAGGATCACTCTTTATATCCCACATAATCCTATAATTCTGTCGATGTGTATGGTGGTGGATGAATCTACCTTGGAATATTCTATTCAAGTGTGGATATTATTTCCTTGTCAATAAACATATCTGGGCCAAATTATTGATACTAAGGAGAGAATAATGTTTGAATACATTCCCATTGTGAGGGATTATACATATGTATTTCCCAAAGAGTTTCATTGTATTTCTTATATCCTAAAGGATTATTTGTGAATCAAAATTATACCTAGATATATTCCCATATCGATGAATACATAAAAAATGGACATTTTTGAGTTGGAATTACTAAAAAATAAATTACAATAGAATCTGAAAAAAGAATTTCATATATATATGAGTTCTTCACCATAGGGTTAATCGATCCTCTTCATGAAGAAGAAGGATGGGTAAATGTTATTCTATATTAGGGATGACAAGACCAAAAATATATTGACAATTAACAAGTATCCCCTGTCATAGATAGAGGACTAGTTTGATCAAATACATGGGACCCAATATTTTTCTAAGTTGGACCATTGGTCCAGTTATCACCAAGTAAAGGGGAAGAAGGAAGATATTACCAAAACCACCTTTTCAACAAGGTATAGAACCAATGAGTTCATAATGATTCCTTTCATTCTAAATAATGATTCGAAAATTTTTATGGAATTAATGAATAGATTCTTTAGAGAGTACATCAAAAAAAATTGTAGTCTTTATAGATGATATTCTGGTATACTCTAAAAGAATGTGGGCGGATGAGAGGTATTTGAATACTATTCTAAAGACTTTGTTAAAGGAAATGCTATATGAAAAGTACAGAATATGTGAGTTCTAGTTGGATGAAGTATCATTATTTTTGTATATTATCATCAAAAAAGGGATATATGTTGAACCGTCTAAGACAAAGGCAATTGGGGAGTGCCTCACACCAATAACAATAACATAGATCCATATTTTCCCTGAACTAGCTGGATATTACCAATGATTTGTGAGTAAATTCTCATGATTATCAAAAATACTTATCGAAGTAACTCTAATGGGGTTAATGTTTTTCTAGACAAATGATTGTGAAGAGATCTTTAAGGATTATAAAAAGAGGATTATCACTACACCAACCCTCATTCTACCCTCATGTAACAAACTTTTCATGGTATATAATGATTCTTTAAAGAAGTTATTAAGATACTTATGGTTTCAAAATGATAAATTGATATCGTATGTGCCAAGGAAGTTGAGATTTAATGATTAGAACTATCCAACAAAAGATTTGGATTTGTAGGCGGTGACCCATTCATTGAAAATATTGGTACATTATCTCTATGGGGAGAAGTGTGAAATGCATACATATCATAGAAGCCTCAAATATATATTAACATAGAAGGTGGTTAATATGAGATAGAGAATATGGTTAGAGAAGATAATGTACTATGGATATTCAATCTATTACTATCCTAGTAAAGTAAACAAAGTGTTAGATTCTCTAAGTAGATTTGATATAACAACCTTTATAACTGATGAGAATTTATAAGTATCCACACTTCTTAGACATTCAAAGGATGGAAATGGGAATCATGAAGTAACGAACATCATTATTCCTTTATCAAATGATTTCTCAACTACCTCTTTTTTTGATGATAAAGGATGCTTAGAAAGATGATGAAGAAATTCAAAATAAGGTGTAAGACATAAGAAAAGTCACATAATTAGAGTTCAAAATTGTTGAATAAGGAATTATAATATTTTGTTCATGACTATGTATACCATCAAATCCTGTGATAAAGAAAGAGATGTTGAATGATCCACAATGCTCAACCTTCTCTGTCACTCAAGGATCTTGTTGATGTTTCAGGATCATAGAGAGTACTATTATTTGAAAGTATGAATAAAGAGACTATGGAATATACATCAATGTGTCTTGTATTTCAAAAACTAAAGGGATAAAGGAAAATTTACAAGGGGATGATGCAATAATTACCCATGCCTACATGAAGATGAAAAAACATCACCATGGACATTGTCACTAGTATTTAAAGACATCAAGAGAAAATAATTCCACATGGGTTATGGTTGATCATATTTCAAAGACTACACATGTTATTTAAATTAGAGGGGACTTCTAAACGATCAACATTAACGGATATACATAAAAAAGGTGGCGGGGTTGTATGGAACACCAATATTGATTGTATTTGACAAAGATCTGAGATTTACCTCAATGTTCAATAAGAGCCTCAAATTTTCTCAAAATACTATGTTTACATAAATATTTCTTACAAATCCCAATGTGATGGAAAATATTAGAAGAATACTCAAACATTTAATGACATTTCGGGAGAATTCTTGATATACTTTATAGGAGGTTGGGATTAATATATTCCTCTCATGAAGTTCTCATAAGATAATATCTTTCACCCAAGAGTCCAAATGGATACTTATGAATTATTTTATGGGAAAATATATAGGCCACCTACGTGTTGGGATGAAGTTGGTGAAAACATGATTTAGAGACATAAAATGGTTGGGGAAATATTAGAAATGTTCAAGATGATTCAACAAACCATTTGGACTTCTCCGAGTTGAGAGGAGAGCTATGTTGACAATCATCGAGGAGGCTTGGAGTATGAGGTTGGGGATAGTGAATTTATCCATATATATCCATGTAATAGAGTCATTATATATTGGAATAATGGGTATCTAAGTCTCATGTACATCAAACCTAGTGAGTTTCTCAATTTCATCAGAGTTGTAGCTTATCGACCAGTACTCCCAGCAACCCTTTCACAAGAATGTGATGTATTCCATGTTTCCCTATTAAGGAAATACATAATAGATAACTCAAATGTAATAAATTTATATGTGGTACATCTGAAAAATGATCTCACTTATGAAAAAAATATATTTAAGATCTTGAATCATGGGTATAATTTTCAATATAATAAGACAACTCACCTAGTTAAAATCTTATTGTAGAACTATAAATATGAAGAGGCATCCTGGGAATCAGAGGAAGCCATGAAGAAGAATTACCCTCACCTAATATGAAATTATTATACTATAAAAAATTATTGGGGAGATAACATAATTGGAGAAGAATGTAATATCTCATGTATAAAAAAGAAAACAATATCTAATATTGTATAGGACACACAACCCTGAGCCTAAAAGAACTATAGTTATATAAATATGACCATTATAAAGTAGTCATTAAATTGGTGGGTATGAATATTATTAGATACTATATAAAATATAAATACATTTCATAATCAATATAAATGTATTGAAAATTTCCCATGATATAAGCACTCAATTCTTAAAGAATACATTTTATTCTAAAAAACATTTTCTTCAAAAATAATTTGTATGTGTTTTTATGGGAAAATATAATAATTATTTTTTGTAACTTTTAGAAATATTATTTTATAATATTAGAATAATTTTTTAAATTATTACATCAAAATTAATATAGGATTATTTTTTATTTATTTTTCTTAAACGATTGACTTTCAGTGAATTGGGAAAATTACCAAATTTTCAAATACTGTCATTTCATTTCATTAAATAATGTAATTTTAAATTAAAATTAATTTTTTTAGAATAAAAGTAATATATTAACAATTTTATTCAGAATCATATAAATAATTTCATTTTCATCATAAATTTTATTGATTTTGGGTTAAATATACTTTTATACTTAAAACGCTATATTTTGTAAACCGTTTTTACTGCATAAAGATTATCCATTTTAATTAATTTAAATAAACCATAGTATGGAAATATTTAAAATAAAATTATAGATTATATATATTTATATTAATTTAAACTCACATGATTATTATTTATATTCATTGAGTTAATATAAGATCATTAATTGCTTGAAAAATGAATTTTCCAGAAAAGCCTCTATGCGTCACATTTTACAGGTTTAATTTTAAATTAAATTCAACCTATTTTGTGAATTGAATTTGATAAAATGGATTTAATATTTTTAATCATAATAATTAATATTATTTAGTATGGTAAATTTAATTTATTGTCTTAATTAATAAGAAAAATAATAAAAAATATTTACCGTGGTTAATGTTAAAACATGGTTTTATGCGTTACAAGTGCTTATGTGAAAAAATTAATTTTCTAGAGACATTAGATATTTATTTGATAAATTTTATTAAATATTTATTATAAATTATTACAAATTATCTAAATGGGTTCATTTTATTTTTAACCTTAAAGGATAAATTACCTATGTAAAAGCTACTTACTGTGGTGAAAACTAAAATGATAAAAGTGAGTAACCATAATGGTAATGGGAATAAAATGATTAAATAATATTTATTTTTTACTTTTTCATGTTTATATAGACCTTATATTCCCAAAAATACATAATTTATCAATTTTTGAAGCATTTGGATTGAGAGTGACTTCCTATTATTGAATAGTTTTGGGAAATTACAAAAATGCCCCTCCTTCGCACTTATAAAAAAGAAACTATTATCATATTTTATTCACATGTAAAATCAATTTGGTTAAGAATGTGCGTAAAATATAACTTTTAAAATTACATTAAAATTTCGTAGAGTCCTTGGTTTGATTAGAGAAACCTCATAGAAAGGCTCTAGGTGGAAACCTAAAGAGGTTGTCCGAAGAAGAGGAATCATTCTTAACCCAGTGTTTTTGCTCTATTTTTTTCTCCCACATCCTTAAAATATTATCCAACCATGATGATATAGTAGCATAATTATATAATATATAATATTTTTTCATTATTTTAATTGAATAAACTACATCAACATCCTCTTCTATCAAATGGGAAACAAAACCATCATTCATGTGTTTGGCGGACAACCTCATCGTGAATTGATGTAATTTGTTTTTCATAATTATCTCCAACGCCTTTTTAAGATGATAGATTTAATGTGTGTATATATATATATTATATTCATTACAAATTTATTATTTTTTGAATGTAATATATCTTATAAATTCGTACCTTTCCATTCATTAAAAGATGATAACATCGTTCGTGCGTACGTGTGGATTACCATTTCAATGAGTCATTGTGATTCATTTTTCATTACTGAATAAGAATGATGGTATATATAAGTGTATTTAAATGATATTATATTTATGGTGTAATGATAATTTTGTAAATATAAAATTACACTAAACTTCTTACCATCATGATTATTGAAAAATGGAAATGTTACTCATGTAGTCCTACGACCTACAATCTCTATGATTATAACATAGTTTATTTATCATAACTATATTTCATGTTTATCTTTAAAAGTATATTTATTTTTTAATAGTAATAATTATTTCATGATTATTATTCAGGATATTATGAAATAATTATCTCTTTAACCATATTCTACATACCAAAGTGATTTTGGTCATATGATCTAAATATCATCAAAACACACAACATGAACCAAAATGATTAATTAATTGAGTATAAAATGACAATAAATAAAATAAAAGAAATAATAAACTTGAAAATGGTTATTAATTAAGTGAATAATTAAAATAATTTTATTATTCAGGAATACGAGGAACGCACATGACAAGTCAAGCATGAGGTAAGTGATCTCTCTAAACCACCATTTTATTTGGGTTATAAGAATTTTCTCTCTAACTCAATTTATCTCTCTATATATCTCTCATTAATTTTATTGAATGATACTTAATTCTGTATATATGTATCTCACATATATACGTGGCATATTATCCCTTCCTTTGATGGGGTAATACATTTCATAAGTTCTTTTTTCAAATGAAACCCATTCCTTTCCACATGAATTTTTTTTATTTATACATTAATATAATTTAATTTATGGAACACATAAGCATTTACTTGTTATTATTGGTGTTCTGAGATAGAAATCCATTAAATTGGGTAAATTTTATTACCTCTTGAGATATTATGTATGGGCTTTGTGTGTAAACCAAATCCATTTTAGGACTTTGTTCACCATGTGATATTGTCTAGGTAGGTAGCCTTGACTCCTGTTTATGTCATCTTATATGTTCCTAACAATTTTCCTATGTTTCTATGATGTTATTGTATCATTTGATTTATGTTATGTTTATATGTGATTACTCAGGAGACTTTTCTTTTATGATATCACGTTTTACCTTTTACTCACAAGTTAGGTTTCCTTATCATGTTTACAACCTTACTAGGTTTTTTAGCTCCTTAGTATCTTTGATGTATTCCCCAAGTTATCCAATGTAGATTGAGGAGATCAAATGGATTTAAGAGATTGTTATAGTGAATAAAACAAGGATTTCATGTTTTATATTCATTTTGTTGGATTATGAAACTAGTACTCCAAAGGCACTAGGCCTCATGATCAATACATTTTCATTATTGGATATTTATGCCAAAAATTCATGAAATAATATGTATAGAAGTATTGGGTCACTATAATAGTTCCTATCATAAGAAGCAATCATCTTTTGGACTACAATTGATAATAGATGAGTCAATTGTATAATATGATATAGGTAAAAATGTGAAAAAAATAATTTATATAAATTTTATTATGATTTATTAAATGGTTGTAAAAGAAAAGTATTAAGCATTATATATGGAATATTTTTATGTCAAAATTAAATGTGAAATGTTAATATTAATATCACATGTTGTAAAAAAATATAATTAATTAATTATTTCTTCATTCATTTAAATAATCATGTCTGTAAAATGTTTATATTATATAAATATTTTGTACACTTAAATTTATGTGATAAATTACTTATAAAAATTTAATTCCATGCAAGGAAAAAAAACTTGAGATTTATTTTTCATGTACTTTTACCTTATTTAGTTATTATAGTTATCAGGTTGAATTTATAGGTTTTATATATTTCACACATATTATGTGTTAGAATTATGTTAGAATCAAAATCTATCTTGATTAAAGTAACCTTGGGAATATGGGCTTTGTTTTGGACCACTAATTGGCCTATAGGATTATTAATTCTCTATTAAAGTAAGGGGTTGGCTATCTATGTCTTCAAGATTAAAGATGTTGGTTTGTTGAGTTATCATAATTTTAAAAAATTTCATGGAGGGAGGATTATGTAACATATTCATGGGATGTAATTAAATTTGTATAAATATGTTTTTTGGGGTTCAGATGTGTGGAAACCTTTTTTAGGAGAGGGAATTAATCCAAAAGGTGTTACTCTAAAATTATAAATTATGATCGCCTAATAGAGGTGGTATTGTGGAAACAATGAATCCTAGGCATCCAGTAGTTTTCTAAAATATATGATTTTAATCAGAAGGTGACATATAAAATATGAACAATCAAAAGTTACCCCTTGACATGATATGATGGGGTCATTATAGATGTGAAAAAAACTAAATTCAATTTAACTATAGGGTTTGTTATAGTACTTCTAAAGGACTTCAAAAAAATGTTTTTTTGGTAAAGGTATATGTTAGAGTGTCTTTATCAAATATAAGAGTAAACTTGAGATAGATTCAAAAGTGTTCACAGTATGCTGGAACAAAGAATTGAATATGTGGATATCTTTGAATGAGAGATGGGATATCTATATAGATAAAAGATACAAGAAAGTAATCACAATGAAGATTGGAAAATAGATTGACCATTTATATCAGTTATATTCTGTTAAAATTGTAGTGTAAAATCACTTTTTATTTGTGTGAAATTATTCCATAGTAATAATATTTTTATTTCTTGAATAAAAATAAATAAATATCCCCTCATAGATTAGAAATCATGACTGAACCGTATAAATATATTGGTTTGTTCTTTTTCTTTGTTTACACTCTATCATTTCATTTTATAAATATTGTATGGTTCATTCAAAGGTGTGCATACATTGAATAGGAAAACTCATTTGGTACTTTGTATCCTTCTTAGTAATTTATAATGGATAACATCCAAGAGTATGAAGTAAGTCATGATCTGAAAAAGTTGTATTAGATCATTGATTGGAGAGTTTTGGATGACCAAACCCCTTTAAGGGTGATTTAGAGATTAGTTCAGAAGAATCATTCATACCTTTATATTATGAGAGGAATTAGGTAAGCAGTTCCAACACAATATTATGTATTCGTTAATTTAGTGGGAGTTCACAATATACTAAAATTAATTTAATTTTATGATGTTATGATATATGTAGATAATTTTGATGGAATAGATTTTGGGTTATAGAAAATAGAGATCTAGAATTGTTTATTATAGAAGGACCTCGACCATCAATTGATGGGTACCAAGAGAGGAGTGATGAAGAAGGAAGAATGAGATAGGCCAAATATGAAAACAATAGGGATGATCTAAATGTCACATGCTTGGATTGTGTCTTCTAACATCCCATAAGACAAGATAAATTTAAAACTTATGAAATTTATTTTTGATATGTATAATAAGATGACGTTGATGAATTAGGTGTCCATTTTGTGGAGGTTGTTTGGTATGTGGGTTATGGAAGGTAAACTAGTGATATATTATATTAATTACCTCAATAAGGTAAGTAGTTAGTTAGAATATCTGAAGGTGACCTTTAGAGATATTGAGTAGAGAATATTTTTACTTTGAACACTCCATGAGTCTTCGGATGTGTCAGTTACCATGGTGAGAAACTCAAGTGGTAGGACAATTCGTGTAATTGAGAATGTCAGAGACCTAAAATGGAATGAAAATATTTTTTAGAATAAGATATATATATATTTTAAAAATGATTATAGTTTAAAAGGGGTCAATCAACGTCATTTAAATTCTATAAGAAGGGTAAAATAAGGAAAATTTATAGTATGACTACCTTAATAGATTGTGGTCCCATGTGTCCAAATTCTGAGAAGAAAGCTCACCATAAGAAATATTTCACTGAGTTGAGAGTGAGTTCTAGACGATATGATTCATGAAATTGATATATAAATACTCTAGTAGATTATATGGGAGGTTTATTTTTGAGTTCATGTAACACCCATAAATTTTATAATATATTTCACTTAAGAAAAATTTAATCTATTTGATAGCTTAATTAACACATAACACTACATTTTATGAAAATTGCGATATACTAAAAAATATTATTATTTTAATTTGATCATTATAAACTAGTTGTTAAATCGGTGGTATGGATAAGAATAATCATATTATAAATAATATTTATAAATGTGACCATCATAAACTAAATGTTAAATCAGTGGTATGGATAGGAATAATCATATTATAAATAATATTTATAAATTTTTTATATAATGTAATTTTTTTATTAATTCATAATAAATTATCACTCAAATTTTAATAAAGTCATTTTTGGCTTTGAAATTATGTTTCCCTGAAAAAAGGTTTTTATTTCATTTTTGTGTGTAGATATTATAATAAAATCCTATTTTTTAAAGAAATTACATTTAAGGTAATATATAATTTTTTTGGAATTATCATTTCAATACTAGTTTATAAAGAATTTTTGGTATTTTTCTAAAAGGATTTATTATTTAGTGAATAGTGAAAAAATCAATTTTTGAAAAACTGTTAATTATTTTATTTAAACAAATTATTTTAAAATTCCTATTATATTTTGGATTTTTTAAAGTAATATAACATTATCTTTAGTAAAAAAATCTAAATAATTTCATAGGATTCAAAATTATATTTTATTTTTGTATATGTTCCTTTATATTCTTAAAACACATTGTTCTAAAAGTAGATTTTCATTATGTATTACATATTTGTAATAAAATTTATTTCTTAAACTTCAAGAAATTGAATCCTATAAAATTTATTCATGGTTTGTAATGAGGTGGTTATTTTTTAATTGGACCCTCTAATTTTTTATCATTATTAATAGAAACCATGATAAATACATGT
Source organism: Viscum album (assembly GCA_963277665.1). Classification (NCBI taxonomy): domain Eukaryota; kingdom Viridiplantae; phylum Streptophyta; class Magnoliopsida; order Santalales; family Viscaceae; genus Viscum; species Viscum album. The sequence goes on along the minus strand of OY728122.1, from coordinate 74,560,136 downwards.
AAACTCGTTAAGGTTAAAACAATTAAAACAAGGTTAAAACTATCAGATAAAGCCTAGAAATATAAAAAAAACATGACTTTATTTCACTGCATCAGTTCATTTTGACCTTAATCATATTATATTTTATGTTTTGGTAGTATATTGCCACTTTCCATTGATAATTCCTTAGAATATTTATAAGTAAGGAAGAAATACAAATGTCAGTATCATTGTTTTACGATCACAAATAAAATTTAATAGGGATAAAAAGAATTTATGTTTGGTTCTAAATGGTTATATTAAATTTTCATACATATTTGTATAATGTTACTCTATTTTTAAATTTTAATTATAGAATAATTACCTTAAATAATTATGCATTGCTGACGCAATGTGTGTTCAAGTAATATAAAATTAAAATAAAAGATTTTTAAAATATTAAATGTAATGAAATTTGGATGAATTATTATGTTTCAAGAATTTTATAGATAAATATAATATATTTGTGATTTTTTAAATTTTTTTATTTTAATCCAATTTCTATCCACATGTTTTTAAAGTCAAAATATATGAATAGTCCACAATGTTACTTTAATGGTATATTTTGTTAAATAATATTCTATTAAATACATTAAAATTTTTAAAAAAATTATATTTGGATAATTTGTTTGGAAATGGTTGAAAATATCAACTCTTATCGAATTTTGAGTCACTTATCTCTTTAAAGTAACTGTCGTGATCTCTAAAGAGAAAAAACCTTTGATATCGCAGAAATCGTCAAAAGGGATAACATGAGGTTAAAACTAAGTGATAAGGATTAAAATATCATCTAAACTTAAGTAAATTTTATTTTATGATAACATTTAAACTAAAAATCATCCTATCTCTGAAACATATCAATTTTGTTACCCTTGAATAGGAAAATTTATTTATTTTAATTCATTACATTAGCTAATTTTAAGGGTGCCCCTCTCCTCATTTATAAAAGGAACCCTCACATTCTCATTTATTCAAAATGTTTGTGTTTTATGTATTTGAAAATACATTCCACAATACCATTATATATTCTTTATCCATATCCTATATCTCTTGGTATATTTGATCCACCATCCCTTAAAGGCTTAAGGTTTAACCCAAATAAGGTTTCTCAACGAAGAGGTATAACTCTTAACCGAGTAGTTTAAATTTTATTTATTATTACACCAAATGTAAATATATGGTATCCATAATAAAATAATGAATTATATATCATATATATAGTTAATTTTTATTATTATTATGTAACAAAAACTATCCACCTCATTTCCATCCAATGGTAAAAGAAAACATCCCTCATGCGTACTCGTGGACTACCTCCTCCACAAAGTGATGTGTTTCATTTTCCATCACTACATAAAAATTATTGTTATATTGATTTATTTACTAAATATATTTTATATTTATTATATTATAATAGTTTTTAATGGTGAATTATTGTTTAATTTTTTTCATCTATCAAAAACATGAAACATCACTCATGTATACGTACAGACTACCATCTCCACAAAGTGATGTAATTAATTTTTCCTAACTTATTTATATAAATATTTAAAAATTGTATATAACTATTATATATTATATTAATGACAAGTTTTAAATTATATATATTAAATAACCTTCATCAATGTACAAGGATCAAGACTTCCAAACTGAAACATGTATGAAAAATGAAGTAGTTATCACCTGAAGTATTGATTTTAATAAAACATTATTAATATAATGGGTGAAATTATGTTATAAGTATGTAAAATATGGGATGATATACATGATTATGGATACTGGAAAGATTTATAATTAATATTTTTTTATTACTTAGGATGTTTTAATGTGATTTAAGAACAGTGATACATGAATTAAGGGTTTATGTAACGATATCATTTATTTTCAAGAGTGTCTATGAAAAATTTTAATTGAGATAAATTTTAGGTGTATTATCCTCTAACCACATATATTCTCTTATACTATATTAATTCTTGGAATATTTATGAATTATAACCATTTACATATCTTTTTTTCTTAAAGTTACCATGAAAATATATTTAAAGGATAACTAACCTTATTTCCTCTTCCACCGATTTGTTTTTATTTTACATAAATTCTCTTAAAAATTATTATATAAAGGTTTTAAATATACATGAAATTTTTAAAAAAGGTTATTTTTATTTATTTTTAATTTCTTTATGATATTTTAAAGGGAATCTTTTTCATGAAATATTTTCTGAACAAGTCATTTTTGACTTTTTTTCAAAATTGTGAAAATATCCATATCTTTTAACATATAGACTATAAATGGAATTTAACATAATTGGGAACAATAAATCCTTTGAATATTACTTTAAAAAATTCCATGGTTCTTTTTAAATAAACTATTTTTTTATAATATTAACATGATTTTTAGATTTTGAATAAGTGATTTGAAAATGAAAATGGGATTTTCCTCAATAAATATTTCAATGATCTTTTAAAAAAAATTAATATTTTATATAATCTTTTGATTTGAATTATTTTTAACTAAGGATATGATCCAATTATACCAACCTTATTATTTATATGTGTGGTTTATTATTATTACTATGAGATGTTTATGAAACCCATTTATTTTTCACGGTTTATGCTATGATGATATGATTATTGTTTTATGATCTTATGGAACATATATGAATTAATTATGATTATGTGAAGGGTGGGGAAAAAATTATTTATTCCTCATATTTATTGGGTAATGATGATGAGGTTTACAAACTAATAAGATATGATAGGGTTTGGAAACTCCTAAGATCTAACAGAGTTAATACATTCCTAAGAGATGACAGAGCTATGTAAATATATATTTCTTCAAAGTGAATGTTTTAATTATATTGTTTTGTAAATTCCATGATGAATGCGTGTTGAGAATGATATTATTTTTATTATTTTTATTATTGAGCCAAAAAATTAGTATGATTTTTTTCAAATGATTATCGTATTATATCATGTATCATGATTGTTTTATAATGATTCTTAACCCTTATATTTCATGTAATAGGAAATAATAAGGTTTTATTCCATGAACGTTGTTTATGATCAATGATAGATTTGGTATAATCTTTGTATGTTATAACCATGATCTAATACCATAATTATTATTGTTTCCGACGCTTTTGCCGGGGTGCGCGCATCCATCTGTGAGGACACATAGCTGTTGCCCCGCATTCCCACTTTCCAAAGGAGGGAGACATCCATTCCTTATTCAGGGATGTTTCCTCCTTGATTTAAATGAGATGATGGGATTTCAGTTCATCCTTCCATGGATTCCTCCTCGGAACTCGTTACCTAGTTCGGGTCTCCCTTAAAGATTAAATCGTAGTTTGTGAATCTCATTCCTAGTGCCTTATCATCGTGGACGCCGGTTAATTAAACTACTTCTGTCAGGACATTCCATGGGGTCTAGACATGGTAGCAACCTTTGGTTGGAGTAGATGACAACATCAGGCACGTCAAGGCATCTCTGGATGCATGGACATTAGGGAACCTGTATTCTTTCTCATGAGAGGGCATCTCAAGGGTGCAGAACCCGAGGCATCCCACGTCAAATGCGGGGGATCATATGTTATAGGCATGTATATGAGGTTTTCCATAGCTTCCCATGTTTAACATAGGGTATGCCGCACATTTAACATCTATCTGAGATGGTTACACCAAAGGCGTTTCTTCTAAGGTTTTCCTCAGGCATCTCATGTTTATCACGAGGTAGGCCGCGAGTTTAATGTCTTGTAGAGATGGAATGAGGGTGATATGAACGTATGATATAGAGGATTCAGATTGGTACATCCCTAGAAGGGAGCTCCAGAATTGTTTACTAGGTGGATGGATTAGAACACTCGATAAGAGAAGACCCAAGATGGTGTGTCACATTAAGGGAAGATGTCACATCAGGAAGGCTGATTAGACACCACTGAGGGAGGATCAGGAAGTGTGCACCCCATAATGGATGAACACCATTATTTACCACTGACTAGGATTGAACCTCATGGAGGTTTCATACGTACCATGTGTAAATGACTGGAATCAAAACCCACGCAGTTCGAAGGGGTGATGAATCAGGGTGTACAAAAAAAACAACAACCTGGAGACATGCTCGGGCTTGTGCGTGGTTTTCTTCCCAAGTACTGCTATGATCAGCGAGGAGGTGTATGATATGATCCCACCGGGATGTGGCGGCCCAGGTGAGAATCAGGATGGGTGATGGAGAGTTGAATGATGTGGAGGGATAATGAGATGGAACCGATGTGAGGATGATGATGATGTTGTCCTTGAGCCTTGAAGCGAATTCCTATGTATCCCCGTAGTAGGGAATCAATGTCCGCATAGTTCGGTGGGACGACCGGACACCTAAGGAGGTATCCTGTGAGAATGGACACATTCATGGGACCCGGAGGAAGTAGTACCTATGGGCTGGCACATGATCTTCCCAGAACACGTGGGATCTAGGGATCGATCAGGATGTGACATGGGTGCTAGGCTTGAACCTCATGGAGGCTTCCTACATATCCCCATGGATGGGAATCAAAATCTACGTAGTTCATCGGAAAAATGATTAACGTCGATTGGGGACTTCAACGGCTTACCGTCGAATGAGGATGACAATAGATTACCTCTGAATGGGGGAACAATAGCTTACCGCTGATTGAGGTCAATAGTTTAATGTCAAGCAGGACGTGGGTGAACCGACGTGAAGGAGGACCTGGGGCACAGACAGATGGTGGGCCTGAACATCTTGGAGGCTTCCTACATACCATGTCATGTCAAGGATCAAAGACTTCATAGTTCAGGTGGTTTGGGAACTGATGTAAAGATGGTCGGGACCAATGGATTGTGGGCTTGATCCTCAGGGTGGCTCCATATGTACCATAACTTGGCAAGGATCAAAGACCATGTAGTTCAGGATGGGTGTGGGTCTTACCCTCTAGACTGCCCGAGGTGTTGGTGTACCAATTTGAAGATGGTCAGAATGATCGGGTATTGGGATTGAACCTCAGGGACGCTTCCTATGTACCTTGTGTTGGCAAGGATCAAAGAACATGTAGTTCAGGTTGGGTGTGGGGCTTACACTCTAGGGTTCCCGAGGTGTTGGTGAACCGAAATGAAGATGGTTGGAACGATCGGGTATTGGGATTGAACCTCATGGAGGCTTCCTACATACCCTTCCTTGGCATGGATCAATGACCACGTAGTTCTGGTATGGGTGTGGGGATTACACTGTAGGCTACCCAAGGTGTTGGTGAACTGAGGTGAAAGAGGCTGGAATGACCGGGGTGGTGGGATTGAACCTCGTGGAGGCTTCCCACATACCCTTCCTTGGAAAGGATCAAAGACCACATCGTTCATGTATTGGCTGTGAGGCTTACAATCTAGGTTGCCCATGGTATTGGTGAACTGACGTGAACGAGGTCGGAATGACTGGGGTGGTGGGATTGAACCTTTTGGAGGCTTCTTATGTACCCTATCATGGAAAGGATCAAAGCCCTTGTAGTTCATGAGGTGATTGGGGATTACACTCAAGGCTTCCCGTGGTGTTAGTGAACCGACGTGAAGGAGGTCAGAATGACCAAGGTGGTGGGATTGATCCTCATGGAGGCTTCCTATGTACCTTCCCTTATCTAGGATCAAAGACCATGTAGTTCAAGATATAGAGTGTGGGGATTACACTCTAGGCTACCCAAGGTGTGGGTGAACCGACATGAAGGAGGTCAGAGCGACTGGGGAGGTGGGCTAGAACCTTGTAGAGGCTTCGTACGTACCCTGACTTAGCAAGGATCAAAGTCTTCGTATTTCAGAATATGGCATGTGGGGCTTACACTCGTGGCTGCCCAAGGTGTTGGTAAACTGATGTGAAGATGGTCAGAACGACCGGGTATTGGGATTGAACCTCATGGAGGCTTCCTACATACCCTGCTTTGGTTGAGATCAAGACCACACAGTTCAGGTATGGGTGTGGGGCTTACACTCTAGGCTTCCAAAGGTGTTGGTGAATTGACGTGGAGGAGGTCAGAATGACCGGTGTGGTGGGATTGAACCTCATGGAGGCTTCCTACGTACCCGACCTTGGAAAGGATCAAATACCTCATAGTTCAGGTATTGGTGTGGGGATTACACTCTAGGCTACCCTAGGTGTTGGTGAATCGACATGAAAGAGGTCAGAACAACTGGGGTGGTGGGATTGAACCTCATGGAGGATTTCTATATACCATTCCTTGGCAAGGATCAAAGACCACGTAGTTCAGGTATTTGGTGTCGGGATTACAGTATTGGCTGCCCTTGGTGTTGGTGAACCGATGTGAAGATGGTCAGAATGACCGGGTATTGGGCTTGAAACTCAGGGAGGCTTCCTAAGTACTTTGTCTTGGAAAGGATCAAAGACCACGTAGTTCATGTATGGGTGTGGGGCTAACACTCCAGGCTACCCGTAGAGGATTTCATGGTCGATGCTTACTAATATAAGCCCACGTGAGTCATGCTCGGTGTGAGAAAGAAGAGGCAGCAAGGACTTGATGATAATAGCGCAATGGTGCATCCATGAAGGGTGGTGAATGGGTCTTACACAAGGAAGCTACCTGAGTTCCGTTATAGAGTGACAATGGTGCATGGGTCTTATGCAAGGAAGATTCCCAGGTGCTGCTATGGAGTGACAATGGTGGATGGGGATTTTGTAAGGAAGCTGCCCAGGCGCTGCTATGGAGGGGCAATGGTGCATGGGGCTTATGCAAGGAAGCTGCCCGAGTGCTGCTATGGAGCAGCAATGGTGAATGGGGCTTATGCAAGGAAGCTGCTTGGGTGCCGCTATGGAGCAGCAATGGTGAATGAGGATTATGCAAGGAAGATGCCCGGGTTCCGCTATGGAGTGACGATGGTGAATGGGGATTACACAAGGAAGACGACCGGGTGCCGCAATGGAGCGGACATGGTGGATGGGGCTTATGCTAGGATACTGCCCAGGTGTCGCTATGGAGCGACAATAGTGGATGGGGCTTACGTATGTAAGCTGCTCGGGTGCCGCAATGGAGCATCAATGGTGGATAGGGCTTACACAAGGATGTTACCCGAGTTCCGCTGTGGCACGACAATGGTGAATGGGTCTAACGCAAGGAAGATGTCCTGGTGCCACTATAGAGTGACAATGGTGAATGGGGCTTATGCAAGGAAGTTTCCTGGGTGCCGTTTTGGAGCAGCAACAGTGAATGGGGCCAACGTAAGGAAGATACCCAGGAGCCGCTATGCAACGACAATGGTGAATGGGGATTATGCAGGGAAGCTGTACGGGTGCCGCTATGGAGTGACAATGGTAGATGGGGCTTAGGCAAGGATTCTTCCCGGGTGCCGCTATGGAGCGGCGATAGTGGATGGGGCTTACACAAGGAAGCTTCCCGGGTGCCGCTATGGAGCGGCAATGGTGAATAGGGCTTAGGCAAGTATGCTTCCCATAAGGTCTTCCTCATGTCTGGCTATGGGTGCATCCCAACCCACTGATGGGTTGAGGCATTCGCCTTTGCGCTAGTTCACAAGAGGGATAATGCCAAGGGCGTTGGAATCAGTCCGAACAAAGAGAGATGAAAAGTGTAAATCACATGCTCGATATTCGAAATGAAAGGAGTGTGGCGTGGTGATGGTGGATAACTGTTGAATTTGTTTGAAACAAAGAATCCATATCATGTTATCCTGAAATGGGACAAGAAAATGAGGGTTGACTACTAACTGTGTTCGAAACACAGGACCTGACTCGAAGCATTGTCCAAAGTCTTACAAGGCGTTGGCCTAGGATGGTAGGTGTGCCGATACGGCATGGGACCAGGCTATTAGGGGGTACCTTTAGACATGGAAGTGGACGGAGATCTGAATGAAGGACATGCAAAGGGTGAGGTGGAGTGATGGAATGTTTGAACGGATTCCAACGCTTTTGAAAATTTTCCACATTAATCATGGCATTAGGCATCTTATGCTTGGAGCATAAGGCATCTCTTGTTTAGATCAAGAGGCATCCTATTTTTGGAACATATGGTGTACTACAGTTTATAGTCATGCAGATAGGACTATTGGCATCTTATGCTTGGAGCACAAGGCATATATTGTTTGGAGCAAGAGGCATCTTATTATTTTTTAGATAGGGAGTGCTACAGTTTATAGTCATGTAGATAAGACTATTGACATCTTATGATCGGTGTATAAAGAACCTCTTTTTTGGAGAAAGAGGCATCCAGTTATTTGTCAGATAGGGAGTAATATAGTTTATAGTCATGTAGATATGACTATTGGACGGTGTACTATAGTTTATTGTCATATTGAGAGGACCGTTGGAGCTTATTCTTTGAGAATAAGGAATCTCTTGTTTGGAGCAATAGGAATCCTATGTTTTCCACATAGGGTGCACTACAGTTTATAGTCATGTAGATAGGATTGTTTGGAATAACATTCCTAGAAATGGTTAGTGTTTGGGCTTACGTAATGGATGCCCTTTCTAGTTCGACCAGACATAAGATCCAGGTGATAGGGTTTGTAGGAGTTTTTTGAGGAACGGTTCAACACAGGGTACTCGGGGAATTGATGATGAGAATCCCAACTCACAACATGAGAATGGAAAAAAGTGGAATATGTAGAATCATGGTGTTTCACACTGTGTGGAGGAGTCTCTCAAATCATGGTATTCTATAGGTGGAAGGAGGATGTGCATAAGGGTGCAATGGAAAATGTCGACGTCCCGACCCAAAAATGGCGACGTCCTGACCTCAGGGAGCAGGTGGACCAGGACAAACTCAGATTCAGGTGATATAGGCTTATGAACATGATGATTTGGAGACGATTCTTGGTACGATATGTGTCAAATCTACCCTAGTTGAAGTTATTATAGACATAGGTTCGAATCACTATTTTATTTCCATGGCTCTCGTTCAGAGCTCGAAGATTCCGGTGGAGTTGTTGGCTCCATCCTTACGATTAGAAACTCCTATAGGAAAGGATTCAATGATTACACACTAGTGCCAGTAATGGGGGCATACTCTTAAAGGAGAGAGTTTCTGATGGGATCTCCTAGTAGTAGCGTCAAGGCCTTACGATTTCATCTTGGGTATCGGCTGGTTATCCACGGTCCATGCTCAGATCGACTATTTTAGGTGAAAAGTGTGGTGTGTCTGCGAGGATGGGACTAGGTTTTCCTTCATAGGTGAGAAGGGAACTTTTTTAGCATAGGATGGACTTTCTCGAAGGAAGTTACAAATGATCACTCATCAGTTGACCAGCCTTACCCTCAGTGCAGTTGATGATGGGAGTTTAAGCTATCCTGTAGTGGTGGACCAGTATACAGATGTCTTTCCTAAGGATGGTCTGGGACTACCTCCTTGCAGGTAGGTAGAATTATACATCGACCTGTACCCCAGGACGACACTAATTTCTACACCATCATATTGGATAGATACCATGTAGCTTAGTGAGTTGAGGGTATAGTTGGAGGACTTATAGAGGAAGTGGTTCGTGAGGCCTAGTGATTCCCCATGGGCAGCCGTGATTTTGTATGCCAAGAAGGCAGATGGGAGCATGAGACTCTATGTGGACTATTGGCGCCTTAACAAGGTGACCATGAAGAAAAAGTATCCTCTGATGAGGATTTATGATCTCTTAAACTATCTGAAGGGAGATCAGTGGTTTTCAAAGATAGGCCTCAGACCAGGATAACATTCGCTTCAGGTGTAGGATGAGGACGTACTGAAGACAACCTTCAGATGCCGGTATAGCCACTATGAGTTTGTGGTGATGACTTTTAGTGTGACCAACACCCCAATAGTGTTCAATTTACTCATGACCAAGTTCTTCCTACCTTAGCAAGATCACTTCGTGGTGGCCTTCACTATTGATATTTTGGTGTACTCGATGTCGGAGTAGGAGCACGCCACACATCTAAGTATAGTACAAGATACAATATGAGAGAACATTATATACGGTAAGAACTCGAAGTGATGGTTCTGGATATGGGAGGTCCACTTTCTAGGACACATTATCTCAGAGGCTAGAGTTGTGGTGGAACTTGCAAAGATAGAGGCACTTCTTTTTTGGGATCCACCCAGGAGTGTAACCGTGGTACGGAGTTTTTGTGAGATTGGTTGGGTACAAATAGAGATTTGTACTCGAATTTTCCAGAGTTGTAGCACCATTTTAATCTTTGAAAGAGAAAGGGGAACCCTTCTTATGGATAGATAGATTCCAGAAGAGTTTTTTGTAGTAGAGGTAGAGACTAACGAGTGCCCCCATATTTAGGTTACTAGAAGTGAATGTTGGGTATGTAGTATACTATGACGCATCAGGGACCAGATCGGGATGTGTCCTATTACAAGAGTGAGTGGCGATAGCCTATGGCTCACGATAGCTAAGGAAACATGATAAGATCTATCCAAATCATGACCGAGAGTTATCATTAGTGTTTTTTGCATTGACGATGTGGCTGCACTACAAGATTGGTGAATGATTTACTATCTATTCTGATCATAAGATTCTCATGTATATCTTCTCATAGAAGGACCTATACCTGAGACAATGAAGAGGGATTATCGTTCATCCCGGACTATGACTTTGATATAGTTTACACTCCTTGTAAGGGAAATGTAGTGGAAGATTCACATAGTAAGAGGTCAGGTCTACATCTACTGAGTGCGACAACAGAGAAGCTTGCCACATTGTAGATATCCTCATGGATAGTGGTGGAGAATCTTACCTCTTGTATATGACTGTCACACCCCCACTCCTTCAGTGAGTTCAGGAGGCATCACTTGTGGACATTGACTTCGAGGCCCAATGTTCTTAGATATACTCAGGGTAGGCTCTTGATGGATTTTAAATAACTGGGGAGGATTCCATCCATTTTAGAGGACGTACCATGGTATTAGAGACGTATTAGGAGGAGGTGTTGAGGGAGTTCCATAAATCTCCTTTGACGGTATGTTCTAGAGTGACGAAGATGTACTAGGACCTCCAAAGTTATTACTGGTGTCCAGGGATGAAGAAAGTGGTGGAAGAGTTCATTTCATAATGCCTCTCTTATCAGCAAGTGGATACAAAGCATCAGGTTCCAACAGGCTTAGAATAGACACTAGAGGTACCAAAATGGAAGTGGGATTGTATCTCGATGGACATTGTGACTGGGTTACCACAGACGTCTAGTGGCCACGACTCCATATGGGTGATTGTGGACCGACACACCAAGTCATACCATTTTCAACCCATCTGAGAGTAGGTATCAGTAGAGGTATTTGAATGCCTCTACATCCAAGAGATAGTATAGATTCACAAGGTACCATCGACGATCATTTCAGATCATGATGCTCATTTTACATCTCGGTTGTGGAAGGGATTACAATTGGTGTTCAGGACTTAGCTATGCTTGAGCACCGCCTTTCACCCTCAAATAGATGGTAAGATGGAGCAAACCATATATACAGTTGAGGACATGCTTCATGCTTGCATCCTCGTTTTTGGATGCAGTTGGGTGGACCAGCTGCCATTGGTGGTGTTTGTGTACAACAATAGCTATCACTCCACCATCAGCATGACACCGTTTGATGCCTTGTACGGGTGACCATGTAGATCACCTATATTCTAGAAAGACTCATGGATTTCAGCACTTATGGGTCTTGAGATGGTACCTCGTACCACTAAGAAGGTGTAGATCACCCCGGAGTGGATGAAGACTGCACAGAGCATCCATTATTCTTATGGCAACAGGATATGGAGACCCTTAGATTTCGAGGAGGGAGGCCATGTCTTCCAACGGGTATCACCATGACGAGGACTACATAGATTTGGTTTGGTGGAAAGCCATCTCTGATGTTCATCAAACCTTTCCAGATTATCAACAGAGTTGGAAAGGTGGCATATCGCCCAGCTCTTCCACCACAGATGCATCAGGTGCATGACGTATTCCATGTTTTAGAGTTGGGGAGATACGTGCATGAACCACCACATGTCATCAACTGAGGCGAGCTGGACATTGATGATGGGGTGAATTTTACAAAGTTCCTAGTGAAGATAGAGGATCGAAAGGAGTGGGTCCTTAATGGATGGTAGATCCCTTGGGTGTGATTTTAGTGGCAGCACAGGAACCTCCAGGAGAGCACATGAGAGCGGGAGGCTCAGATTAATTCTCAGTACCCCCATTTGTTTATTTATCATTTGTGGTGGATTTAAGGTATGTAAATACCTAAGGTGGGGAGAATTTAAAAACCTAGAAATTCTATATAATTTTTTTTATTTATATGGAATTATTACAAGACTGAAAAAATCAACGACACATGATTCCGAGGACCGGAGATATCAAAACGTATTGTTTTAATTTTTTTATGGTACGTTTAGTAAATGTGCGTGTGGGTTTTACTATATTTTGAACCAGTGCTCAGATTGAAAATAAGGTGGAACTATTGAATTCGTAGTGCTGGGATTCACTTAGGAGAATATTATCTTTAACTGGAAAGGGTTGGATGAAAAAGATAATTTTTGGACTTTTTAGAAAAATAATAAAATAACTATTTGAGTTATTTTATTTTTCTTCAACCATTGAATGATGGTTGGTGGGACCACGGTGTAACTACAATCATTAAATGAGAGGCATTTAATGACTTTTTACTTGTCAGTGTAATGATAAATCTCGTTTCATTAATTGGTTCATTAATTAAGGTTCATTGATGAACCACAACAATAGCCACAACGTGGAGCCTGTTTCATTTTATTTAATCAACCCATTGGAAAACAGATTAAAAATTATGGGGAAAGATCTATCTAAATGTCGATGACATCCCCCTGTAATGAAGAATGATGATTGATCAGTGATCATTGGAGGATTCGAACTAGATCTCGACGAACGACGATGAATGTTTTCAAACGCGGATTCCTTCCTTCATCTTCAAAAGATTCCACTGAATCCAAGAAGGGGGTTTAATTGTTTTATGTGTTTAAAAGACTCATCTTTTCTGTTCATGAATAATATGAAGAACACGGATCAACCAACCAATGGGTTGATCTAAAATTCTTCCTTTACTATGGGTGGTAGTTGTGGGATTCGTTTTGGGGTTTTCCTTCATCAAATGTTAATTGATACTTTCCCCATGTTAGGACACTAATGCAGAGGGCGCGGGCCAATCCGAATAAGGCCTAGACCCCCTCGCCATTCTTGATTTATGTGAGTTCTTTGTGTATGATTGGGAAACGTGGTGGAAAGATGAATCCAAGGGCTTCATAGTGAAGACCACAATATGGGTGGCCCATAGGCAAAGATGAAGAGGAAGACATACCACCAGATCATCTCCAGTAGCAGGCTGAAGTAGTCACCGATGCAACACCTCTGGTGTGGCGGCGGCGGCCGGCCTGTACCGGCAACGTGGAGACTGTGGCACCCGAAGGCACTGAGGCGGGTGGAGACGTGATGTCGGAACACTGAGTGGGAGAGGAGAGACCCACTCGGCCCACTCAGCTAGAAAAAATGGATGGCTCTAGATGGCCATTTTGGAAGGAGGGGCAACGTCCGGATGGTGCCGAAAGTTGGGAGAACTGGCCCTCATGCAGGATGAGTTTTCAAGGCGCTTTGGACCCTCCAGTCGGGCTGGATCTACTGGCCGGGCTAGACCTGCGAGCCAGACCAGACCCACTGGCCAGTCTGGACACATGAACCTGGCCATACCCAAAAACTAGGCCAGACCAACGAATTGGGCCGGAACCCTACCAGACCCGAACCTGACCGACCCTGTTTCACTAAAACCTGAGAAACTCTCAAATCAGGCGTCCGATTGAAGCGCCATAAATGGCTTGAGGAACCTTGAATTATGGAAGACCATTTGGGATACTACACTTGAGTTTTGGTAGAATTTGGAGTTCAACTTGGTTGGATTGGACTCAAAACCAATCATGCCATGTTTTACATTTTTTACAATATATTACAGACCAGGTGTCCAATTGACACGCCGTTTGTCACGTTGGAACCCTTACGAAAAGGAAGTCCTTTAGGATACTTCATTGTGGGACATTGTGGTGGTTGAGGCATGATCAATAGTATTCAGAGTAGAACCTTAGGAACTGAAGCACACCTAGTGCGGAAATCCAGTGGCTGGATTTCATGTGAACAACGACTCTACATGGATCGGCATGAGAGTGACCCTCCATGGATCAACAACCGTGCAAACCTTCAACGATTAGCAATATAGAAGGCCTATGTTGATCTACATGAGAGAATCCCTACATGGATCAGTAGTAGTGCGACTCTCTGTGGATCAACAATAGTGAGACCCTCTGTGGATCGGCATTAGAGGGACCCTTTGTGGATCAGTAGTATATAGACCCTTCGTGGATCATTAGCAGAACGTCTCAATAGAATAGAATGATTTAGCTCATGATTAATCATATTTATTATTATTCTCTAATCTTTATACATACTGTGAGTTGTATTTTAATTTATTCCCTATGATTGAGATCATACATTATGTTTTTTCCTGTATGGAATTCTGGGAGACTTTCAGGAACCTCGAGGACTTTACTGGGTATTTTTATACTCACCCCTGCAAGGGATACACCCGCACCTTGTTGTGTCATGTGTATACAATAGATAGCTTTATGAGACATGGAGATCTAGGGATATACATTGCTCGGAGGTGATTGATAGACGCCAGGAGCGGTAGTGATGACGGACGACGAGCTATACCTATCATTTAGGAAGGATCCTTGGTGGACAACCTCTAGAGCATGTCTTTCCCTTTTTATTGTAATTTATTTTGAGTTGGGAATGTATACTGGCCCTTTTTGCTTTATATTCACACTTTTACTATCAACATTTCTACTTTGTGGTTTTATTTTTCCTTGTACCAAGTCTGTTTGTGTACATGTTTAAAGGTAATGCCTTCCGTTTTTTGGATATGCCTTTCCGGTGCTAGTCGCTGACCCCTGGCCTATGGAAGGTAGGCTTGGGTTAGTCATGACACGGGCCCCAGGGGAAGGGTTAGGACAATGAAAAATTGTGTTTTTGTGAAAGATAAATTTTTTTATGGAAAAAATATTCCTGACTATTAAAAAGTTTCATGAAAATTGATTTTTTGAACGAAAGTAAAAAAGTTGCGTGAATGTGAAAGTGTTTCACAAACATTAGTATTTTTAACATCTATTTTGAGATTATAGTGTGTTCTAGATAATTGATTTAGGATTATGGGGAATCCTAGTATTATTATATTATTGGAGAAGGACTTTTATTACCAATATATTCATATGAACTTCATATTGATAAACATAGAACGAATTCATGCTATGTAGTGAGTAAGGTGGAGTCGACTGAAGTGATTAGAGGTTGGTAGTGTGCTATCCCTAAAATTCATGAAAATGAAGTGTTCATAGCATAGAGTGACCATGTATTATCAATTATAATCTACAACATCTAGTGAATATTAGTGGATTCAGTTATGAGTAACACACTTTCGATGTGTTCTCCTTCTACATTATTTTAGTGGTAAACCAAGTAAAATTACTATGTTGTGTTTCTATTTTTATATATGGGTGTTTGATAATTATATTATTCCATCATAAATTTAACAATTTCCTATAATTTGGGGAATGATATAACACATTCCAAGAAAATGTTAACACCCTAATTCACCCCTCCCATCTTAGGGTGTTCTAGGGTATTACATATTCGATGAGAAAGAATGACTATACAGATCTGTTGAAGATTATGTTAAAGTCCAGGAGGAAGGAAAAAATGTAATCCAAATTCCATATGAGAATATTATGGATAAAAAATGTCTTACTAAAGGATCATATAATATTATAAGAGGGTATATTAGTAGATATCTCAATGATGATGTGATTTAGTAATAGACTAGGCCAACCACAATGATCTATATTTACTGTTTTTAGGTTAGATTGATACTATTGATGCTTCATGCATGATTTATTATGTCTATAAAATCCAATAACCATGTAAACTTGAAAGAGAGATAATTTCCATTAATCTGATGAATATTAATACAATTTAGATGAGATAAAAAGAAGGTTGGTCTACTTACCTATTCTTATACTACCCTAAAGTGTAGAATGGATTGTAATATGTAGTGATGCATCAAAGAATGGAATGAGATGCATCCTCAAGTAGATTGATATGTAGACAACTTACCTCTCAAGCCAATTGAAATTTATTAATAATAGTTACCTGACTCTCGATTTGAATTTTGTATTAGTATTTTTTTCATTGAAGATATGGAGTCATTATATTTATTATGAAATATTATATATATATATATATATCATAATAGGATTAATTATATATTGACATATAAAGAGATAAATATGAATCAAAGAAGATGGTTAATGTTGATTAATTATTATGAATTCTCAATACATTACCACCATAGGAAGGCGAACATGGTATCTAATGCCCTATGTCAGAAGGACCATGCTCCTTTTTCCATGATCAGAATTATAGGAGATCCAATAGTTATAGATTTATTAGATATTGAACATGAAATCTTATGAAAATGGGATAGATCCTATTTTTCTCAGAAGAATGGCCAACCATCCACCCATGTGAGGATTAATGAGGTGTATAAGGACAATTAAAAAAAATAGAAAAAAGTGTGAAATATTCCTATGTTAAACCATGATTTTGATGAAGTTATAAGGTTTAGGAATTGAGTATCTGTCCCACCATTACCAAATATAATGAAGGAGGCATTGGATGAAGCTCATTGTTAATCATTTTCTATTCATCCCAGTAGTTCAAATATATATAATTATCTAAAAGAGTATTTCTAGTGGGTAACATGAAATTGTATATTATAATGTTTGAATATAGATTCCTATTATGTTAGTAATTTAAGGTTGAGAGGCATAATTCTAGGGGAATGATATTATAATTACCTATAACAGAATGAAAATGGAAAAATATTTGCATGGATTTCATCATCTAACACCCCAAAAACTCTATATGGGGAAATTCTTTCTGGGTTACAGTTGATCACCTTATAAAATAAGCATAATTCATTGAAATTAATTAATATAACTCTTGTTAATATTTCCATGATATATATTAATGAATTCATATTTTTCATGTAGTGCCACATTTTATTATATCTGATCAATATCTAGGTTTTACCTAGACGATCAAGATAAGTCTATATAAATTATAGAATATAGAGTTAAAATTTAGTACTTCTAATCATCCTTAAGAAAATGGTAAATTTTAGAGAACCATTCGAACTCTATAAGATATATTCAGATCATTATTTAATGATTTCAAATGTGGTTAGGATCAGCACCTTTCTTGAATTGAATTTTCTTATAATAATAGATTTCACTGAAACATACAGACGACTCCTTATAGAGACCAATAAAGAAGGAAGTACCAAAATCCAACGTTCTAGGATAATTTTTTTGAAACAAATATATTATAACCTAAGAAAGATAAAAAATGGAAGATAATATTATATCCATTCAACAACACATCAGGGTGGTTTAGAGTTAAAAAAAATTATATTGACAATATTTTGTGATGTCTAGAGTGTTAAAGGGTGAAAAGGTATTCCTAAAAATATATTATGAGAATAATGTTATAATATTTGGGAGGAATGGAAATTTGAACCCATAAATATAAATACCTATGAAGTTCTTGATTGTATAAATATGATATCTTATCTCTTAGTGCTTACACTAAATCACTCTCAAGTTCATGATGTGTTCCTTATATCTCTCTAGAGGAATTACATACCTTAATATTCAAAAGTACTAAAATCATAGGTCATACATTGGGGCATGATATTTCTTATGTGGAACAATCAGAGGAGATTATGGACCAAAGAGATAATGTTCTTCAGAACTAAACCACTCGTCATGTCAATGTTTTTATAGAGAAACCATAAATATGAGGATGCAATGTGGGAACTATAGAATGGTATGAGGCATAAGTATCCTTAGTTGTTTGTATTATAGTAATGAAATTTCAAGGGAGAAATTATTATAATGGGGTTATAATGAAATACCCTTATATTTTATGATATATTTATATTTAAATTCATTTAATTTCATCGATAATTTTTTTAACACACAACATTGAGCTTTAAGAAAACTATGATATACTATAAAAAATATTATTATTTAAATGTTACCATTATAACCTAGCTGTTAAAATGGTGGTATGAATAGGAATAAATATATTATGGAAAAAGATTATGAAGGTTTTATATATGTCAAATTATTTTATTAATTCATAATAAGAAACTACCCAATTTTCAGTTAGGATATTTTATGTTTTAAAAACAATTCTTGAAAAATGGTTTTTATATAATTTTTTTTGATAAAATTATAATTAATTAGTGTAATTATTATAATTTTTATTTTATTTAATTAATATATTTATTAAAATTATTATGTTGATATTAGTTTAGGGTAAATTTTTGAGATTTTCCAAGAAAAGAGTTATTTTTTCAGTGAATTTTGAAAAATACTATTTTATGCAAAATTATCATTTATTTCCTTTTAATAAAGTTATTTTAAATAACAATTATCTCCCTAATTTGGTTTTTATGTAAAAAATCCATTTTATTATACATAATCTAAATAATTATATCGGAATCAATATTATATATTTGTTTGTTATGTGTTTATTTTTATGATTAAAACAAAATTTTCTAAAAAATGGGTTTCATTTGGTTTTTGGAATTTATATTAAAAATGATTTATTTCACTAATTGAAACTTATTTTTTAAAAATTGATTCCAAAATTTTAATTAGGTGACTCAAATTTGGTAAATAAGTCCCTCTTATGTTTGGTCAATATTAATAGTATCCATGGTAAATATTTATCAACTTAGTAAGGGTAAAACACGTAAAATACAGTTAAAACTATGGGATAATGCCCATAAATCTCCAAAAAAAATGAATTTATTTCCATTAATAGGTTTATTTTTACCTGAATCATCTTATATTTCAGTGTTTGGAAATTTATTTCCAATTTCCATTGATAATGACCTTAATATTATTTTGTGCAAAAAATAAATACAAAATGTCACTCATTTTTTTATATCTCTAATATTTTTCATAGGTATTAAATGATGTCATGTTTTGTAATAAATGGTTATATGAAATATCAATATTTTTGTATAGTTTTTAATTTATTTTTAATTTTTAATGATAGAATAATTATCTTAAATACTTATACAATACCGATATAGAACGGGTTCATGTAATAGAAAAATAAAATAAATGACTTTAAAAATAATAAAAATTTTACAATTTGGATGAACTATTATGTTTCCTTATTATTTTGATAAATATAACATATTAAAAATGTTTTGAAATTTTTAATTCAATTTCAATTTCTATCCTATTTTTTTCATGTCAAACAATGTTAATAGTCTAAAAAATGACTTTAACGATATCTTATGTTTAATAATATTTTATTAAATGAATTAAAATTCATAAAAATATAATAAATCTTAATTTCAATGTTATTTATTTTATAATATCGTCTTTTTTAGTTATGAGTTACATTTAATTTTATAGTAACTTTTATGAACCTTAACTGCATTTTTTTGATATTGCGGTAATCATTAAAAGGTTTAACGTGGGGTTAAAACTAAGAGATAAGGGTTAAAATATATCCTAAAATTGTATAAATTTTATTTAATGAGATTATTTAGAATAATAATTACACTATATTATAAATATATAATATTAGTCCTCGTTTAATAGAAAATTTATTTATATTAATTTAATAATTTAGGTAATTCTGTGGGTGCCCCCTGCTTACAAAATGGAACCTCCTATTATTTCATCACAAATTTGATCCTTCTATATCAAAAAATACATATTATTATACAATACTATATTCCTTAACAATTTCCTAGATCTTATTTAATTTCCAAAATACCATCCTTTAATGTCCCAAGGTGTAAATGAAAGGATATTTCTCAACGAGGAGTTAAGACTCTTAACAGAGTAAATTAAATTTTATTTGTCCTTCTACCTCAATATATTGAATACATTATAAAAAATTTATTTAGTATATTAAATATAATGAAATTTTATTATTGTTATGGAACAGAAACTACCCCAATCCTTTCCATCCCATGGGGAAAACATCGTTTGTGTGTATGCCTAGACTACCACCTCAATGAAGCGATGCATTTCATTTTTCAATACCGATTAACAATTTTGGTTATAAAGATGTATTTAATGAATTTATTTGATATTTATGATATTATTAAATTTATTTAAAGGTGATTTGTTATTAATTTTTCTTTGTTTTCATCTATAAACAAGTATAAACATCCCCCATGCATACGTATAAATTGTCATCTTCACAAAGTGTTGTATTTAATTTTACATCCAAACATTATATGAATAGTTGTAAAAGATTATTAAATGATTAAATATTATATTTATTAAATTATTAAAAGTTTTTATATTATGTAATGATGATCAAATTAAAATAACCATGACTTCCAAACTGAAACATGCATGAAACACGGAGCAATTATCACCCAAAAAAAGTGGTTTAAATAAAGAAGTGGTAATAATATGGGTGATAAGATATTATAAATAAATCATATATGGTATAATATAAATTATTATTATTCTATAATATATGTATAAAAATATATATATACTATATAGGTTGTTCAAATTCATACAAATCTATATGATACTTAAGGTAAGGGTTTGTGTTGCAATGTCATTTATTTTCAGGATTTTCTATACTAAATTTATATTGTGGGAAATTTTATGAATATTACCATTCAAATACATATATTTTCTAATAATATATTTATTCATGAAATTTTTATGTATTCATACTATTTTCATCTATTTGGTACCTAAAATTATTGGGAAAATGTAAAACAATAAAAATTATTTCTTCTTTAGTCAATTAGCCTATTGTTCCTTGTTCATTCTCTTAAAAATTATGATAGAGAAGATTTAATCTATAAATAAATTTTCTTAAAAATTCTATTATCTTAAGCCTTTAGCTTATTTATAAATTCTGAAAATTAACCTAATAAAGGAATATTTTCATAACTAGTCGTTTTTGACTTTTTTTCAAAAGTGTTAAAAGAATGTTCTATTTTAACGTAGGTGGTATGAATTAAATTTACCACAATCATTAGTTATCAATTATTTTTAGCTTCCTTTAAATTTTTTCATGGTTATTTTCAAATAAATAGTTTTCTATAATATTTTTGAATCTTTTATATTTTAAATAAGTGATTTAAAAGGAATAGGGTATTTTACTCATGAAATATTCCTATGATATTTTAAATGAATTTTAAATCTCTGATAACATAATTTGATATTAATTATTCTTTAATAAGGATATGATACAATGATACCATCCTTATTCTCTCTCTAATTAGTTTGTGATTATAATGATGAGATGTTTATGAAACCCATTTATTTTCCATGGGTTATGGTATGATGATATGATGAATGTTTTAGGATCTTGTGGCATAAATATTAATTTATTACAATTATGTGATGGGTGGTCACAGAAATATATATCCCGATAATGTATTGTGTAATGATAAAGAAGTTATAAAACTTCTAAAATATGAGAGTGTTAGGAAACTCCTAAGATGTGACAGATTTAATAAACGCATCAAAGATGACAGGGTTAATTAAATATAAGTTAATCCTAAGATAATATTAGAATTATACTATTTAGGTAATTCAATGATGAATTTATGATAACTAAGAAAATATTATAATTCCACTCATGATTGACCCAAAAAATTCTTATGACATTTTATAACGATTATAATATTCCATTATGTATCAATATTGTTTTAGGATAATTCCTCACTCTTATGATTTATGTATTTTGAAATGATAATGTTTTCTGAAATGAATCAAGTTTATGATATATGATAGTTTGAGTGTGAAATTTATAAGCTATGTAAATGATCTCATACCCTCATTCTTATGTTGTTCTTACATATTATCATCAATTGATATCTCCAATTTTTACCATTACTAGGATTTTGTGACCACTATTTGTTTTTTTCTTTTCCCTAGGTTATAAAGAATGGATTTAAGTAGGGAATGACTAATAAAGGCACTATATGAGAGGAAAATTGTGGGGGATATTGAAGATCATTTAAGAAACATGTTGTTTATTTATATTTTCTCCAAAGAAGTTTTACCTTTACAGTTTTATATTGGACCTTAATGATATGTAATGAATATTAATTTAATAAGATGTAGTATTTATGCTTAAAATGTTTGGATCACCTATGTGACATAAGTTCACTTAATTCTTGGAATATAGACCATGAATTATTATTTGATTCAACATTAGTGAGGGAGATTATGAGGAACTATACTTCAAAAGTATTTAAAAATGTTAATCTTGGGAATAAAGAGGCTATTATGATTATTGGAAAATGTTATTTATCTATTTGGGTAATGATAAAATCATTAATGGAGTTTCAAGGTGTGTAACATATCCCAGGGTTAAGAAAGAACTTAATTTTCATTAGTCAGTTTGAAGATGCATACATTTTACAACATACATGTATGATATGTGTAAGATTTGACATGGTTATATGGTTGTGGAAAATGGAAAGTAATATGGAATATTTTACTCAAGGAATGTATTATAAGGTACAATGAATGATAGCGATAAACATTTGTAAAATTATTTCATGACATTATGGATCAATTGAGGTATAAATAGATGAATATCCTCATCCCTAATTGTATACTAATAATTGGAATCGCCAAGTACCTAACTTTTAATTTTTGTATCTTTTTAAAGTATTAAAATATTTCATTATAAATAATACATAATTGACAAAATAAATGGGAGTTATAGTTGGTTAATATGGATGTATGATAGATAAATCTAGATCATTTCAATGGAGGGTTATTGTGTTATATTACATTCATCAATGATACAAAATAAAATATGTGAATGTTATTTTCCAAGAAAATGTTCGAGGTGGTTGGAAACTTTTTCCAATAGAAATCTATGGTAGAAAAAGATATTCGGAGTAAAACTAAGTGCTTGCATTTTGATAATGGAGGGGAGTACAAAATCAGATTGTTCTAAAGGTTATGTTAGTGGAAATGCATATAGTTTGAGAAAAATTTACCAAGTAATCTATAATATAATAGAGTTTTGGAGAGGAATATATGGACCTGGGTTTAAGAGGAAAGGAGTGTGATAATTAAAGTGGGTTTCCCCATGGTGTTATTGGTGTAAACAATGAATATTGTCGAATACTTTATCAGTATGAGTACCTCTTCTCTATTAGAGAAAGAGTTTCTAAAAGTCGGTTGGTCTTGAAAGAAGGTTGATTTTACCCATATCAAAGTCCTTATCTCACTAATATACATCTATACTGATTCCGAGAAAAGAGTAAATCTTGAGACAAAGTCTAGATCATGTTACTTTATTGGGTACGGTGATGAAATATTTTGTCTTCAACTACAGGAGAATAAATCTCGGATGGTTTTAAGGAGTTGAAATGTGATATATAATTATGAATTTTTATAATATAATTGGAACCTAGAGTAATATACGGATGAGATAAAAGTATCATTGTAGTTCTAAGTTCAACTAAATAGATGTATGAACGTTATAGATATTATAGAGAGTTATGATATCATACCCATACTATAAGAACTAAAGAGTCTAGAGGTTATTTTGGAAGGTGGTTATTTTACTATGGTACTTTCATGAATATAGGTAACAAAAATGGCTAGGATTATGGAAGCTCATGGTAGAGTTTTTTAAGGAGGAGGTTTGCAAGATAATCATCTAACGTTGTAGTACCATTAGTTGCCAAGCCATTTATGGAGTTGTGAAAATCTACTAAAGTAAGGAGATAAGTACAATGGTACAAAAATATCTGGAATTACATGATTCTTATAGATTAAAGAGAACCCAATAGCCATGAATAGGGGAAACATATAAAATATTTGAATTAATTAGATTTATCCATGAGGGATGTGATTGATTACATCAATTTATCTAGAACATATGAGTTTACAGAAAGGCCTCTTGGGAAGATTTTTTTAAGAAAAAATTGGTTTATTGACTAAAGGAGGAATAAAATAGTAGATGAGGGTATAAGGAATTACTAGTGAGTAAAAGAATTCAAAAAAATAAAGTTATAGTTTCCACTAAGATTTTATCACTGTTAATTAAACATATTACTATTCAGGTGGTAAATAATATGGTTGAAATGGAAGAAAATTATATAGAGAAGTTGGATGTGAATATAAAATTCATTCATGATCATTAGATTAGAATATTTATATGAATTATAAGGAAGGTTTCATGGATTAAAAAACCTAAATGCTATTTACAAACTAAATCAGAGACTTTACCATTTGAAATAAGTACGAAGTAAGGGGAACCAGAAGTTCAACACCTTTATAATAGATAGGATGTTCTTTTAGAGGAATTCTGATTAATTATATTAATAGAATGTGTTAGATTATTGGAGGTCATTATCTTAATTCTCTATATTGATGGAATGATTATTACTAGTATAATGATGTAATGGATTTATGTGTTAAAGTTTTAATTCTCTAAAATATTTGAGAGAAGTGATCTTAGTACAATAAAATGTATCTTAGGGATATTTATTATGAGGGAATTATGTTTTGGTACTTTATACCTCACTGATTTGAAGTACTTCTATAAAGTGATGGAGAAATTTTTCATGAGTGAGGAAAAATCTATAACCAAACACTTGGAAAAACTTTTCATGTTAAAAAAGGATAAGTCACCATGAAAAACATTGAGGTGGAGTCGATGAAAATTTTCCCCTATGCATCAGTACTTCGAATCTTGATGTATTTCATGGTTTATACTTGACTATAAATTTTGAATGAATTGGGAGTAGTCATTAGGTACATGAAAAATCAAATAATGGAGAAATGCGACATGGTGAATTAAATATAGTAGTGATTTTTTTTTAGAATATTTTAAATTTTCTTTAAAAGAAACAAGTCACTGAAGGGGTTTTCTAACTTGTTATTTGGTGTATATGCATATAATTAGAAGATTAACACTACATATATGTTTACTTTCAAATGTAAATCTATAAGTAAGATGTTGAATCTTTAACTGATTGTCTAAGTACAAATAAAGGAAGTTGAGTATGTTTTTTAAAAGTGGATGTGATGGAGCTGATTTGGATAAAGGGGATTTCAGAATATCTCATAAAGAGAAATATGATGAGTTGATATTTTTTTATTCAAAGCATGTGATTCCCTTAACAAAAAAAATGAAATTTCATTTTAGGATAAATAATATTCAACAAAATTATCACTTTATTCCTAATATTTTAGAGGATGGAGTATTGGATCTATGATGGATAAATGAATCTTTGAATTGAGAAGATATAATAACAAATGTTGTGGTCTAAGATGTGTTGAAGGGGTGTTGTGACTTAGTTTGGTTAGGACGACCCAACTCATGTTATGGGAACCATGAAAGATGTAAATGAATCTCGAGGAATTAAATAAGGTTTTTATATTCCGATTAAGTACATATTAGTGAATCAGAGAAAATGTTTATCATGTGGTATATTTTTTCGTTTCATTCATTTGAACATCATTTTTAGGCTAAGTACTTAATAGAATAGAAGGGGTGACTCCAAAAGACTAAGTTATGATCATCTGATGGATATAGAAGAGTGGAAGCAAAGAAGTTAAGAAATATAATAGTTATTTTGATAACATTTTGTTAATTATAAGTTGAAAATAATGGAATTTTTTCACATGAGCCTCAACCCAGTTGGTGTGGACTCCTTAAGTGCATCCACAAGACCCAAGTTCAAAACCAAGCAGATGCATAATTCTGGGTTACTATAGCAGCACTAGAGCAGTACTATTATAGGTACCTTAGTAGGTATTGGGC
Organism: Viscum album; assembly: GCA_963277665.1. Taxonomy (NCBI): domain Eukaryota; kingdom Viridiplantae; phylum Streptophyta; class Magnoliopsida; order Santalales; family Viscaceae; genus Viscum; species Viscum album. The sequence goes on along the minus strand of OY728122.1, from coordinate 74,534,206 downwards.
CACCAGTTTGGTCTTTGAGTTCTTAAGGCCTTTGCTCCACCTAGGACTTCGAGTCATTAAGGATTTTGTGCCACCTTTAAGGCCTTCAATCCCCCTTAAGGCCTTTGGGCCACATGATCTCTGTAGTTGACCCAAAAAAACTCTACAAAAAAGAAGCAACCCCAGGGGAGGATTCAATGTAAGTTCACTCACTAGAGTAGAACCAAATGGAATTAGAAGAATGAAAGGGTACAACTACACCATCGGGACCAGCCTATGATGGCACATGAAGCAAAATTAGAAGACCATGTGAAGGTGGAGAGCTACCATCATGATGCAGATGCTGGGGAGGGGTAGTTACTTGTAGTTATAGTATGATTGAATTTCATAAGACCTTTGGGTTATGTAATCTCTTAAGCCTACATGCCATTTAATCTCTGAGACTATGGGCCATGTAAGGGTTCCCCTTATCCCTTGAAAGGGGGTTATCAAAAATCAATAAAAATGTAGGCCTTATGACCATTTGGGAAATAATAAGTGAATTTTTAATTGAAATTTTCCTGATCTGAAGGGGTTAGTCTGTAAAGTCCTTGACCCTAGTATTCTATACTTAGTGGTTAATTTATTATAATAATACTCGATATAAGTTATCACATTCTGAAGGACCAAAAATTTTATTAGTCATTGTAAAGTAGATACATACATGAATTAAAATAAAAATTTGAAACATAAAATACACAAACTATTTTTTTTGGGAAAACCATAATTCCCCATAGCGTATCCTTATATATCAGTTAAAAAAACTTCCTGGTATACTGGGAAAAAATTAAACATAAGAAGGGTGTGAGCTATGATGTTCAGTAAGGTTATTCATACAATAATAACTATAATGGATAAATAAGCATAATAAATATGAAGAGGTAAATAAATGAAACACATTCCATTTAAACAATAATATGAGCCTAATATGGATGTAATAATGGATGGTCAAATAAATCCAGGCAAACAATTAAATGAGATTGAAACTTATAAATGGATATTATAAATAATTGAATAATAAAATGGAAATCAATACATGATGTCATAATGATGGAATTCATAATTTTTGATATTGGACACAAACAATTAAGAACTTTCGTAAGATAGTTTAAATATTTTTGTAGAAACCCATATAATTTGGCCAAATTATTTGTCTCAAGAGACCTATCGATGAATTAAGGGGCTATCTATAACTGGACCCCACCCATCACTTAATATGCATAATGAATTCCACATATTAAAGGGGTGAAACATAATCAACATAAACATTTATATTTATAAAAAAAATATATTAAATGTTAATACTTACCCCAATCAAATAAACAAAATCACAAATCATCCAGACTAATATGGTGAATGGTAAAAATATTTTACATCCTTTGTCAAACTAGTCATAAACTGTCCAAAGAAGTTATAATGATGATATTAATACCATATATCTCTAGTAGATCATATTTTAATAAATTTTTGATGTCATTTATTAATAGAAATCCAATAAAAATGTCATCAAAAATAATCTGGAGGGAAATTACATTTTCACTTTGAAAATCGACTTTTAAAATAAAAATTTAAAAAAAATAATTCAAAATATATATTTTAAAATAACATTGAATACTGTAAAATAAGATTCAAAAAATTTATTATTCATTATGGTTGAAAATTATTCTCATGTCATACACTATAAAATAAATATTCTATTCACATTTTCATTAAAATCCAATTGGTCCTTATTTTGGAAAAAAACAAGAAGAATCATTTTAATTTTTTTAAAGTAAAAAATAGGTAAAAATATCTTGGGTAAATAGTTTTTTAAAATTTAAAAACATTTTTGAATGAATTTTTAATGAACATGGATTTGGAAGAAAAATCATTTTTGATTGAAAAGAGAAATAAAACCAGAATCAATTAAAATAATTTTCTCAATAATTTTAAATAATAAACCGTGAAAAAAGTATAATATTAATTGAAAATTTAATTACTAAATATAGGTTAATTTAATATATTATTATTATGATTAAAATATCAAATAATTTCCTTAATGGAGACTTAAAAATCAACAATCATAAATAATAATGTGATTGTCAAATAAACCGTTACCACTTTGGTAACATTTTAATCATATGTCCCATGAAAGAAATAACTTCACATGAAACATTAAATACTAGTAAAATAAAGAGATTAATAATATAAAATACCATAAAGGTCAGTATATGCACCATATAAAGTAATACATGATGAATATTTCATACGTATCATGGAAGTAAAAGTGATACGAGAAACCCTTACGTTCGGTTTGATTTCCTGTGTATGTGTCCAAAATTCCTAAATAATAAATATAGGTTTATTATAGATTTACCATAGATCCATAATCATCAATATCATACTATATATGATCTATTTATAGACTTTTATCACATGTTTATTTGTAATTATTTGGTAAAATCATTGTTTTAGGTTAATTTTTCATGTATGTTTAGGTTTGGTAATTTTTTTCTTTTTACTGTGATCATGGTTCCATAATATACATAATAATAAACATGATATAAATATAATATATATTAATTATATATATATATATATATTTATAGTAATCTATAAAAGTTAGATAGAGAAAATAAATTATATTTCTTATGGAGACGATATACCGTACATAATCATGAATGTTGATTCCATTTTTATCGATAGAAGGAATGAAATGAAAATAAATGTGAAATAAAAATTATATAAAAATTAATATTTCATATATTTAATTTATATTAATAAAATAAATTCATATTACCATCAATGTAAAAATAAAATGAAATACATTTTACATCGCTACGTGAAGGTGATAGTCCCCACAAACACACAAGAGACATTATTGATTTCCAACAGATGAGAAGGTAGGATGTTAGATGAAATATTATACTTATTGATGTATTTTTAGATAAAAAATACCACATATATTCATTTAAATTATCATTTCTTCCTTCTATGTAAATAATATGTGAAAAATGTACCACATCACTTTGTAATATAGTAGTCTTCCGTACACACGAGCGACGCTATTGTTTCCCATACATAATGGAAAGTAAGAAGGAATATTTGATATATTAATTAAAGAAATATAATAATGTCTTAAATATCATATAAATAAGTTAAATTAATCATTATATCTTCCCATGAGAGGTGGTGATGGAAAATGAACTGCATCGGCTCGTGAGACGGTAGTAATCCATACACGTGAGCTATACTTTCAATTTCCATTTGATGAAAGTTGAGATAGATAAAGGTTATTAAATTAAAATAATAAAATTTACATATATTTAGAATATTTTTTATATATATTATCATTTTTGAATAATATTTTAATGGGTTTTAAGAAGAATGAAAATAAAAACACTCGTTTTAAAATGCTACCTCTTCTTTAGGGGACTTCAATAGGATTGCACCAAACTCGTTCCAATGATAGATTTATGATATGACCATGGACGATATGATATCTTTATAGTATTAATTATTGAATTTGGGTAGGTATTATATAAACTAAATGCTTTTTTATGTGTGAAGAAGAGAGGAGAGGGGGTGGCCTCTTATAAGCGAGGGAGAGGACGCACAAGGATATTTTTGAAAATAAGTATTTCTAACCGTATTTTTCAAATTATAAATAGGTAAAAAATGTATTATTATATAATAATAGATATTATAGGGTTGATAAATGGATATAATGTAACGACCCTAAATTTTAAATAAATCTTGTTTCCTAATTTTATGTGTTATTTTATTTTATTTTTATACTCAACAAAAATGTTTCATTTGATAACATGAGTATAATTAAAATGAGACTGTTGGGTTTTGATTGTTATTTGACCATTGGTCAATATGACCACTGGAAACTAAACCTTTTGACTATTGTCTCTAAATACAAGCAATCTTGGTTAATTAATATAGAAAGAAGATTTGATGGCCTCACCCAGTAGTCTTGGACCGATCGAAGCCCATCTAACAGAACTTGGGAAGGAGGTAGCACCACTGGGCTTTGCTCTGGACCAAACCCAAGCTGAACTTCATCGTGTGAAGCTAGAATGGGATCGCCTTCACGAGAAGTTCAAACTGATAGAAATTACTACTCGTGCGATGTTGGCCGAGCCTCCCTCGGATTCTCTCACCTTAGCACACCTTACACTTAGGTCCTATGCTAGTGTGATAAGGGGCTATGTAAGGAGACCGTAACTGCCTTGTGTAATCCTTTGTTTTAAATAAAAATTGAGATTTCTTCTTACGATGAAGTTTATGAATTTTCAAATGACCGGATAAATATAATATGCATATTTTTGATGAATTTTAGAAAAATGATATTTTAAAAATGGTTGTGTAAACCTTAAATAATTAAAAATGTGTAATGATTTTCAAAAAATGGTCTTCTACAATTATGTTCAGTACGAAATTTAGAGACTAATAAGATCAACTTAATTTTTGATGAATAGTAAATTATGAATAGTGATTTTATGATTAGGATTAGTAATGTGTCCAAATGGATTAGTAATCTCACTTAAAGAAAGTATTAATATAATCTAGGCACCTTGATTAAGTAATGTGATTCAATAAAATGGTTAAATAACGGTTTCATAAATTATTATTCAAGTATTAGTTTTTTCGGGTGAATAATGTTTTTTTTAATTAAAAATTAAATTAAAAATATTTAGAAAATTAATTTTATAAAATGGATTTCATTTTTGAACTCAGAGCACCGATATTATGTTATGGTAATTTTTGGGGTTTTTTCTGAAAAAATGAATTTTCGGTGAATAGTGTATTTATTTAAAAATAAATTTAAAAATATTTAGAAAATTATTTTTTATAAAATGGAGTTCATTTTTGAAATCAGAGCATTGATATTTGGTTAGTGTGAAATTTTGGGATTTTTCTGAGGAAGTTGAATTTTCAGTGAATAGTAAAAATGCAGTTTTAGGGTTTCGGTATGTTTAATGACATCATAGCTGTGTCATGATGATTTCATGAGATATTTTAAGGGTTTGCCGGCCAAGGGTGATTAATTATTGTTTTGGGGGGCCCATGTGGCCTAACTCCATGGTAAATGCCAAGGGAGAGCACATGGGTTTGAGAAAAGCACATGTGAGGTGTCCCTTGGCCATTAATGCCTTGTCCCCTCACTTTCCCTATAAATACCAAGCCCTCATCTCATCCATTCGACTCCCCACTATTCTCTCAACGAATTTATGGTCTCATTACCTCCCAAGGAGTCCTCCCAAGGTGCCCCCAAGCCCTCAAGGTCCAAACCTTTGAGTTTCAAGAGTCACGTTTTAAGGTAACGGATCCGACCTCTATCTTTCATTTCAAGTAATCTCTTTGATGTCATTCCTTTTATGCTCCATGTTCTTATGTTGAAGGATGTTCTTTTATACTACTCTTACTTCCCTTTTCATGTTAATATAATTAGAGATCCCCTCTTACTCTCATTATTTCATTTTGTGATGTTTTAAGTGGCGCCGTTAGGCTGCCGAAATTTTTTGTAACGGATTCTTTCTCCCTTCTCATTTTTCAAGATCTATTTTCATGTAAAGTATTTCAAGTTACTTTTTATTATGTTGGGGTATGATCTCTAAATTTATCATACTTATCGTTTATGATCATATGATGAGAGACCCCATTTGATCTCTTCAATTCAGTATTTTGAAGTTTTAAGTGGCGCCGTTTGGCTGCCGAATTTTTAAGTGGTTCTTCACCCTTCTCGTTTTGAAGTTCTACTTTCATGTCAATTCTTTCAAGTTCCTTTTTTTATGTTGGGTTATGATCTCTATATCTATTATACTGGACTCTTATGTTCATATGATTAGAGACCCCATTTGATCTCTTCAATTCAGTATTTTGAAGTTTTAAGTGGCACCGTTAGGCTGCCGAATTTTTAAGTAGTTCTTCACCCTTCTCGTTTTGAAGTTCTACTTTCATGTCAATTATTTTAAGTTCATTCTTGTTATGTTGGGGAATTATCTCTATATCTATCATACTGAACTCTTATTTTCACATGATGAGAGACCCTATTTTATCTTTTCAAATCATTTTTGTTGAAGTTTAAGTAACGCCGTTAGGCTGCCGAACTTTCATAAGAGAAATCTAATTTTTGTCTTCCGTCCATGTTTTTCATTTCAAATGGTATGTCCTTGAAATTTCATTACCATGATCATGTATCCTTCTTATTCTGTCCATCTACTATTTTATGGATCATTTATGAATGTTTGACCCATTTTACCACTCTTTTTAATGTCTTCTAAAACCTCGTAACATAGCCGTTATGCTGCAGAATTTCCGTCTCAAAATGTCTCTCTTTTTTTCTAAAGTTCATTTATATTATTAAGTGAATACTCAAAGCTCTTTCTTCTAAAGGGGTATTCACATATATACCAAAATGTTCTATTTTAAATTCTGGGATTTACATACATGAGACCCACCTTCCTTTTCTGTGGGTTTTAAAGTGATGTAAAGATCATGTCTTTAAAGCAGTTTTTAAAACGTTATGATTATGAAATGAAACCCATTTATTTTATGCTATATGGGTTATTTATGAAATTTTTGATGATGATATATGTGTCTCACATGATAATAAAGGCAAATTTAAGGGTGCGCCTGGATAGCGCTCCAATGCATTGGGTAATGATGTAACCACTAGAGATTACAATTTTCATGATACCTTGGTGAATAACCTTGGTAATTTTCAAATGACACCTTAGGGATGGACCTTGGTGATGTGTTCATGATTGTCTATGTTAAATGATGTAGCCACATCTTCAAGTTATGAAAATGTTATTTTTATTATGATATGCCACATGATTTTTTTTATCATGCCTTAAAGTTCTTGTTCATGACATAGTTGATGTATCTCAAGTTCACATGTTAAATGTTTCCCTTGTTTCCCTTACTGGGCCTTCTGCTCACCCTATCTTTTGATGTATGCTCCCAGGTTATGTGATGCAGTAATGAACCTAGGATGAACATGAGGAGAAGCCTTTCAAGTGTTTTAGAAGAATGTTTTATGTTTTCATGTTTTAAGTTCCTGGTTTCCAAGACACTAAACCTTAAAGATCCTCAGTTTTGTATAATGTAATGAAAGTTTATGTGATAAAAAGGCGGGATGCTATAGTTGGTATCAAAGGATGGTTTAGTTATTTGTGGAAATTAGGATATGAAAAATCTAGTAATAACCCTATATAAAAGTTTAAATATAGGAAATCTTCCTGGTATTTTGGTGAGTATTGAGTAAGGGGTTTCCAAGCAAATACATCCCTGTCTGGATACAAGCAGGTAGAGGTGGCTCTGGCACATATGTACATAGGGGTAAAACCCGAAAACACCGCTTTGAGCTAGACTCGAACGGGAACTGGTATACGACAACGGGCCTTGCTGCACTCTTGGTTACGACACTCCCTGGGGATATGCTTTGGTAAATTCATAAGCTTAGTATGAACCATTATTAAAGGAACAAGGATAAAACAAAATAAGGATTCACATAAGAATATATGATCATGGATAACCTAGATTGGAACCTAGGGGACCACAAGTTAGGATATACTTTTATTCTACATGTTTATCCTTTTATGCTTAAAGTTTCCTTTTCATGATTATTAGCTAAGTAAATAAGCCCCTAATTATAGTTTCTTTTCTTAGTTAATGGCGGGAAATGGAAGAACATGTCCCAAAAACCAATGTGATAGGAAATGCGACGATTGTCATATTAATATGACAGAGGTGATTAGGGGATTAAAAATGATTATTATTTTGGAATACGTTCACTATTTTAGGGACCCTATATGATCGAGGTAAATAGATTACTATGGTATTTTCATTGAGAAGTAAGGTTGACTTATATTTTGAAGAATCGATAAATTTATGGTGGACTTATAGTAATTTAGGCTACTTATGGGAATGATTAACCTATCTTGGGTAAAATATGTTTAGTTTAGATGTTAGGAGTGGTTGATGTTGTTTGGAGATGAACAATGAAGTTTATTTTGGAAGACTATGTTATCAAATCCTTCTTGTGTTTGGGTTTCAATCTTAGTTTGTTTTATTTTGAGGAATTTTAAGGACCGTTATTTATGGGATGGTCTATGATGAACTTTGGGTAGTACCATGGAACTTTGAAGATTTAAAAGTAGTTTCCATTCCTATGGGATTCTTCCTTTTTGAAGATTTGTTTAACCTTACCCTTTCTGTTTTTGATAATGTTTAAAGATAGAACAAATAGATAGTTAATCTTTTGGGGATTATGTGATTCTCTAGAAGATGATTCTTGTGTTTTGATGAGACTAAGTAGTTTTGAGTGCTCATCGTTTGGGAGAGAAGATTAGTTTTGGTAGAAACTTATTAAAAGGTGAAACTCTACATGAAGGTAGATATATTTCCTTATGTTCTTGTTCTATGTTGTAAATGAATTGCTCAAAATTATGAAAAGGAACGTAAAACAAAAATTTGGTTGGTTTACGTTTCCTAATAGGTAATCAAAGATCGTTTACACACATCATAAGTTTGGGATTTTCTTATGGTTAAATTTCTCCTAATCATGTTCTCTGTCACTCTCCCTCAGAACACGACCCTTTGTTTTCTCCTCCATGTCCATATTTTCCAACATGGAATCCTAGTGTGGGCTAACTCGGGTGACCTTCGTACTTCCCTTTATTTCTTTTAAAGTAATAGTTTTACTGACTCCTTTTCCGATGTGGGACTTTCAATGAAATTTCAAAACCTATTTCTTAAAAAAAATTACGAGGACGCAATTTCTTAAGGGGGGAAGATTGTAACGACCCGAAATTTTAAATAAATCTTGTTTCCTAATTTTATGTGTTATTTTATTTTATTTTTATACTCAACAAAAATGTTTCATTTGATAACATGAGTATAATTAAAATGAGACTGTTGGGTTTTGATTGTTATTTGACCATTGGTCAATATGACCACTGGAAACTAAACCTTTTGACTATTGTCTCTAAATACAAGAAATCATGGTTAATTAATATACAAATAAGATTTGATGGCCTCACCCAGTAGTCTTGGACCTATCGAAGCCCATCTAACAGAACTTGGGAAGGAGGTAGCACCACTGAGCTTTGCTCTGGACCAAACCCAAGCTGAACTTTATCATGTGAAGCTAGAATGGGATCGCCTTCGCGAGAAGTTCAAACTGATAGAAATTACTACTCGTTCGATGTTGGCCGAGCCTCCCTCGGATTCTCTCACCTTAGCACACCTTACACTTAGGTCCTATGCTGGTGTGATAAGGGGCTATGTAAGGAGACCATAACTACCTTGTGTAATCCTTTGTTTTAAATAAAAATTGAGATTTCTTCTTATGATGAAGTTTATGAATTTTCAAATGACCGGATAAATATAAGATGCATATTTTTGATGAATTTTAGAAAAATGATATTTTAAAAATGGTTGTGTAAACCTTAAATAATTGAAAATGTGTAATGATTTTCGAAAAATGGTCTTCTACAATTATGTTCAGTACGAAATTTAGAGACTAATAAGATCAACTTAATTTTTGATGAATAGTAAATTATGAATAGTGATTTTATGATTAGGATTAGTAATGTGCCCAAATGGATTAGTAATCTCACTTAAAGAAAGTATTAATATAATCTAGGCACCTTGATTAAGTAATGTGATTCAATAAAATGGTTAAATAACGGTTTCATAAATTATTATTCAAGTATTAGTTTTTTCGGGTGAATAATGTTTTTTTAATTAAAAATTAAATTAAAAATATTTAGAAAATTATTTTTATAAAATGGATTTCATTTTTGAACTCAGAGCACCGATATTATGTTATGGTAATTTTTGGGGTTTTTTCTGAAAAAATGAATTTTCGGTGAATAGTGTATTTATTTAAAAATAAATTTAAAAATATTTAGAAAACTATTTTTTATAAAATGGAGTTCATTTTTGAAATCAGAGCATTGATATTTGGTTAGTGTGAAATTTTGGGATTTTTCTGAGAAAGTTGAATTTTCAGTGAATAGTAAAAATGCAGTTTTAGGGTTTCGGTATGTTTAATGACATCATAGCTGTGTCATGATGATTTCATGAGATATTTTAAGGGTTGGCCGGCCAAGGGTGATGCATTATTGTTTTGGGGGGCCCATGTGGCCTAACTCCATGGTAAATGACAAGGGAGAGCACATGGGTTTGAGAAAAGCACATGTGAGGTGTCCCTTGGCCATTAATGCCTTGTCCCCTCACTTTCCCTATAAATACCAAGCCCTCATCTCATCCATTCGACTCCCCACTCTTCCCCCAACGAATTTCGAGTCTCATTACCTCCCAAGGAGTCCTCCCAAGGTGCCCCCAATCCCTCAAGGTCCAAACCTTTGAGTTTCAAGAGTCACATTTTAAGGTAAGGGATCCGACCTCTCTCTTTCATTTCAAGTAATCTCTTTGATGTCATTCCTTTTATGCTCCATGTTCTTATGTTGAAGGATGTTCTTTTATACTCCTCTTACTTCCATTTTGATGTTAATATAATGATAGATCCCCTCTTACTCTCATTATTTCATTTTGTGATGTTTTAAGTGGCGCCGTTAGGCTGCCGAAATTTTTGTAACGGATTCTTTCTCCCTTCTCATTTTTCAAGATCTATTTTCATGTAAAGTATTTCAAGTTTCTTTTTATTATTTTGGGGTATGATCTCTAAATTTATCATACTGATATTTTATGATAATATGATGAGAGACCCCATTTGATCTCTTCAATTCAGTATTTTGAAGTTTTAAGTGGCGCCGTTGGGCTGCCGAATTTTTAAGTGGTTCTTCACCCTTCTCGTTTTGAAGTTCTACTTTCATGTCAATTCTTTCATGTTCCTTTTTTTTATGTTGGGTTATGATCTCTATATCTATCATACTGGACTCTTATGTTCATATGATGAGAGACCCCATTTTATCTCTTCAATTCAGTATTTTGATGTTTTAAGTGGCGCCGTTAGGCTGCCGAATTTTTAAGTAGTTCTTCACACTTCTCGTTTTGAAGTTCTACTTTCATGTCAATTCTTATAAGTTCATTCTTGTTATGTTGGGGAATTATCTCTATATCTATCATACTGAACTCTTATGTTCACACGATGAGAGACCCTATTTGATCTTTTCAAATCATTTTTGTTGAAGTTTAAGAAACGTCGTTAGGCTGCCGAACTTTCATAAGAGAAATCTAATTTTTGTCTTCCGTCCATGTTTTTAATTTCAAATGGTATGTCCTTGAAATTTCATTACCATGATCATGTATCCTTCTTCTTCTGTCCATCTACTATTTTATGGATAATTTATGAATGTTTGACCCATTTTACCTCTCTTTTTAATGTCTTCTAAAACCTCGTAACATAGCCGTTATGCTGCAGAATTTCTGTCTCAAAATGTCTCTCTTTTTTTCTAAAGTTAATTTATATTATTAAGTGAATACTCAAAGATCTTTCTTATAAAGGGTATTCAAATATATACCAAAATGTTCTATTTTAAATTCTGGGATTTACATACATGAGACCCACCTTCCTTTTCTGTGGGTTTTAAAGTGATGTAAAGATCATGTCTTTAAAGCAGTTTTTAAAACGTTATGATTAAGAAATGAAACCCATTTATTTTATGCTATATGGGTTATTTATGAAATTTTTGATGATGATATATGTGGCTCACATGATAATAAAGGCAAATTTAAGGTTGCGCCCTGATAGCGCTCCAATTCATTGGGTAATGATGTAACCACTAGAGATTACAATTTTCACGATACCTTTGTGAATAACCTTGGTAATTTTCAAATGACACCTTGGGGATGGACCTTGGTGATGTGTTCATGATTGTCTATGTTAAATGATGTAGCCACATCTTCACGTTATGAAAATGTTATTTTTATTATGATATGACACATGATTTTTTTTATCATGCCTTAAAGTTCTTGTTCATGACATAGTTGATGTATCTCAAGTTCACATGTTAAATGTTTCCCTTGTTTCCCATACTGGGCCTTCTGCTCACCCTTTCTTTTGATGTATGCTCCCAGGTTATGTGATGCAGTAATGAACTTAGGATGAACATGAGGAGAAGACTTTCAAGTGTTTTAGAAGAATGTTTTATGTTTTCATGTTTTAAGTTCCTGGTTTCCAAGACACTAAACCTTAAAGATCCTCAGTTTTGTATAATGTAATGAAAGTTTATGTGATAAAAAGGCGGGATGCTATATATAAAATGGGTTTTAGACAATTTTTGGGTTATTTGTAACAGTTATCATCTTAGTTCGACCACAATTAAACCTATTTTTACCTTAACCATGATAAATAATTTTTTTACTATTTTCAAAATTGATTATTGTAAAAATTTAATTTTAGTTAATTGATAATATAAATTATAATTTATAATAATATGTAATCTATTTTCCAAATTAAATTCATAGAAGTGAAAAAAATCAATTTTAAATAACACTCACAGATGTGATGAAAAAAAGTTTTTAAAGAAAAAATTTTCCTAAGTATACAAGGTTTTAATATAAAAATTTAATATAAAATTGATTAAAATTACATAAATTTAATTTATTATAATATAATTGTTCTATTTTTACATTAAAAATAATTTAAGAGATAATTTAACTTTGTAAATAATATAAATTAAAGGGGATATTTTATTAAAAAATCAGTCTTTTTCACTTTTCACCAAAAAATTTATAATTTCACAAAAATCTCAAAAAGTCACCAAAATTTAATTTTTTAATTTTGATTTAAAAAATTATGTTTATTTTTTGAAATAACGTTTTTAAAAGTTGGAGAAATTAATTTTAAATTATGTGCTCAAAGTGCAATTGAAACATCTTTAAAAAATACAGTTTTTTAGAAAAAAATTATATTTCTTCACTATGATTATAATTTTATTTCAAATCAATATATTCACATTAATTTTTTTTATAAATTTGAAAACCATATAATATTCATTATTTAGTTATTCCAATTAATACTATTCATATTAAATACTATGTTATTATGTAAATGATTGAATAATAATATTTTAATAGAGTTTCATATTTCGTTTAAACATGGTGTTGTGTGCATTGCATGCTATTGAAGAGACTCAATTCACTTTAAAAGGAAATATATCTTAAATTCTAGGGGTGTAATATTCACTTCTAATATTGGAATTTTGTGTCATATGCACTATCTAACATAATGTTCTGCTTTTAAAATACTTGGGTGTTATATTATACCCCCTTAAATAAATTCCATCCTCACAATTTAATCATGATCTAAATTATAAAGGGTTTCAAGTTTTAAAAATCCTTTGTTAAAATTACACATTTTAATAGGGTTTAAAAACACCATTTTCATAATAGATATTGGTATGTACAAAGGTCATAACGAATAACATGTACTAGGTTTCCAAATAATATAACATTATTAGGAAGTGAATATGTGGAGATCAAAGAAAAAAATAAAAAATTTTGGAGAGTGATGGAGATGATTGATCACAGTAAATTTAATGATATATTAAAACTAATGAAAAAAATAATGAAATCCTCGATGAGTTTAGTGACCATTGTATAAAAAAATTAATATTCTTGGATAAAATTTTCATTTTAATATCTTTTTTATGGATTTGAGGAATTCTTTTACCATATTGACTGATAACATAAGAAAATTTATTTACTCGATATATTTATTTTTTATAGGAACAATTTAAACCTTTTTTATTCTTCTATCAATTAAAACTTCATAACTTACTTTAAGAAATGAATATTCAATTGGAATTTTTTTCCTGAATCACTAAATTTAATAATTAAGAGATCATTTAGAATTTATTAGATCCCATCACAATATATTATTATTCTTGTGGTTGAAGCACCACCAATAGAAGATAGATTCCTTCGGATATATCTTGGTGATCTTCCTCAAACATACACCATCGAGATCGATAGATATGGATCTCACTGTGATAGACATATTTCTATTTAGTATTATATTCTTCATTGCATATTGATACAATGATGATAGACCAAGAATTCAAATGGGTTTATTATTTTATGTCAGACAACCCAATATTAACAATTAATGCAAAAACAATAAATTTCATTATTTATTTTCCATAAAGAAATATTATGTTAATATCTTTTTAAATATGAAATATTGATCCTAAGAAAACCATAACACCTTTAATAAATAAATTTTTCAATGTAACTGTGGAATTGTTGGGAATGAAGAGAGGTAACCATATTATCATATATATATATACATATTAATACCAATTTAACATGTAATTGATAATAAATTAGAATAAAAATAACTTAATTTTAGAAAAATTAATTTTCGTAAACAAATAGTTTTTTCATTATATTTTTTATTTTAATTAAAAGATGAATAATAAAATTTTATAATTTTAATTTTATCAAATTAACTTCATTTATGGATTTATAATAAAAATATTATCATAGGATAATATTTTGAAATTTTTTAGAAATTTATTATTATTATTTGAATAGTGAAAAATATCATTTTTAATATTACTATGTATTTTATGAAATTATTGTTGAGTCACATTTTTCTTTATGAATATTTCATTGCTTTACTTTTAGAAATAACAAACTCTTTCTTAGATAAATTTATTTCTAACTTTTTATATCAAAATTATTTTTAGACTATTTTTGTAGAAAACTCATACTTTTACCATAATTTGAAATATCTCTAAAGTATTTGAAGAGTTAAAATAAATTTATTCATTACTATTATCGTAATGATTATGGAACCAATAAAAATTAGATTCACCTTATTAGTTCAGTTATGAGACATTGTCACTTGTCTTTTATTTCGATAGAATACTTATAATAGGACTGGTATTAGTATTGTTAAAAATAGGATCCATATTTCATAAATATAATAGTAATGAAATATTCAAGGAAATCTATCAGATTCACATTAGTTTTAAATATAGTCACAGAAAACTAATTTTATCATACAAGAATATTTTATTTTACACTGTGATGGTGTATTGAAAAACAAAATTGGAATTTTTATTCTGATGTAGCCATTGAAGTGTCGACTGTCTAAGTTGTTCTAAAAAACTTGGAGAAAATATTACCATTGGAGATATGACCATTTTAAGGGGTTTCTATAAATTTTTGTCTATTCCAAGAGTTTGGTGAAAAAGATTTCATGGAGATGATTTTTGTGTTGCTGATTAAATTTTTCTCTCAATTTTTCTAAAGTTTACACAGTGTGAACAACTTATTCTTAGTATCTTCTATTGCTTTTGAGATATTCCTTCTTAAGGAAACCTTTTTAGGTTGTCTCTTTAAGAAATTGTTCCTGTAATTTCTTTGGGTGTCTAATTGTGTGAATAAAATAGAGGGCTTATGAGTCTATGAAGAAAGAGGATTTTATCATCATACTAATTGAGTGCTTGTGGGGATAGAAAGAAAGAGTTGATCTTCATATCAAGGGCTGGCAAGGATAGGTAGATAGAGAATCCAATAATCGTATTGAGGGATTCCCTTTCCGATGAAGGATAAAACATATTTTAAATATAAAACATGGGACCTTTATTCGAGGTTATTAGATATCCATCTCTTTATGATACAATAACTATATTCAAATTGCATTACTAGTATATTTCATTTTTTAAATTACATTGTCCATATTTTTAATTGATTTTTCATAAAAATATTTGAATATGATAAATAATTTGCTTTAATTTGATTTTTTTAAATTCAAATTATATAATTTGTTTAATCATAGTTTTTCTGATTATGATATTCTATATTATTTACAGAATACGTTGTAAATATTTTAACTGTGATTAAAATTCTACTTTGTATAAAGAGAATTGTTCTGAATTAAAATTTTAGTAATTATATAATATCATAGTAATTATGATTATGATACTATAATATAATCATACTAAGGGATAAGTCCAAATTTGATTCATTTACATAAACATGTTTTTTAATTGTTTTAGTTTAAAATCATTTAAAAAATGGTTTTTATAACAAAAATTAACCCCCTATAATAATTAGTCCATCTAAGATACATTATTTCGATTCTATCCAGTATATTTGTAATATATTTATACAATAATTGGCATTAAAGGTGGATTAGAGTACTCAAATACATGTTTATATTTTATCTTCATAACTATTGAATTTTTTCTTTAAATTTTTTTATAATATTTTTTTTACAAATATTTATTACACTCACGTGTATTGTGGAAGAGAACTATTATTGAATGAAAGAATGATTAAATGTCAGATCCATTGATAATATCAATCCAAATAGACCACCAATTTTTATGGTAATGATTTTGAATATTGGAGAGATAGAATTAATCAATTCATTATTAGTACTATAATTGACATTTTTTATCATGTCGAATAGATGTGATAAGATCCCTCACAAAGAATTTTCTAGTTTTTAAAATCCAGAAAAAAAAGAATATCAATTGAATTATAGAGTTAGAAACACATTACTATGTTCTATGAAAAGTAACATTTACATTCATATTTCTAATTATGTAGATGCTAATAGTATTTGGATGAAGTTAGAGATTACACATTTTGGAACATCAAAGGACATTGAATGTAGAAAAGAAATGATAAGAACCGACTATCAAGCATTCGAATTTCCTTTTGGTGATACTTATTCAAAGGTACAAAATGTTTATAACAGTATTCAACAGTCTACAATATATGGGAGAGAAAGGATTTGAATATGAAATTATTATTAAAAAGATAATTGATATTAGGCACTATGAGTGGGAATCTAAGAGAACAAAAATGGATTAATCTAGGAAGATAAAAGATGTCACTCTTTATGATTTATTTGGAACCCTTTTTCAGGAGGGGGTATGATTAAAATAGACATTTTTAATGAAAAGAAGAAAAATCGTGATGTTTCTTTTAAAACTACGTCAAATAAAATAAAATATCAGACTCCAGAAAAAGTTGTTAAGTCTTTTTAAAAGAAAAATGTTGTTATACAATAGGATTCAAGTGATTCTTAACATTATGAGATTGGAAAATCTAATATTTCTTAAAGGATGAAAAATATAGTTGTAAAGAAATAATTTCAGTGCCATTATAAGAAAAGTAACAAGATCATAAATGATAAGAAAGATTCTGATGTTAATTTTTATGAGTATAAGAAAGATAGATATATTATAACTGATTTTCCAAAGTTGAAATGAAAGGATAGAAAAGAAAAAAATTCCCATAAGAATCAGAAAATGTTTTTCAATTATATGAAAACAAAATTTATTAAATAAAATGTTACATAGAGCAGGTGGATGGGACTCATTATTTGACTCTTCTAATAAATAAAATTCCAAAAAGTGGAAGACATGTCTTCTTACCATAATACAAAATGAAAATATTTATATCATGGAAAAGGTACACACAACTGAATCCTTAACTAATATGCCCCTAAGTGAAAATTATACTGATGATAAGTATTGTACTCCTTCTGATAAAGAATCATCCTCATCCTATAATAATAATAATTTTCCTTTATATAACGAACTATCTTGTTTTTTAAAACTCCTTGAAAATAAAAATTGTAATGTTAATAATAAAAATGAAAATGAAAATTCAATGATAAATGTTTTAAAAAAAGAAATATATGATCTTTCTAAAGATCTTGATAAGTCTATTTTTTAAAATGATAATATTTATAAATATTTAGAAAAATTAAATTTTAAAATGAATATTTTAAAAACTATTTTTGAAAAACTCAATTCTGAAAATATTACTCAAGTGGATAAAGATTTAGTTGTTTAAATAAAATCTAAAATTTCATCTTTAAATAATTTTTTTTGAAACAATACCTCTATAAAGGAAGGTTTTGATAAGATATAAAAACAAATTCATCCTCATAGAACTAGTACTAAAATGGGAAATACTTATAATAAATCAGTTTTTAGTAACACTTTCTATATTCCCAAAATGATCCTATTTTTAACAATTTCAATGTAGAGGATATTGGATAATGATTTTTTCTCTTGATAATGTTAAATCCTTAATATTCTATAATGAATATGTTTCAAACCAAATGTGGATTCCAAAAATTTTGATTGCTGACATATCTGTACCCCAGAAGGTTTGTGTTCCGAAGACCTAATGTTTTTATTTTCATGAAAACCAAGGTAGTACCAAAAAAAATAGTAATTGGTACATGGATAATGGGTGTTCCATACATAGGACTAGAAATAAAGATTTATTTTAAAATATTATCAAGATCAAATAAGGAAATTTTACTTTCATAGATAATTCTCAAGGAGATATTATCGGTATGGGTAATATTGTTCTCCATGGTAAACCTTTAATTTGGAATGATTTATTTGTTAAATGAATTAATCACAACCTTATAGGTATAATTCAATTATGTGATGGATGTTACCATGTGAATTTTAGGAATTATAAATTTATAGTACACAATTACAAGGATGAATTCATTATTTTTTCCCATTATCATGAGAATGTTTATACACTTAACAAAGAATACCTCCGGAGCCTAGATGTATCATGTATTAGTTCAATGGAATATCACTATTGGTTATGGAATAGAAGGTTAGGACACTATAACCTAATTAAACTATGTATGATGACTAAGAAAAGACATATTAAGTATCTACCGGAACATAGATTTGATTATTTAAAATTATATGACCCTTGTCAATATAGTATGAAACATAAGACAATATTTGAATCTGTTAGTGAAGTTTCAACTATTAATAATTTATAGTTAGTTCACATGGATCATTTTAGATCTACACAAACTAGGGGTATTGGAGGAAAATACTATTTCTATAACTTGGTTGGTTATTACACTAGATATACATGGGTTTACTTTTAGCAATAAAATATGAAGCCTTTTGTTATTACAAAACATTTGTATCCAAATATAAAAATGAGAAACAATTCCATTGAAAACTATTTATAGTGCTCTTGATTTAGAATTTTAAAATTTTGATTTTGAAATTTTTTATAGTAATTAAAGGTATATAACATAAAATTTCAGTTCATTGAATACCTTATAAACACAGTGTTGTTAAAAGAAGAAATAATATTCTTTAAGAAATAACAAGAACCATGTTGAGTGAATACTAAATTCCAAAACACTATTGGGAGAAAGCAGTTAATACTACCATATATACTATAAATTGAGTTTTAATTTGACATTTTCTTAATAAAATTCCTTATGAGTTTTGGACAGGAAAAAAACCAAAAGTTTTTTAGTTCTGATTATTTTGATGCAAAGTATTCATCTTGAATATGAATGATAATTTATATAAATTTGCACCCAAATCTGATGATGTTATATTTTAAGTTTATTCCACTACTTCAACAGAATATAGAGTTTTTAATTAAAAATAATATACTGTTGAGGAAAAAGTACATGTTAAATTTTATGAAACCGATCCTTTTGTTTTTAAATAGACCCAACCAACATCCTCATATGTGTCTTCACAAAATGACTTTCAACTTTTTTTAGAAATTTCTTCATATAAAGAAAGTAGTCATGAAATATTTCAGAAGTATTCACTCAAGAATAATTTTTACCATATATTGATGAACATATTTTAAAAAACCCAAGTTAGTGGTTTTTTAGAAATAATCCAAGTGATAGTATCATTAGTGATGTGAATCAACTAGTTTGGAGTAGAATTTATTTAAGTAATAAAATAGAACATATTTATTTTCCTTCCCAATTTGAACCAAATAATCTTGATTAGGATTTATTTGATGAATATTGGATTAAGGTTTTAAATGATGAACTAAATTAATTTGAAGGAAACAATGTATGGACCCTGGTTGAATGGCCTAAATAAACATTAGTAATTAGAATAAAATGGATTTTTGTAAACTAATGTGATGAAAATTGAATAATCATTATAGATAAATCAATACAATTTTTTAAAAGTTATAATACATAAGAAGGAATAGACTATGAATAAACCTATACACCAGTATCAAGACATGAATCTATTCATATTTTGTTATCCTTTGTTGCATTATTTAATTTCAGAATTTTTCAAAGGGATGTGAAGTGTTCTTTGTTTAATGGATATGTACATAAGGAAGTTTTTCATGAAAGGCACTTTGTTTTGAAGATAAAAAATGATTAATATGTTTTTAAACATACAAAATCTTTATATTGACTTAAACAATCTCCTAGACCTTGGAATTATTGATTAATATGATTTTTATTACAATACAATTATGTAAACATAAATGATGATATAAATCATTAATAAAGAATGTTAATAAAAATATCATAATTGTTAAAATTTATGTTGACGAAATTATATTCAGATCAATAAAAAAAATCCTAAACAGATTTTTTTGCGGATGTTATGAAGTCTGAGTTTAACTGAGATGAGTTTGATGGATGAGTTAGCATTTTTTCTTGGTTTTTAAATTTTTGAAAACCTAGAATGTACATATATATCTCAAAATAAGAATATAAAATATATTCTTATAAATTTTTGATAAGAAAATACTTTAAGTATTAGTACTCCCTTCAGTACCTCAAATACACTAGATCTTAATGAAGTTGGACAACCAATTGATCAAGCATTTTTTGAAGGTATGGTAGGAATTTTACTATAATTAATAGCTATATGACTAGACATGATGTTTTATATATGAATATGTGAAAAATAGCATGAATATTCAAAGGAATCCCATATTAAAGCTTTATAAATGATTTTTTCATTATTTAAAGGGAACTATGTATTTTGGACTCTTCTATTCTTCTAGAAATTATTTTGAATTAAAATGTTTTTTGGAAGCTGAATTTGGTGGTTGTAGAATGATAAAAAAAGTGTATCTCAAAGATTTCATTTCATAGGAGATTTATGAGTTTATTGGTCTTGGAAGATAAAAACTAGGTAGAACAATCAATTGATGAAGCCGAATATATAGCAGTAGGATGTTTTTGTGCTCAAGTGTTGTGTGTGAAACAAACACACATAAATTATGGAATGATTTTTGAAAAAACTCAAATAATATGTGATAACACTAGTGCCATAAACTTATGTAAAAACCCTTCACTTAACACTCATGATAAACACATATATATTAGGAATAACTATCTTAGGGATCACACACTTAAAAAATATATCATTTTATAATTCATCATTATTGAAGAACAACATGGAGATAGTTTTACAAAACCATTATCCTCTGTTAGATTTGTATACATTAAAAAAATATTGTAATTATCACTGAAAATTAATCATTCATATATACTACTTATTTAAACCATGTTCTTACATTATGTTACTCCTTTTCACAGGGAGAGTACATAAGACTGATTCTATTTAAGAAAATTTTAGTATTTCAGAATTTTAGTATTCCTAATTTTTTATCATACTTGTTTTTATAGACTCATAATTCTTTATAAAAGTTATTAGAATTAGTTTCAAAAAAATCTAGACTCATTGTTTTCCAAAAAGAATTTCTTTTTTCTGACTCATGAATTATATAAACATTTTCCAGGCTCATGTTTTCTTCAAATCAATTTTAAAATATTCCATATTTGGGTTCTATTTTCTAATTTTTTATATTCAAAATTTTTATTGAAATTTTGTTTTAATTATAATTTATTCAAAATAGTTATTTTATAAAACTAAGGTTTAAAAATTATAAATACTAATGAATTCAATATAAAAGGAATTATTATTTATTTTATACTTTAAAATTATTCCATAACGATTAGTTTTATCACTATTTTTTTGTTGTTATAATTTTTATTTCAATTGTATTCAATCAATTATATAAAAAGGTTTTGTAAAACCACAAGAGATCAAATTATTTAAAATATATATGTATGGATAATTTCTCAACCATCAGATCAGTTGGATAGAATCCCACCCATCCTATCTTATTGAAAGTCCAACAGTCGCCTCAAATGCCTATATAAGGAGGACCCCATCGTGTCCCACATCAGCTGTCTCTAATATTTTTCATCAATGTGCCGAAGTGTTTAAGTATTCTAGTCTAAAATCCATGGTAACTAAATACAAAAAAAGGAAGCACAAGAAAAGAAAAAAAATAAGAAACCTCAAGGTGTTAATATAATTTACTACATGTTGAAAGTATTACAAGTTTATTTTTCAAACATTGTTATTCCAAATCTAGTTATAGGTATATTTTTAAAAATAAACTACTCAAATTGAGGCTATTGAACCTACTATTTTAGAAAAAGGAAAATCAAAAGAATCCACTGTTAATGGGGAAGAAAAACAAGAAATCAACTAGGAAGAAAAATATGAATGAAATGAATACGATAAAGATGTGATTGTTGATAATGTAAAATAAGGTGAATGTGATGGAAATATAACTAATGAAAATGGAGAAGAATAAAATTAATTCCAAGAATATGATATGGAAGAATTTTTTCCAGAAATAAATCTTCATCATAAAAAATACCCACTGATGTTGATCATATTTTTAGATCCAATAGTTTTCAACAAATGGAAACTAAGGAAGATAAATATTCATGTAATAATAATGATGATGATTAGAATTCAAAAACATAGTATGATAAGGATGTTGAAGTTAATAAATTTTTTTATGATTAGAATATATAATAAAATATTTCAAACGATATAGAAAAGTTAGTTGAAAAGAAATAAAGAGTGAAGATATTATAAGATGAAATGGGAACCAGCCCCATCTTACCTTCAAATGAGCATGAAGAATGTCAATCAGATTTAGTTAGAACAACTTTTTCCAGAAGAGTTAATTTTATTTCTCAGTATATGAAATGGCTTGAAGGAATAATTGTATATTTCTCAAAACTATAGTCTCAATGTGAGATGATTTGGATATATTTTAATAAAAAATCATACATGAAAAAAATGATGGTAGAGAAAGTCATAAATCTAGAATCTTTGTTCATATCCCATCATGATTTTTGTTAGATTCCCAGAAAATCATGTAGTCAATTTTCTAAGTGGTCTCATCATGTCAATACTGATCTCAAAAATTTTGATGACAATTTTGAAGATATAAATAAGGCCATGAAAGAGTCTACAAAAAACCTTCATCAGTTAACAGATGATGTGATAGAAAGAGTAAAGTTCATTCAAACATTCAAATATGAAACCAAAAATCGTATTAAAACTACAAATGAGCTGAATAGAATGGTGAAGAATTTTGATGAATAGATAAGGAGACTGAAAAATAATAATAAGGAATTAAATACCCTAAATAATGAGTTTTATTAAAGACATTAGAAACAACAATAAAATATTCAAATTAAATATGATAAACTTTGGATTCAAGAAGAAAAGATCTAAATCCCTGATGAAAAGCATGAGAAGATAGATCAAGACCAAAATAAGTTCAAGAAAATAAAATAAACACTAAATAACATTATAAATAATAATGGATTATTTTTGTTCTAAACACCTTTTGATAATTTATTTTTTAAAACTATTATCTATGACTAGTTTAATAAACTATTCTTCTCACCCAAATACATTTTATGAATGCTTTCTTAATTCTGAGTAGTTTAATATTTTATCTCAATTTTTTCGGATTGTTTAGATAGTTGATTATTTTTTTCTTCATATATTTGTTTCTATAAACCTTTTTATATATTACAAGACTTTACACATTCCTTTTTGAAAATAAAAAATGATTTGAGTTTATTTGAAAGAGGGATATTTTTAAGTAATAGGGAGAGAAATATTTTTAAATAAGAGAATACGACACTTAAGGTGAGTTTTTATCCTAAGGGGGAGTTAGAAATAATAATTATTGGTTTCTAATGAGTTTTAAAACACAAGGGGAGATAAGTTTTTATTGATTAATTCTGAAAAAGATATACCTAAAAGATAATGGACTTAATCCTTTTAAAATTATTTCTTATTTAAATATTATGGTTTTTTCTTTCCAAAAAGTATGATATTGATGAGTCAAAAGATTATTTATGAAATTTTCATTCCATTAGTTTTTGAAATCACAAAGTCTTTCTTAAATAAATTGATTTATATCTTTTTTTACCAATTTATTTTTACGTTTATTTTTTAGAAAACATATACTTTAACCATACATTGAAATAGTTCAAAATTACTTGAAGAACTAAACTAACATTATTCGTTATGATAATCAAAATGAGTATAGAACTGATTAACCATCAGATTCACATTATCCGAGCAGTTATAAGACATTATGACTTGTCTTTTGTACTAAAAGAATACTTATAATTGAACTGATATCATAACTAATAAAAATTGGATCCATATTTCATAAATATCATCATAATGAAATATTCAAGAAAATCCATCAAATTGGCTTTAGTTTTAATTATGTATTTAAAAAACTATTTTTGTATTACTAGAATATTTTATTTTACATTGTGATAGTGTATTACAAAAAGGTGTTGAACTTTATGTTATGATATAGCTGATGAAGTTCCATATTTATATGTCATTGCGAAAAAGTAGAATAAATGTGACTGTTGGAGAAAATATGAACATCGGAAGGGTTGCCTAAAAATACCCATCCATTCAAAGAGTTTGTAGTGAATGATTTCATTCAGATGAGTTCATATTACTGATTCAATTTCACTCTCAATTTTTATATTGTTCACAGAGTGATAACAACTTGTTATTGGACTCTTGTATTGCTTTAGAGAGATTCCTTCTAAAGGAAACCATACCAGGTTGTCTCCTTAAGAAATTATTTTGTAATTTCTTTGTGTTTCTAATTGTGTGAATACAAATGAGGAATTTTTAAAATAGGAAGATAAGGGATCTTATCACCGTATTGATTGAGGGCTTACTAGGAGTGCAAGATATAGCTTATCTTCATATATTGGGATGCTGGGGATTTGTAGAAAGATAATATCATCATCTTACTAATGGATTTACTTTTTGAGGAAATAAAGACATACATGTCAATATAAAGCAAGTTAAATTCATCAAAGGTTATTGGTATCCTTCTCTTTGGGATAAAATAACCATATTCAAATTTTTTTACTTCTTTATTTAATGATATAAATTCAAATATTCATATTTGGAATTTATTTACCATAATGTTATATAAATATGATAAATACATTAATATAATTTGATTTTTTAATTCAATTTATATACTCGTTTTAATCATAGTTTTTATGATTAAGATATTCTATATTTTTTGCACAAAAAATTGTGAATAAAATAAATGTGGTTACAATTTTATGTGGAATTAATATAATTGTTTCTGATTATGTTTTTAATACTACGATTTTATCGTAATTAATAAGATTATGACACTGTAATATAATTGGACATAGGTATAATTCTGAATATGATTCTTTTAAATAATGTGGGTTTTAAATTTTTTAGTTTAAAATCATTTAAACTAATGTTTTTAAAACTTCAATTCACCCCCTATAATTACCCAATCTAAGATATATTTTTTTATTCTAATCTGTATATTTATAATATACTGATACAACAATTATTAGTATATAAAAATTACTTGAATATTTATGAAACCATTTTATAGATATAATATGTATTTTATAATAGATATTAAAATTTTATAATTATTTATTTTAGTTTACAATCCAATGTTATATATTTTAAACAATAAGTTACATGATTCCATAAAAATATATTAATACATTACACATTTCTAAATTTTAAATTAAATTTTATTAATTTAAAAAAGTGAATATGGTAAAGTGGATTTAAAATAAATAATTACACTATCCATATTAATTAATAAGGATCATTACATTTTAAATCATAAAAATGAATTACTTAGTTGAAAACTAGTTATCGTGGAAAAATCCAAAAGGATAAAATTGATTAACCAAAGGCATAAAAATAAAAACATGTTAAAAATATTTATAATTGAGTGTTTTTGGTTTTTATCGAACATAAATTATTTCTAATCCATTTTTTTAAAATTTAGTGTCTTCTTGACATGTAAAACAAGCACTCTATTTTTATTATGATGAAATAATTACAAAAATTCCATTCTCACCAGTTATAAGAAAAGCCTTTCACCACCCCTAAATACAACAATTAATTTATTTTTACTTGAAAAAATATTTTATTTTTCCTTCCCCTATAATAATTTTACACCTCGGTTAGCTTTTTCCCCTTGGAATATAACCTAAAACTTTCATTTATAAGGAGTCCTCCAAGGGAAGCTCAAAGTTATCAACCTATGTACTAAATTTTCCCTTACATTATTTCCTTTCTATCATTACATTTAATATATATTTTAAAAATATTATATAATGAGTTACATATTTATATTTTTCTTAATGTGGTTATATTTTGGTAATAACTATTAACCACCTTTCCCCTTTTCCATTAAGAAAAAAATAATATTCGTACATTTGTGCGGACTAACTCCTCAATGAAGTAACACTCACATTTTTCATCTAGTTACATTATAATTTAGTAGAATATATTAAAATATGATTCAAAACCTTAAAAATTACAAAATAATATCATTATAATTATGTAATAACGATATTATTCCAAAAAAAACCACATTTATAACCATTATCACCCATCGATTATGGTGTGTTCATGTTTGGGTTGGTCAGACCACCTTCTTAAATAATTCTATTAAATAATATCATAGATAATATGAGAACATAATTATTGATGAAATATGATATAAATAATTAAATAAATATTATATTTTTTATAATGGAAATATTAATATTAAACTCATTAATTAAGATACCAATGCCCATTCGTTAAACTTCATTGAAACATGCTCATCAAAGATTTCATCTTTATGGAATGTAAAAAAAAAACCATATAATAAAATTATGACAATATAAATAATTACAAATAATAAATTATAATACTTTTTTTGATCTAGTATTGATGGATTTTTTAGTATAATGAATTAAAAAATATCTATTATGAAACTAGTTTAAAATAGTCAAGATTAGTCACATATAATATTGAAAATAGATAATGAATAACTAATATACATACAATAAATAATTATAAATTAATTTTATAAAATAATATAAATATGAATAAGGTTATTAATTAGTTTATTAATATAGAAATTTTGTATAAATGATAATGATGCACTTTATTAGAAGTGAAGAATCATGGTAAGTGAATCATTCTCTAAAATATAATTTCTTGGGACATATTTCTTATTGTACACCATGATAAATTTAATATGGTGTGATTACTTAATAATAAATTTATTTTACAATACTAATTTTATCTATGGGTTTTGATGTTTTGTATAATTTTATCTCTTTAAATGTATTTGAAGTCAAAAGATACTAATGTTGTAGGGGTTTTTGTTAACTCACTCTTTTGGTTGAGTTATAAGGCTTCTTTTTTAATTTATTTCTTAAAATATTGGTTTATCACTTCCTATGATTTTATTTCATGGAAATTTATTTTCCTCTTCAATGGAAAATTAACTTTTAATTCAAATATTTTACCTTGATAAAATTCAATTCCCAAAAATTATACCTTTGTGGAAAATAATTCCTACCCTATTTAATGACAGTTCCAGCTTATTATACAAATTTCCTTCCTTATATTGTTATTATTTATATTTGAAAACCCAATTTTGTTCTATTTCATTTGACCATCACATTTCTATTTTCCACTTTCATTAAAATTAAACTTTATTATCCCTTTTTCAAAGTGGTTTTTAATAAATATATTTTAAATGGTTTTCCTACCCCATTCAATTATTTTATTTTCCATTTCCAAATTTTCATGAAATATAAATTACATATTTTTATGGCTCCATTATCAAAGATTACTTTTAAAGGTATGTTTTTTCATGAGGTTTCATGTAAACTATTTTAAAAAAATTATTTTGAATATGACAAGTTACTTCGTCCCTTATGGAAATTTAAAAAATGTATTCTAATAACCCTTTTATTGTTTAGCTTCTATTTTCCCCTTTATCTCAACTAAAATAAACTATTTATTTATTCAATGAAAATAAAATAGTACAAAGAAGAAGAACCATGAAACAAATTAATGAGGCCTAAAATAATGAAGCTCAAGGGTATCCCTTCATACAATATTCAACACTTCCAGACTAGATATGATCATTCTATGGATGAAAATGACACCTTTTTTCTTGGAAATAAATAGATTCAAGATAGACCAGAACCATGTTTGACTTGTGTTAGGTTTGTAGTACACAAATAATATTATTAATCAAGATTCTTCACTTTCATATAATATATGATATCATCCATGGGAATGTACCTATATCATGTAGTGAGTTGTGTAGAATAATGAAGCAAATTTGCACTTTTGCTAATTCAATATTCCTTTGGAGACATAAGCTTTGACCTGTGAGCATTTCATGTCCTCGTCTTTAAGAGACTGTTTGCAACCCATGTGAAATGCGAATGTAAGGATGATAGAACCCTTAGGGTATCACACTACCCCCTCCCCTCATGATGCATTGACTACAAGATCCATATTTTTTTTTATCTTGAGACACATAGGAAGAGGACACCATTGGAACTAGTAACCTTGGGAGTGTTTCAAAAATCATAATTGGATGGGATATTCATTTTGAGCAGTCTGATGGTGGGAGCGACACACTAGTTCTTGGAAAAGTTAAACATGTCAAGAAGCACACTCTTATTTCTAATTATAAGATAATTTCCTATAGCCCGAACCTACTCATGGATAGCTTTATTTCATTCTTACTAGATACACCAGCAGCTAGCATTAATAATAATTTCCCGAACTTTATTATTTGGGCCTGCATTACTTACATGATGAAACCACCATTCCAAGAGGGGAACACTAAGGATATATTTACATGAGAAGGCCAAAAAATCTCCAAAAATGCTCCATAATTCACACATCCAAACACCATTAAAAGGGATTGTTCATGCTCTCATCTCGGTTCTTCTTACATGACGAGCACCTAAAGACAGAGGGTATTCTCAATAATTTATGATTATCGTTAGTAGGTACTGTCTGGTTATTAATTCTACATGTAAGAAAATTTAAATTTTTGGGTATCATTTTGTAAAATAAAAGCTCATTCCAACGATCAAGGTGACCCTGAGAAGATGTTTCCCACACAAAAATCTCTCATTGAGAAGGTTCATGAGGATAATCCTGTGAATTTTATTTAGGTTTGAAGTTCATTTAAATTAGATCAAAGTTCCCTTGTTGATATTTTTCTATGACTATGCCTGTAAACTATGGGTACCTATTATCCTCTTTGATTGGAATTCATGGAGTTGGATAGCCTACGAATCCAAGATGAGAACCTGCCTAGTAGTAGTGCCAAAATAGGATGTCACCTTTCCCCATAATCCATTAGGTCGATAAATTTATGATATTTATGAGAGTAGAAATATCATACCAAAAGGGGTATTCTTTCCCATTTATCATTTCTACATATCCTCTACATCTAGTAGACATGGTCTTTCCAGAGAGAGTGAAATCATCAACATCCACACACCCCAACTTTTCATGCATGCAGTGAGGATTATTTGATAGATTCCTCATGTTGATTCTCCCTATTAGATGAGCCTAGCCATTGTAGAACATGAAACATAGTACTTGTTTACCCATTTAAAGAGCATCCCATATAAACCCTTCTAGGATTCTATTGATGGTACAAATAACACCCTTCAAGAATTTTATGGTTGTAAGAGCATAAATGGGAATGGTTAAGAGAACATAGTTGATCAACACTATCCTTCCTCCAAAAGATAAAAATCGATTTTTCCAATTTAGAACTCAGACCACTATCCTACTCATAATTTACTCAAAGTGGAAAATATGAATCCTACTTGACGTCATTGGGGAAACCAGGTACTCCATTAGAAATGAACCCATCTGTATTTCAATTCCATTCCACAGATAGAAAATCCTCAGTCCAGAGCATCTATTTGAGATATATAGGTTTATCTTCACCCTATTGATATGATTTACAGTGCAATTATAGTAATATTCAATAAAAATATTGATTTCTTGAACCAATATCTTACTGGTATTCATGAACATAATCATATTATATGCAAACATGAGTTGGGAGGTGGCGTGGTTGTCCAATTTTCTCTAACAGGTATATATGCCTCTCTTGTACACACTTCTATTAATAATAAAATAGAGGAAATCATTAATAAGAATAAATTTGGTTGTGGAAAGGGGATCCCCTTTCCTCATCCCATGAGTATTCTTGAAGAGTCCATGTATCTGTCACATAAAATAGATAGATACCCATGAAGAACTAATGCACTAAAAAATAAGACCGGATTCCCAAGAAGAGAAACCCATACCTGATAAAAAAATTATAATGAAATTAAATTATATTATTTCATACCCATTGTTCATATCAATTATAATTATCATATTGGAACCATGATCCTTGATGTTGAAATCTCTGACCATCTCCCAAGCCAGAGCTATGGCACCTTGGATTGATCTACATCTGATGAACCCATGCCACTCCATAGAATCACAATGTGGCAGGTGTCTAGATAAAATCTTTTTTTGACACTATCCATGAATTTGTATTGGAAATTTCACATGCTCCCCTATATATAATTTTGGAGGGAGGGAGGATCCTTGATTTTTGGTATGAACACTAATTTGGTTATATTGGTGAATCGCGAAAGGCTCCCTCTATGAAAGAAATCATGATTCTCCCACAATAAATCTCTCTGAACCTCATTACATGAACCCCTATAGAAAGATCCGAGAATGATATCTAGTCCCAATGAACTATTTGGATTAAGGCCCATCCTGTCCTCATAAATTTACTTACCCTTAAGGACTACTTTCAAGAGTTTATTGACCTAGTTAGAGACAATGTGTGTGATCACTTCCAGAAATTCATCATTCCCATTCAGGTACTGTTTAATCATACATGGGTTAATTGATGTTAGTATATTTTTTGAATAATACTAGACCATGTCACCCACAACATCTAGATCACTGGTGTAGGATCCTTCCTCCATCAGAATATTGGTTTTAATGATACATATCATCTCTTTGATGCATGAATGTAAATAGGTTGTGTTCCTTCCCGTAACCATTTGATCATCTATTTTCTCATTCCATACACTCTTGACGTAAGAGAATATCATCTATAATTCCATTATTTATAGATAATTATGTAAATATTATCTCATTCCAATCTTCTTCAATATTATATTCCAGTCGAAAAATCTCTTTCTTGATGGTGTCATGGTCCTGGGAGCTAGGGGTTGCTCCCTAACCCACACCTGATGTCCATGTTTGAGACATCTCAGCTTATTGTGAAGGGATTTCCTAGAATCTCCCAGAATGAAAGTTTTCTACAAATTTCCCATGGTCCGATGGTATCCTGGAAGAAATACCACTTGTGGGAGAATCTAAAGAGGTCATTTCCTTCTTGCCTAGAAGACAAGGATACCAGAAGTGGTGAAAGATCAAAAATAACACGAACAAGGAGAGTTATATTGGAATTATGATATGAATATTTTGCATGGATGTTTTCCTGGAATTTTTCAAGGTGACTCTAGGATTGATGATCCCCTTTTCAGTTGTTTCACCATGTAAAATCATCAGAGGAGTACCCAAAGTACAATAGCCCCTTGCAAGTCATGAATTGAGAAAAGTCCCTACTAACCTTTTGGAGGAAAATAACTCTACTCTCATTTCATCTAGGTTAGCTATAAGGTTCAATCCCCCTCCAATGATCCATAGAGAGTCACTAGGGTCAAAATAATCGAGATCATGCAATGAGGATACTCTTCACTGGGAATCATAACTACCATATATTAAGGTAAAAAATAAGCTACTATTTCTTGTGTTATGCATGGTAGAGAAATACTGGTCTTCTTTCTATATCAAATCCACTGAGATGTATTTGTTTTTTAAGATACATATGTGAATATTTGTGGGGATAACATGCATAAATGAATGCATTATTATCCCATGGGAAAACTCTTCTATTTGGGAAGGAATGTTCTTGGTCTCCAGTACAACAATAATAGAGGTCTTATGCTTCCTGAATTCAATGGATTTGAAGTTATTTTTGAACCATTCTCCTAGGACATGTGAAATATAAATTACTAGACTCCTCATGTGTTAATCATGTTTTAATAATCACAAATCTCATTACTGATAATTAATCTTGATCTTCAGTGCACATCTTACTAATGATCTTCAAACTCAACAACAGGTGCATATCATGTTTTTATAATAACAAATCTTATGGATGTTAATTACTCTTTACATGTTTTATGCATAATTACAATTCTCTCATATATTATCTCTAATGAGTAACCTTAACTCATATTCTGCATATCACTGTCTTAGTCCAAAGACAGATTTTTTTTGTCTAAGTATGGACTCACCGTGAAGGACTCACCGTGACCAGACACCGTGACTAGACACCGTGAAGGACTCACCGTAACCAGACACCATGACCAAACACCGTGAAGGAATCACCGTGACTAGACACCGTGAAGGACTCACCGTGACCAGACACCGTGAAGGACTCACCATGACCAGACACTGTGACTAGACACCATGACCATTCACCATGACCAGACACTGTGACCACTCACTGTGACCACTCACTGTGACCAGACACTGTGAAAGACTCACCATGACCAGACACCATGACCAGACACCATGACCAGACACCATGACCACTCACTGTGATGAGACACCGTGAAGAAGACACCGTTTCCATGATCACTGTGACACCGTTTCTTAAGATTTTTTTAATATTATTTTAAGTGATACAAACAGTCATATTTGTTGTTTTTAATGTAATTAATGTGATTTAATGCTAGTTGTTGGCTTGACAGGAAACCATATCTCATACCTATGAAAAGGGAATCATTCCTACCACTAGAGCTTGTGGAATATAAGAATGACTGAAATGCAGTACACGTGCAACAAGCGCAAGTAGTGACGTGAAAGTGTGAATGTACATCTAGAAGAACTTGCATACACCAGAGAGCACTGTGCTGAACGAGAAGAACAATTCTGAGCACAAAAGAGATTTCAAGTCTTTCAAATAACTCTTATGAATCCAATCCAACACCACTGAAGAACACACGATGAATCAAGAGATCGTTCTCACTCCTGTAGAAGACAAGCTGAACTACGACACTCTGTTTTTCAACAGAAAAACCAGAGAAGGACTCAGAAGCACTCTTGTTGAATCCAACGAGTCCCGAGCCGCATTGATAATCACTAGAGCTTTCTAAACTCTTATCTATCTTCTCTACGTGATTTATTTATTAACTTTAGAGCAGTGTGGTGTACTTTGTATTTCTTATACACACACTCTCTCTTGCACTGAACTGGAGGATATGAAAATCCTCACTCCAAATCTCTTATAACTTGTTTACCCACGTCAACTGTGGAAGAGGTCCTTGTGTGGCCTAGTCTTTGCTTTGTTTCCCACGTAGAACCGTGGTAGAGGTCCCTGTGTGGCCTGGACAGTTTCTTAAACTATTGTTAACCCTGATCCAGGGTGTGGATCAAATTTATATAAATTTGAGAGGACTAAGTCTCAGCTTGAGACTGAAACTCTTGTTATATCTGTTGTGAATCTTTTATTTAAGTTTATTTTATACAACATATATTATATTTATTCCGCTGCTATTACTTTAAAATACAAAATTATTTTGAAGGTACTTTTATAGTTAGATTATAAATTGTTTACACTTATTGTAAATCAGTAGAGTAGTTTCAAAAGTTAGTTTGATCTTGTGGTTAAACTAACTGAGATCTAATCAATATTTGAGAAGCTAAGTGAACATTTAAAATCTGTATAAATTCACTACAGTTTAACTTATTATATAAATCGGAGGATTTTAACTAGACAATGTTTTAACAGAAATTTTAATTGGAACTAAATTCACCCCCCCCTCTTGAGTGTCCACTTCGAACAACATTTTGTATCAGAGGATTTGTTTTTGTTTTTGTTTGTTGAAAGATTTTTGAAATACTCTATTTTTCAACTATGATTTTAGTTGCATCTCGAAAGATCTTAAATTTCTATTAGTTCTAAAATTTGTCTCTTTCAATTGTCTTTCTAAAATATAATTATGGATAATAGATTTGAGGGTGCTGATACTAACATGCCACCTTTCTTCAATGGTACCAACTATGCCCAATGGAAGCTTAAAATGAAAATTCATTTAGAAAGCATAGGTTTTGATATATGGACTGCCATAGAATCAGAATATAAACTTCCCACTACTGCTAGATCCACTTGGGATGAACCTACAAAGACTGCTTACAATAATAATTGTAAAGCCATGAATGCCATATACTGTGCTTTAGGAGATGAAGAGTTTAATAGAATTTCTGCTTGTAAAACTAGTTTTGAAATTTGGGATACCTTAGCTATTTCTCATGAAGGAACAACCAATGTTAAGGAAATGAGATTAAATACTTATAATATTAAATATGATAATTTTAAAATGAAAACTGATTAACCTATTTTTGACATTGATCTCAGGTTTAATGAGATAGTCAATACAATGAATTCACTTGAAAAAGCTATTCCAGCAAAGGAACAAATTATGAGAATCTTGAGATGTTTACCAGACCGATGGAGAGGAACATCTGTTTCAATGAGAGAGTCATGTGACATTGCCGCTCTACCTGTTAAAGAACTCATTGGTAAGCTTATGATGTATGAGGAAGAACTCAAGGTAAACAAAGAAGATGAAGATGAACCTTGAAGAAAGTCTGTTGCTTTCAAATCATCAACTTCAAAGGACAAGGATAAGGAGAAACTTCACGCTATAAACGAGAGTTCAAGCTGTGAAGACAGTGAAAGTGCTTCTGATAGTGATGCTGAAATGGATCACATGTCCATAAGGTTTAATATGTTCTATAGGAAGAAGAAGTTTTTCAGAAAATAAAATTACAAAGGAAAGTATGACAATAAGGAACATTGGATGAAAGATTCGAAAATGCCAGATAAAAGTAATGAATTTGTCTGTTATGTGTGAAAAAGGAAAGGACATATTAAAGCAGACTGCCCAAAGCTCAAATTCCAGAAGAAATATGATTACAAGGATAGTAAGTACAAAAAGGATATGAAGTCTACTTAGAGCGCTTCTGAGGATATCTCCACTGAATCTGAAGTCTCTGAAACTGAACACAGAAATAAGGAAAACTTGTGTTTTATGACAAACACATCTGAGGTAACAGCTAAAACTCCTGCTTTAAATTCTTATTATTCTGGAGATGATACTGACTCTGATAACATGTCAAAATCTGAACTATTTGAATATTGTGATATGTTAGAAGAAACCTGTAATGAGATGAAAGACAAATACAAAGGTTTAAAGAAACAGTATGCTTTAACTGTTAAACATAAATTTGATCTTGATATTGAAATGGAAAATAATGCTCAGTTACTTAAAGAAAACACTGAACTGAAATAATCTAATGAGCAACTCAGAAAGGATTTAGAGAAATTAACAAATGGAAAGGATACAATAACTCAAATGCTAGGAAAGCAAGTTGCACCAAAATACACTACTAGAATAGGCTAAAAACCTGGACATAGACAGTTTACTAAGAATAGATTTATTCCTAAATCTGGACAGAATGCTGCTAATTCTAGTTCTGGACATTTATATGCTTCAACTAGTTATATTCATAGTTATGGATCTAATAAGGTTTATCGTTCAAAGTTTGTTGATTTTCCATCTTTGATGAGACCCATAAGACAAATTTGGGTACCAAAAGCTTTGATTGCTAACCTTTCTGTACCCAAGAAGATCTGGGTACCAAAATCATTTCCTATCTAAATCTGTTTTATAGGAAACCTGCTTAAAGAGCTCCTGTAGGAAGACCTGGTACTTGGACTGTGGATGTTCAAGACATATGTCTGGAGACTTCTCATGCTTTAAAAGATTAGTCAGAGTTGATGGAGGTTTTGTCACCTTTGGTGATAATTCTAAAGGGAAAATCATCGGCTTAGGCCAGATTGGTAACAATTACTCAGTATTAATTTCTAAAGTTTTATTTGTTGATGGACTTAAATATAATCTGTTAAGTATTTCTCAGTTATGTGATGATGGTTTTAATGTTAAATTTGAAAATGATTCGTGCAATGTTTTTAATTCTAAACATGCTTTAGTATTTTTTGCCCTGCGAAATGAAAATGTTTATGCTGTTGATTTAAATTCATTAGCCAAGTAGAATATTACTTGTTTAAATTCTTTTCATAAAGAGTCTTGGCTTTGGAACAGAAGATTAGGACACTGAAATATACACTCGCTTAGAAAACATACTATGAAGAACTTAGTTAGAGACCTACCCAAACTTGAGTTTCCAAATGACAAAGTTTGTAATCCCTGTCAAAAGGGAAAGCAACATAAAGTTTCTTTCAAATCAAAGAAAGAAGTGTCAACTTCTCAACCTCTCCGTTGGTTCACATGGATTTATTTGGACCATCTAGAGTTTCTAGCTTAAATGGGAAGCACTATGTCCATGTCTTAGTAGATGACTTTTCTAGATATACTTTGGTATATTTTATAGCTCACAAAAGTGAAGCTTGTTCTTAATTTGTTAAATACTCCAAATATGTAGAAAACCTTAGTGGACTTATGATTAAAACTCTAAGAAGTGATCATGGCCGTGAATTTGAGAATCATGAATTTGAATCTTACTGCTCTCACAATGGCTATAGTCACAATTTCTCTGCCCCTCGGACACCCCAGCAAAATGGTGTAGTAGAAAGAAGGAATAGAACTCTGCAAGAAATTGCTAGAACTATGCTTAATGAGTATGACCTACCTGTTTATTTTTGGGCTGAAGCTGTAAATACAGTTTGTTATGTTATCAATAGATTCTTAATCAGACCTGTTCTTAAGAGGACCCCTTATGAGTTGTGGAACCATAGGAAACCTAAAGTTAACTACTTTAAAGTCTTTGGCTGCAAAGTCTTTATTATTAATACTAAAGACAATCTCGATAAATTTGCATCCAAGAGTGATGAATGAATTTTCCTAGGTTACTCTATTTCTAGTAAATCCTATAGAGTTTTCAATAAGAGAACCAAGTGTGTAGAAGAATCTGTTCACACCAAGTTTGATGAAACTGATCCACATGAGCCTAAAACCTCTCTTGAAAATCTTGAAGATGATCTCTCTATTTTGAACCTTAATGATAAAGATAGTGGACCTATAGTTAAAACGTCCAGTTCTGGAAATTTTCCAGAACCTGCTTCTGTTGATTCCCAACCTGTTGATGAACCTAAAATTTCTAGCCCTACATTTACTAGATCAACTAGAATTCTGAAGAATCATCCTTTAGATGCTGTTGTAGGAAATCTTGATAGAGGGACACGGACTAGAGATTCTCTTAGAAATCAGTTTGAACATCAAGCCTTCTTGTCACAGCTTGAACCTAAAAACATTGATGATGATATTAATGATGAATTTTGGGTAATTTCTATGCAAGAAGAACTCAATCAGTTTGAAAGAAATAAAGTTTGGAATATTGTTGAAAGACCTAAGGACACTTTCACAATAGGCACAAAATGGGTGTTTAGAAACAAAGTAGATGAATCCGGAAACATAGTTAGAAATAAAGCTAGACTAGTTGTACAAGGCTATAGTCAAGAAGAAGGTATTGACTATGAGGAGACTTTTTCTCTAGTAGCCAGATTATAAGATATTAGGATTTTACTTGCTTATGCTGCACATCTACATTTCAAACTATATCAAATGGATGTCAAGAGTGAATTCTTAAATGGATATATTGCTGAGGATGTTTTTGTTGAACAACCACCTGGTTTTTCAAACCCTCATTTTCCAAATCATATTTTCAAATTATCAAAAGCATTATATGGTTTAAAGAAAGCTCCAAGAGCTTGGTATGATAGATTAAGTACTTTTATAATTTGTAAAGGTTTTACAAAAGGAATAGATGATCCAACTCTTTTTATAAAAAGAATTTATAAATATGTTTTAGTAGTACAAATTTATGTTGATGATATTATCTTTGGATCTTCTAAAAATTCTTTATGTATTGATTTTTCAAAAATGATGCAAAATGAATTTGAAATGAGTTTAATGGGTGAACTTAAATTCTTTCTTGGTTTTCAAATTTTTCAAAACGATGATGGAATTATTTTAACTCAAAGTAAATATACTAGAGATATTTTAAAATGTTTTGGATTGGATAGCACAAAAAGTAGTGACACTCCCATGAGTACCACCTGTAAGATGGATCTTGATGAAAATGGTAAATATGTTGATCAAACCACTTATAGAGGAATGATTGGAAGTCTACTCTACCTGAATCCTAGTCGTCCTGATATTATGTTTAGTGTGTGTATGTGTGCTTGTTTTCAAGCAAACCCTAAAGAGTCACATTTAAATGCTGTAAAGAGAATTTTCAAATACCTCAAGCATACTCCCAATTTAGGACTGTTCTATCCCAAAGGACAATCATTTGAACTAGTTAGTTATTATGATGTTGACGCTGCTGGATGTAATATAGATAGAAAAATCACCTCTGGAACATGTCATCTTTTAGGCAAGTCACTAGTATCATGGTGTAGTAAGAAACAAAATTATGTTGCATTTTCAACTGCAGAAGCTGAATACATAGCTGCTGGAAGTTGTTGTGCACAAATTTTGTGGATGAAACACACATTACTAGACTATGGATATAAATTTAGACATGTCTCAATAAATGGTGACAACAAAAGTGCTATTAATATTTCAAAGAATCCTATTTCTCATTCAGGGAAAAAACATATTGATGTATGACATCACTTTTTGGGGGATCATTATCAAAAAAGTGATATCACTTTGGAATTCATTGGTACTGAATATCAACTTGCTAATATATTCACTAAAACATTAAATTCTGAAAGATTAGACTACATCATACATTATCTTGGTATGATTAATCATAAATGAATATCTTACTGTTTCTAAGTTACTGTTTTTATGCTAACCGTCTGACAACTCACTGTCTCACCGTGACTATATAAACTGCTCACTATTTCACCATGATGACTATAAACTGTCTCAACGTGATGGATAGTTTTCTGTCTCACCGTGAGAAGTATGATAATTTTTATTATTTTTATTTTATTTTTACCCGTATCACGGTAATTTTTATTTCACCGCTATTTGATTTCCTGCGTTAGTGTTTTTATGACGTTTGACATTCCCAAATGATAAAACTTAAGGGTTTCATACGACTCCTAACCTGAATTCTCTCCTGAACCTTCTTTTACCTCTCGCCCGAACCTTTAGTGAATGCCAAGGATGAAGCGTCCATCTTCACCCTCGTCTGAGAAGCGCCACTCTAGGAAACATAGGAGGATACTGAGGATAGAGACCGAAGGACCTCTAAACCCAAACCTGGTAAGCCGTACAGTTGTACCTGAAAAAGAGGTTTTCCCTGAATGGTTTCTGTCTAGCAGATCATTAGTTTTGAAAGTTTTAAAAGAACAAGTATGGCTTGAATGGTTCACTGGACAGAATAGACCGATTTACCCGAGGTTTGTATCTCAATTCTATTAGTATGTGAAGTTCTCTTTTGAGTTTGGAGAAATCTTTTTGGTGACCAGCTAGATCGATGGTCAGAACTGATCTTTCTCTTCAATGCTGTGGGCTGCATGTGTAAGAATTCCACATGAAGGAGTGTGTGAAGATTACCAAAGAGACCCTCCTCCAACAACTGAAATCTTTGACCTAGAAACTTCTTTGGAAAATCTAACTAGATGTGGAACCATGCAAAGGGCCATAGCTGCTGAACTGGATGGGGAGACAAGACTTTTGTTCAAGTTTTCTCAGAATTTGGTTAGTCCAAGAAAAGGAGATTTTGTTGTGATGAAGTATCAGGATGTGTTCCTGATTCACCTGTTGAAGAATGGCCAAAAGATCAATCTGTGTAAGTATGTTATCAACCATATCTGCGATCTGATCAAAGTAACTTCCAAATCCACCTCCCTGTTTTATTCAAGGATGATTTCAGCCATGTTAGTCTCAAAAGGAATGGTTGGACCGAATGAAGAAAAATTAGTGGTCTTTGATTTCTGCCTATCCATGACTATCATCAGAAGGATGAAGATTAGCTGGAATCCATGGAAAAAGAAATGGGTTGAGGATAGTGATCAACTGTATAAAATGTATAATCATGTTGACTATCCAAGAAGGCCTAAGAACCTAGGTGATCCTGGTTTGGAACCAGATGAAGTGGCTGAGTAATCAGAAGAAGAAGAACAAGAAGAAGTAACAGCTGAAGTTCCACCTAGAGAAGAATCTGTAATATCTCCACTGGAAACAATTCATGTTTAAGAGGAAAGGGGTGTTATCCCTGCTATTATCCCTGCTGAAATACCTCAAGGATAGGAAGTTGTTGTTGAAAAGGAATGGACTGAGGATCCCTCAATTGTTCTTCATGAGGAAGAAGCTCATCCCAATGCTGCAAGGAAATTAGTTTTTCCTGGTTCAGAACAGCAAGCAAAATTTGAGGAAGTTTTTATTGAAGAGACTCTTTCTATTGATAAAGAAGCAAGTCTGGAATCTTATCCAGTGGAACAATCAGTTCCTGAGATTATTCCATCTGCTGAAGAAAGTATGGAAATTTCCTTTCAGCTGGCAAGGCAAGAATTTGCTGAAGAGATTAGGGATGATCCTGTGAATCTTTTCCATGTTCCTGAACCTCAATAATCTGAAAGGGAAGCATAAGTTGAGGGGGAGGAAACTCGAAATCTTGAGATAGTGGAAGTTGGATCTGGTGAAGCTTCTCAACCTTCTGCCACTTTCTCTGTACACTCTCGATATGAGTTCCCAAGATTTTATGATCTGAATGAGTCATAGCAAGTAACTGCAACTGGAATGGATCTTTCTTCTCTGTTTCAACTGAAGTCCTTAGCTCATTCAGAACCAGAATCAGAGCCCCAACCTCAATCTGGATCAGAATCTGAATATGAAGATGACTCTGACCCCCAACCCGAATCTGAGCCTCTACCTTTACCTGCATCCTTACCTGAGCTTCATTCATTTGTAACCAAAGATGATCTGAAAGATTTTGGCGAGACTTTGTTAGCTGGTTTTGAGAAAATTTTCTCCACTCAACCTCGCCCAGTGACTCAATTAAGTCAAGAAGATGCATCAATTCTCTTGGAAA
This sequence comes from Viscum album, assembly GCA_963277665.1. Lineage (NCBI taxonomy): Eukaryota > Viridiplantae > Streptophyta > Magnoliopsida > Santalales > Viscaceae > Viscum > Viscum album. The sequence goes on along the minus strand of OY728122.1, from coordinate 74,493,068 downwards.
ATATTATCTTGCATATTCAACCAAGGATGATCCGAGAAATTCAAGATGTCCGAGTAGAGAATAAGCTGCTGAGTGCTGATGTTGAAAATCTGAAAAGTATGGTAGCAAGTCTGTAGAATGAGCTATCTGTGAGATCAGAGCCTGCTCCTGTTTCTGCCCCTGCACCTGCTGCTGTTTCACCTGAGTCTTCTGATTCCCTCCTTGCTAGGGAGATTGTGTCTCAAGTTCATCCTTAACTTCTATATTTTGATGAAAAGATTGGAAAAAGGCACATGAAGATGCTGGAATGCATGAGAGAGCTTGTGGAAACTCTAAATAAGCTTACAGATGAATACACTGGATGTCTGCAAAAAAGTTCTGAAAGAGCTCAAAGTTCTAGCTGAAGCTGTCAAGGCTTCACCTAGTTCTGGTCAGACCTCCACACCTGCTTTGGATGATTCTCTGCTGAGATCCTTAATTAAGGAAGAATTACAGAATGCATTCAGTGGCTTGGATCTATCCTCTTTGTTAGAAGTAATTAAGAAGAGTGATAGAGAATTGGACTTGGTTAGGATCCATTCAAAGATAGCCAATGATGCTCAACAAGAGATCTCCAAAAAAATAGATTTGTATCTTTCCTAGATTTTCTCTAACAGTGACATGATCGATCACTTTAGATATATTGTGGAAAATCTGAGAATCCCTCTGGTGACTCAAGCTTTTAAAGCTCAAGTTCATAAAATTTCTGAGTTCACCAGATTGTTGGATAGATTTTTGGAGAATAAGGATGCTTTTGAAAAGGCTATGCAGTATGGTGGTGAAATCATTACTGATTTCATCAATCATTTAAAGCCGTATCTTCAAGTGTAGAGTACTGCTATAGTTGGTCCAGCTGCTGCACCCCTTAGACCTGGACTTCCTGCCTTATCATCTACTACCATGACAGTTACCCAAGCCCTTTCTCAGATTCGGCCAGTCATTATTGACCAACCTAAGACTATATCTTCTAATGCTCCTACTTTGGCTCCATCTGTTTTTGAAGGACTACCCTTACCCTCATTTTCTACCTCCTCTATGCCTTCTTCTACTACAGCACCAGCTCCTGCTGCTGATAAAGGCAAGACAAAATGGATCCCTAAAGAGTTTACCGCCTGTCTTTCTTTTTGATGGGATGTCATTTCTTGTTTCCAGTTTGTAATTCTCTTGTACTTTGTATTATGAATGCTTTGGTTAATGATAACTGCCGAGTTTCATTTCCATTTCTCTACTTTTTTATAATCCCAAAAGGGGGAGAAAAACCTCCAAGTATCAGTTCTATAATAGTATAAATGGGGGAGAAAAACTGCAAGTATCTATTCTATATTGTTTTTTCTATGCTAGTATCTTTAATATTACATATCTTTTATATTTGCCTATATATGATTTTTGATCATCAAAAAAGGGGAGATTGTAGGACTCCTCATGTCTTAATCATATTTTAATAATCACAAATCTCATTACTGTTAATTAATCTTGATCTTCAGTGCACATCTTGCTAATGCTCTTCAAACTCAACAATAGGTGCATATCATGTTTTTATAATAACAAATCTTGTGGATGTTAATTACTCTTTACATGTTTTATGCATAATTACAATTCTATCATATATTATCTCTAATGAGTAACCTTAACTCATATTCTTCATATCACTGTCTTAGTCCAAATATATATATTTTTGTCTAAGTATGGACTCACCGTGAAGGACTCACCGTGACCAGACACCGTGACCAGACACCATGAAGGACTCACCGTGACCAAACACCATGACCAGACACCGTGAAGGACTCACCGTGACCATACACCGTGAAGGACTCACCGTGACCAGACACAGTGACCAGACACCGTGACCACTCACCCTGACTAGACACAGTGACCACTCACCATGACCAGACATTGTGAAGGACTCACCATGACCAGACACCGTGACCAGACACCGTGACCAAACACCGTGACCACTCACCGTGATCAAACACCGTGAAGAAGACACCGTTTCCATGATCACTGTGACACCATTTCTTATGCTTTTGTCAATATTATTTTAAGTGATGCTAACGGTCTTATTTGTTGTTTTTAATGCAATTAATGTTATTTAATGCTAGTTGTTGGCTTGACAGGAAACCGTATCTCATACCTATGAAAAGGGAATCATTCCTACTGCAAGAGCTTGTGGAATATAAGAAAGATTGAAATGCAGTACACATGCAACAAGCGCAAGTAGTGACGTGAAAGTGTGAATGTACAACGAGAAGAACTTGCATACACCAGAGAGCACTGTGCTGAATGAGAAGAACAATTCTGAGCACGAAAGAGATTTCATGTTTTAAAAGAACTCTTATGAATCTAATCCAACGCCACTAAAAAACACACAACGAATCAAGAGATCATTCTCACTCCTGTAGAAGACAAGCTGAACTACGACACTCTGTTTTTCAATAGAAAAACCAGAGAAGGACTCAGAAGCACTCCTGCTGAATCCAACGAGTCCCGAGTTGCATTGATAATCAGTAGAGATTTCTAAACTATTATCTATCTTCTCTATGTGATTTATTTATTAACTTTTGAGCAATGTGGTGTACTCTGTATTTATTATACACACACTGTCTCCTGCACTGAACTGGAGGATATCAAAATCCTCACTCAAAATCTCTTATCACTTGTTTACCCACGTCAACTGTGGAAGAGGTCCTTGTGTGGCCTTTTATTTGCTTTTTTTCCCTCGTAGAACAGTGGTAGAGGTCCCTGTGTGGCCTGGACAGTTTTGTAAACTATTGTTAACCCCGATCCAGGGTGTGGATCAAATTTATATAAATTTGAGAGGACTAAGCCTCAGCTTGAGACTGAACCTCTTTTTATATCTGCTGTGCATCTTTTATTTAAGTTTAATGTATACGACATATATTATATTTATACCGCTGCTATTACTTTAAAATACAAAATTATTTTGAAGCTACTTTGATAGTTAGATTAACAAGTGTTTACACTTATTGCAAATCAGTAGATTAGTTTCAAAAGTTAGTTTGATCTTGTGGTTAAACTAACTGAGACCTAATCAATATTTGAGAAACTAAGTGAACATTTACAATCTGTATAAATTCACTATAGTTTAACTTATTATATAAATCGGGGGATTTTAACTAGACAATGTTTTAACAGAAATTTTAATTGGAACTCAATCCACCCCCCCTCTTGAGTGTCCACTCCGACCAACATAAATGAATATAGAAATCAATATATTAGAGGTTTTCTGGTATTTTCCCCAGGCAGATTGGTGACTTGGAGGAGGGGATGAGGACACTTCTGAAGGTGTCTAGTTTTGGATCTCGTATATATTCAACATGTCGGATGGGTAGGGAGAAAATATGGAGTGGTTTAAAAATATTGAGGACTATGTAACACCCCTCTCAGCATTCCATATGGTGAACCATTAGTCCCTTCACATTTTGAGGATGCTTTTGGGAAATCTCCTATTTTAAAGAGGGGTATGTGGACCTCAAAATAAGTGAAGTCCTTGAGTGGGGCTTACACTAGGGGGAATATATATTCAATATGGAACTCATGAGAAGTTGAATAGTTGAAGGTGGGACCAGTGAGGATAGGGTATTGGATAGAGAGGAAATTATCTCTAAATTTTTTAAGGTATCTTGGGAATATGTCTTCATCATTTTTCCCATGAGGGAGAGTAGAGGCCACCTTAATGTGAGGACCTTGTAGGGGAGGAGTAGAAAACATGATATAAGGGACCAAATCCATGCAACCTGAAGAGTATATGTTTTTTATATAATAGGAAGAATAAATAGACCACCTTGAGAAGAGGGGGTTTTAGCTAAAGCTCCAACAACTTCCCACCCTGACACCTAGCCATGAGATATAGAAAGATAGTCTGATTAGACTCGAGGCATTCCACCTCTATTAAAATTTTCTTGTTCCAACCAAGAACTAAATGTTCACTCTAACTATAATCTAGTAAATAATGACCTCAAAAGAGTTATGCTAATAAGTACCTATGAAACATATGGTAGAAGATGTCTTGGTTCCAAACATGTGTGTATTTCACCTGAAGGTAGATCTAATCCAGAGGAATAAGAGAGATTCCCATATACACATAGATTGAGGATCCAAAAGAATTATAGAAACTCAAGGTTCAACCATCAGCACAGAGAAATCCTCTAATTGAATCGCTAATAGATCTATGAAAAGAAGCATTCTATAAAGGGAGTAGATGACTGAGAAGATGAATCTAAATCGTTGCATGAGATTTACCCTTGGCCTTATGGATCACCATTGACCAACACGTAAGATTAATGTTATAATGTACCAAATAATGGGGATATAAACACTAAGACCAAACAAAATCACATTACATTTCCAATGCCATGAAAAATGATTTGCGGTGTAATGAAGAAATTTAGGATGAGAACTCCAGGACCCATGATTCAATAAAGCACTAAATAATCACCATATGAGGTTTCTTAGATCCCAACCACACCACAAGGGTCCACATGAGATAGACATAACAATATTAAAAATCTAAGGTAGTAACCTCAAGAGTTGGGCATGTGCTGTCCTTTGACAGAGTCTAAGAGACCATGAAAATATCCTAGAACCGGGGACATGAAAGAGGCTAGGGAGTACAAAATAAAGTGGCCTTGAAGGAGATACAAGGGAGAAGGACTAGGGAATATGGAAGAGAAGCTTCATGAAGAACTAGATAAGCATCATAATTCAATAGAGATCCATGTTTTAATACCATTGGAACATGGAGTACCATTATGAAATGATCAGCGGAAGAGGTAGAAATGGTCAAAAACATTTGAAAACACAAAGTTGCATGAATAATTTTATCCCACGTAATTAAACACATAAAAATATACTACTACCTTTTTCATTCCAATTCATCAAATATTTATGATTTTTTTCCAATGTCTTTCCTTTGTGAACACTATATATTTCCTTCCCTTTAATAAAGGGCCTTCACCTAGATGTCATACGTCGATTCATTGGAGGAATTATTGAATTAACCATATTAATTTTATCTATATGTTGTAAATACCATATATTTATTTTAATATTATCTTCATTGAATGTTATTTATTATCTTTGGAAAACTCATTATTGTAGAAACCTTGGTTCAAGTGGGATAAAACTAGTGGTTTCTTTTTTACATTGGGATAAGATAAAATGAATCACAACCTAAAAGACTAAATAGTTTAGTAGTCTTAGAAAAATATATACATACTCAAATTCACATTAATTTTTAAAACATAAAACAAAAAAGAGTTTTATTTGAGAACACTATTATTCCCCTTATAATATTTTTACATATCAATAATGAAACACTTCATGGTATATTAGGTGAAATAATACATTTTAAAGGGATGATATCATAAACTATGTGAGGGTAAGAATACAGTGAAAGCTATGAATAAATAAATTATAATCAATATCTAATGTTAATAATTGAAACACATTCCATTTAATCAATAACACGATCATAATTTTATCGGAATAAATGATCATTAGATAATTACAAATAAATAATCATATAACCATGAAACATAACAATGGATATTTTAACTAATTGAATAATAACAAGGAATATCAATAACTGAATTCATAATGATGGAATTCATAATAATGGACATCTAAAACATTCCATCGAGGCCTTTTTCCAAGACATCTAATACAAAAAATGATTTATGATATCACTTCTATATAAATGGGTAAGGGAATATACAAAACCCAATCTAGTTTTTCTCATGACACCTACCAATGCATCGAGGGGATATAATGGGCCTGAAACATAACTTACTAAATCCAATGCAGTTTTTATATGAAACCAGTAAAACATAGTGCACATAGACACTCATATTGAAAAACTAGTACATGAAATGTTAAAATCCTTCCCCAATAAATAAACATAATAATAAAACATCTAGAGTAAAATGTATGGTAACACCATAGTACATCCCTGATCCAACTGGTCATAAACTACCTGGAGAAATAATAAAATTGGTTTCATTTGATTATATCCCCATTAAATAATATGTAACATCAACATATTTCTTTATAGATGGAAAATTATTTTGAAATATCACTTAGACTATAAATTTAGGAAAGTAACATTTCTTTAATAATTACCCTTTATAGTTTAAGATAAGAAAATTCATAAAATCTTCTCAAAATAATTTTGTATAAGAATAGATTTTAAAAATTAAAAATTTATAAAATATTAGGGAAAAACATTTACTTAAAAATATTGGGGGGTAATTTTTTACATTCTGTATATGTAAAAAAGAAAATTAATTTTACACTATAAAACAGATTGAAAAGTTCCTTATTTAGAATGTTACAAGAATATTACATTGATTTTTTTTTAAAATTTTAAAACATGGTAAAAAATTCGATAATAAATAATTTGGATAATTCTAAAATATTTTTGAAAATATTTTTATAAAACTTTTTATTGGAATAAAAAGGATTTTCAACTAAAGAGATAAGGAAAGTAAAGATTTCATAAAAATATTTTCTTAATAATTTTAAGTAACAAAGATATGAAAATTGTAAAATAACCTTAAAAAGTTCCTGAAAACCTTATTATTAGAAAATAGATTAATTTTAAGATATAAATATCAATTAATTACCCCAAGGGAGACTTAAAAAATCATGAATAATTATGAGATCATGAAATAATCCCTCACAACATGGGTAAACTTTGTATCGTAAGTTCAATGATATAAATAAATTTAAATGAAACATTAAATACAATGAAGAAAAAATAATTCATGATATAACATAAAAAATGGGGTGTATATACAACATATAAAACAATTAAGTGGCGAATATGGCATATGTCTCTTAGAGGTAAAAGTGAGATGAGAAACCCTAACCTTGAATCTGGCTTGTCAAATACATTTATTTTATTTATTTTTAATAAAATTATTTTAATTATAAAATTTATAAATAAGATTTTTAAGTTAATTATTCATTTAATTTCACTCCCTCACATATTATATATTATTACATAATCAATTTAGCGTACATAAGATGTTTTGATGATATCAGCATTATGTGTCAAAAATGGCATTGGTAGGTTTACAATGGTCAAATTGGTCATTATTTAAATATATAAATAAGAATAATAAGGTTATAATTATTATATTTTGTGTTCAATTATACTTTTAAAAAAAATCATGAAATATTGTTATAAAAAATTAATTGTGTCGTAGTCATGGAGACAGTAAACAATACATATTAATGAGAAACTTTTTAATTTTTCAATGATTATTATGGAAAGGAGGTAAGTAATGAATTATATTTATATAATGATCATAATATAATATATAACATATGTTGTTATTAACATATACCTACATATATCATCTATGTGGTTTGGAAATGAAAAGGGAGTCACATCACTTCATCAAGGTGGTAGTCTGCATGTTCCAAACTATGTTATCATATTTAAGTGAGTGAAAATGTAAGAAACAAATTATATAATATATTTTTATAATTATTAATATGTAATTAATATGATAATTTGGTCATTTATAAAACATATTTTATTAAAATTTTCTTTATTACCTTCTCTTCAAAGTGTTGGTGAATGATTAATCACATCGCTTCACGAGGCAGTAGTCTGTTGTACATAAATGTGACATTATTATATTCCCTACAGAATGGAAAGAAAAAAAATTATATATGAAATAATGAATCCATATGTATAATTATTTTTTAAATATCACATATAAAATTTGTTTCTATCATCATACCCAACCACGAGAGGTGGTAATGGAAAAACGAATTACCTTAGTTTGAAGGCGGTAGTCCATCACACACTGAAATAAAGATTTCGTTACCCATTTATTGGAAATGGGGATAGATGTAGGTCATGAAATTAAAATAATAACATCTATTTATATGTAATATATTTATTTTATAAAATTATAATGGTTTAATTATAATTTTAGGAGGGAGAGGATGAAATAAAACAAAAACACCTAGTTAGGAATTTTACCTCTTCTCAGACCACCTCTTAGGATTATACCTAAAGTATTCATAGAAGGTATTTCTAACCAAAAAGTGACTCCTGTATGATAGAATGGCATTTTTTAATTTATTTGGATAGTTATTGGTTGATCCAAATGGGGTTTAATATGTAAATAATAGAGGATAGGGGGTTTCTTTTTATAAGCGAGATGAGTGACACACTGGTACCTTTTTAAATGAAAAAGATGTACCCACCTTTTTCACATGAAAAAATGGTCCAAAATTGATTATTATCAATATTTTAAAATTATAATGTTAAAATAGGGCCATAAAATAAATTTCAAACATTTTTATGTCATTTTAACCCTTATCATTTTTTACATTAACCCCCAGTAAACCCGTTTTTACCTTAACCGTGGTAAATAATTTTTACGGTTCTACTATTCATTATGGTCAAAATTTATTCTAAACATATTACATAATATCAAATATTCCTATTAAAAATATAGAATCTATTTTTACAAATGAAAATAATATAATTGGAAAATTAAAATTAAAATTAACACTGTAGACACGACAAGAAAGAGGGTTTTTTAATGAGAAGATGTTCAAAAGTTTACAAACTTTTTATATCAAAACTATATATTAAATTGATTCAAATGACCTGAATTGGATTAATATATATATATATATATTATAAAAGTAATTTTATTTAATTTTTTTTTCAAAATATAAATTATCTGTATAAATAATTTTAATGAAAAGGGTATTTTCCAATAAATTCTGTATTTTTAACTATTCATAAAAAAATGAAAAATTTCAAAAAAATCCAAAAAATTCACCATAAGATAATTTTGATATTATTATTTATTACATTAATTTTATTTTATCAAATAATTTTTCTAAAAGTGGTAAAAATTAATTATAAATTATGTGTGAAAAGCATTACTAAAAATCCATTCAGAAATTTACTATTTTTTATAAAACATTTGTTTTATTTAAAATAGTTATAATTTAAGATCTAATCAATAGATATAATTTTTATTTATTTTATACATGTGTAAAAAAATATTTTCATTATTTATTTAGTATTATTCAGGCCCTTCCATTTAATGGCTAGTTTATAATGGTAATGTTAAAATAATAAAATATTAATGGAGTATCGTGTTACATTCAAGACCAATGAAACATGCATTGGAAGCTATTAGAGAGTTTGAATTTAAGAATAAATATATTGTAATGTCTTGTAATTATAAATTCCCTTAAAATATTGGTGTTTCGTTTCATACATGTTATCAAATATGATGTTCATATTTGTTATGTCCAAAAGGTGGCCTTGATGCCCAGAGAGGGGGTGAATCCGGGTATAGATATTCTTTTCAATCTACTTCCTACCCTAATGGATCTTGACATCTTTATTACAAGGGTAAATTATTATGAAATTTAATGTTAATATTGACCGTATCCCTTCCAATTTTATCTGATGATAATTCTATAAAAGTAATGCAATAATGAAAGTTCAAGGACACAAATATTTTTACATGGTTCACCCTCACTGTGCTACATCAAAGGAGAATAAAATATAAACATGGTAATTGAACCAAATTCTCTAAGAATCACTACCAATATTGATGTTTAGGCTATATCACATTGATTCCCAGGATCACTGCCTTTATAAGGTTTAGAGTCAGCTCACTACTTTCGAAAGGGTCACTCCATATGTCTATTTCTCTGTCTCACTACTGGTAGAAATGATCATTGTATTCCTCTTCCTTTGATCACTTCTTTTATAATATATAAACACATAATATATGTTTTTTTAGGTCCCTTAATTTTAATAAATTCGTGGATCCTCAACTATAGGTAGATGCTTTGTTGATGTCCCGTTTTTACCCACAGATGAAATAAACTTTTCAACTTGGTTTGCATAAACAACTTTTATAGATTCTTGAATCCTCCACGAACTGCCCTACTTCCTTTATGAACTAACTTTCCCCACATGGTGCGAGTGCTTCATGGACCACCACTTCTTCAATGGACTTATTCTGCTCCTCCTAAAAACCTGTTCTTTTGTGGATCTCTTCTACTTCTGTGGACCACGTCTTCTTCCACATACCCCCCTCTTCCATGGATGGGTGATTCCATACGAAATGCATATGCTAGAAACCCATTTAATATTATAGATTTTGTATGATCTATAAAAAAGTCTTCCACAAACTGAATTTTAGAAACCATTCTACTTTTTTGGAATTTTCCTTGCAAACCACTTCTCATTCAGGGAATTCCCCCTCATGAACTACTTTGGAATTCACCGAATTCTTCCTAGAGAGATGATCTTTTCTAATAGAATTATCTCAACCTAATTATTTGATTAGCGATACTTATATAGGAAAATATATCCAAAAATACTAATAATCATATTTCCTCAAACATTTCATGTGTTACAACCTTCAACGCATATTATTCTATGCAGTCTAAATTGTATGATATATCCTTTATAGTGGCCAATATCTTCTGCAAATGAAAACCCTTTGAAGTTCCTCAAATTGATGTATTCTTTCCGCAAAAGAAGAGCCACCCCATGAACTGAAATCCTCCCATATACTCCAAGACTCCAGCGAACTATTTTTCATTCATGATTTTCATAGTTTCCTTCACATTCCATATAGAGATACTGTAAAAAAATCTTGTCTTTGGAAATATTTCTTTACCATTCCGCAAACCTCCTTTTCTATCTATAAAATAATCTTCATGGTCCACAAACTACTTTTGAAGAAAACATTCCTTTGACCTAAAACAAACTCCTCATTTTGAGGTCAAAAAATATGAAAAAAATTGTTAAATTAGGCCACCTTAAAAACCTACATCGACAATCATCAACCGTACTCATTCATGATTATCTGGCTTTGTCGGAAAACACAAACACATCCAAAAACATCGATAGAAAAGTTTGAGGTGGTTTTTTTCCCAAAAGTATTTTAAAATATTAGGGTGTTATATTCTTCCCCAATAAATAAATTTCAACCTCTCAATTTAATATTTATCTCGGAAATAAATGGCTTCAAATTTGAATAAAACATTCTTGAATTACCACGTCCTGATAGGTATTTATAAAACTCAATCTTGAAAATAGAGAAGGTAAATAAAAGGTCATATAGAATAATAGATAACTATGTTTCTAAGTAGGTTAAAATTTTTGGAATGTAAAGATTTAGACATTGAAGAAAGGCATAAATAATTATAAAGAGAGATAGAGGTAATTGATCATATGAAAGTGAATGATTAGTGGAAAATTAGGGTCCTAAAAACCATAAATATATGGTGATTTAAAAGAAAAACAGTTCAATATAAATGAATATATCAGTATAATTCTTTTAATATTATTTTCCTAGAGATGAAAAATTATTTTAATATATATGAATATAATGAAATAAATTTGATACATATAATTTCATAAGAACAATTCTATCCTTTTTTTTGTGTTTTTATCAATTTTCAATTCATTGTTTAATCCATGAAATGAATATTGAAAAATGTTTTTTATGCTCAAATCACTAAAATTAACTTTTAACGGATTATAATATCTATAATAGAATGAGAAGTAATTTATAGGTATCTAGTTATTATTATAAATGATTTTTTATAGGTTATCCAATATGAATAAAAACTCATATGATGAAGTAATAAATTAATATAAAAAACCTCATCCAAAGTTCAACATAAACCATTTCATAAATGGTTAACCTTTTTTCCCTTCCTAAAGAATAAGATAAGAAATTTTATAATTAAGGTGACTAAATTCCAAAATGAAATTGTCATTAACCCCCAAAAAAACAACACGTATCACTTAATAATCAGAAACCAACCACGTGAATAAATTCATAATGTATTCTCATGAATCATGGTAATAATTTGAATTACCATAAAACCTTATTGAAAAAAAGAATGATTAATTATTCTTTATATAAAACAAATATTATTAGATATATTTATTAAATACAAAACAAATATTAACTTCATCAATAATATGAGAAACCAAAAAATCAAAAAATTATTAATTATTTTTAAGGAATTCATTAATGTCCAATTTATTTTATCCATATCAATTATCTCTTTATCCCAACGTAGTTAACTAATCATCAGGAATATATCATGTGTTTTCTAAGTAGTTTAATGTTCCACTAAACCATTTTTCTTGTTCATCGGTACCATTAAATATACACTTTAAAATCCTTAATTAAAAAGTAATATCATACAATATTTATACATTTAATGATTTTTATAATGATAATTTCAGAAATAAATTATTTTTAATACATATTCCATGGATCCAAATACAAAATCACAGTAATCATACCACTTTGACTGTATCAATAACATAATCTTGACATTGATCATTTAGTTTCTTCTGAGGAATATTACCAGATGTGTGGGGAACTAATTTTCATAGTTCACATATCCTTATACTGGAAGCATTGAAATTTGTAAATTTCTTTAAGTCCATTTAAATTATGAGCATGGTGGCTTTTCATTCCACTCTTGAAAAAATTGTTCTTCCTTTAGAGAATGTAGAAGGTGTTTCATTCCATATGTATCCCATGTTGGAAAATCCTTCATTCCATTGTTTTCTTTATCTATATTTTTCTCTATCGGCGTTTTCTTATCTTTCTTACCTTTCTTGTAATAAGACATGAAGAATTATTTATTTTTCTGTATATCACTTGATAATATATCCTCTTATGGTGAGATTTTTTGGGAGATTAGTTAACATCAATGGATTGTTTTAATACCATCAATGAAACTATATATCTTGATTTTTGGATTATGTACCTAATCCACAATATGCCTCCCTAAACTTGTAAATTTGTCTTAATACATAGAATTTTTTCCCATATTTCTCTCTAAAATTGAATAACTATCTTTTCATATTTTCTAATTTCTCATGTGGAAAATATTTTTCCACGAAGCGTACTTTAAAATGATATCATTCAATATTTTCTATTTCTTATTCGTCCTTACTATTTTCAATCATTTACTACATTTGGTCTAAATTTCCTAAGAGATGATAAACATCCATGACAACATTCTCCCTTTGACCACTTCTTAGAGTGATAAATATATTCTCCAAGGAACAAATTCATTACTCACATAAAAATATATTCGTATCCCCTTTGAATAATGGATGTCTCTAACACATGAAGTTGTCTAATAGTATTAGATAGTGTGGTGGACCAGCATGATTCTCTCTATGGGATTGGTTATTATTCATTTCCTGAGTCAGTTGTCCTAATATAGTTGTAATATGATTAGTTATAGCGATAGCTCAATATACATCTTCACTATCATTCCTAGGAGGCAAATACATACATGGATTACATGTATTGATATAGTTACCATTCCTCACTTTAGATGTTATTTCTAAATAATGACATACAATAGATTAGATATTGTCATTATGAAACAAAATGTAAAATAAAAAATTTATTGAAACACATAACATAAAATAAAAAATAATTGTATAGATATTCTCATAATCATAAACACAGTTTGCTTAGGAATATATTTATTTTCATATTCTTCATAATATTTTGTAATAAAAATGTGTGTTATCCTAAGAATATGCCCATGAGTGTCAAACTATGTTCATAGTAAGGCTCGTTTTTATCCACCAAGTAATGATCAGGTCAACACCAATGTTCTCCTTTCAATGTTATTACCCCAATGTTCATCTACTCTAAAACAATGTACCCTTTTAGTATTTATAATTGGATTATTTTCTAGAAAAAACACATAATATCTTCCTTACCAAAACATTAATATGTTATTCTATATTTTCCCCAAAATTCTATCGTAGAGTTATGTTTCCTAATATATGTTTTCCTAAATAAAGTTTCCAAGGTTATACTAATATTTGTATTATACCAACTTTAATGACCTCAAACCCAGTAGCCTATAGAAGGTGGTTGCGTTATTATATTGTAATAAGTTACTAAGAATCACAACTTGAAGGACTGAGTGGTTAATTTGTCATGGTAAACTAGATACTTACCTGAATTCACATTACATTTTGAAACATAAAATTTAAATTTTTTCCTTTGGGAACAATATTATTAACCCAAGAATATTATTAAATATAACCATAAAACCATTCCAGACATCATAAGGAAAAAAAACATAAGAAAAAGTTGTTCTCAGATTATCTGTAAGGTTAAGAGTACGAAAAAATCTATTAATAAATACAAAATAATCAATATAGTTATATAAATAACTAAAACACAAAAAAATTAATAAATAAATTTTTCATAATATGGCATGAATAAATGATGATCAAATAAAAACATATAAATAATAAAATGAGCATGAAACATAACCATGAATATTCTAACTATTTGAATAATCACATGAAATATCAATAACTAAATTCATAATGATGGAATTTATAATATTAGACATATAAAAAATACCTTCGAGGCCTTGTTCCAAGACATATAATACCATTGTATATAAAGGTGTAAGTCCTCTTCCAAAACCAAATCTAGTTTCTCTCATTAGACCTACATCGAGAGGCTATAGTAGGGCCTACCCATCACTTACTAAGGTCATCACATTCCTCATATTAAAGGGGAAAATAAAAATTAACATAAACACATTCATTAAAAAACTATAATACTATATGATAACAATCACACCACTAAATAAAAAAAATCATAAACAATTTAGAGTAAAATGAATGGTTGAACATGGTACATCCCTTGTCAAACTGATCATAAACCATCCAGAGAAATAATATGGATAGTATTATTGGATTATATCTCCAATAAAACATAACTAACATCAAAGGGTTTCTTATAATATAGGAAATTATTTTGAAAGACCACTTGGAACATTCCTTGAGAAAAATAACCTTTTATTAAAAAGAACATTTTTTTGAATAAAACTATGAAATAATAAAACATTGTCAAAACACTTTTCTTTAAAAATAACTTCTAAAAAACAATAATTTCTATAATACTAGGAAAAAATATCTCTTAAAAAACCATTTTATCTTTCAAAGGAATATTTAAAAAATTATGATAATTATGGTGGGAAATTCCATATATGTCAAATAAGTTAAACAAATTTCCATTTTAACTGTAATAAAGATAGAAAAGTACATTGTTTAGAAAAAAGGATTACTTTCAAACCATTTGGTAAAAATATAATAATGTGTCAACATATATTTAATAAATCATTTGAATAATTATACAACTTTTTTATAACATTTTTATAAAACAATGTTTTGAAAGAAAACAGATTTTCAACCGAAGAGACAAATAAAGACATATTTTATTTAAAACATTTTCGTGAAAATTTTATGTAATAAATAGAGTAAAAATGGTATGATTACATGAATAATATCATTAATAACCAGATGAGAAGAAAAAATATTGATTTTTAATATATATATCAAATAATTCCCCCATGTGATACTTATATAAAAACAATTCATAACAATGAAGTGATTCTGAAATAAACCTTTACTAATTTTGTAACATTGGTACCACAAGACCCATGACAGAAATAACATTAAATATACATTAAATACTATTAAGATAAATTATTTCATGATATGACATAAAAAATGGAAAGTATATGCACCACACAAAATAAATAAGTGGTGAATATGGCATATGTCTCATGAAAGTAAAAGTGAGATGAGAAACTCTTACCTAGAGTCTGACTCATCACATACATTATTTATATTCCAGAATAAAAAAATTATTTTAAATATATTATTTATTTAGAACCTTTTTCAAGTTCATTATTCCTTTTATTTTACTTATTACCATGTCATATGTTATTTCTCAACCATCTATGTTTACGTCAGATGTTTCAATGATATTTGGCTTATGTGTAAAAAATAAAATTGGTAGGTTGACTATGGTTAAAGAGGTAATTATTTTAAAAAAATACAATAATAATCATGAAATAATTATCTTATTTATGCAAAAATTATAATTCTAAAACCAATCATCAGATTTGGTTATGAAAAATGAACTATGTTACAATCCTGATGATGGTAAGTTGTTTGTACGCAGTTGTAACATTACCATTTTCAATGCTAATTATGGAAAAAAGATAGTAATATATTATATTTCCAGAATGATAAAAATATCATATATACAATATTTTTTCTTTAAATAAACTTATTTATATCATCCATGTGGTGTGGTGATGAAAATAGCGTCAAATCGCTTTGTGAAGGTAATAGTCCACATATACACGAATGATGTTATAATCTTTAATTAAGTGAAATGTCAAGAAATAAAATGATATAATATATTTTAGGATTGATAAATATTACATGAATATATTAATTGTTTAATTTATTTTACATATATTCCTGAAATTCTCCATTATCGCTTTACATGTAAAGCATTAGTGAAAGACAAATCACATCACATCGTGAGAGGTAATCTTCCATAAACATGAGCAACTTTATCATATTCTAAATGAAATAGGAATTAAAAATTTATATATGATATAATGAATCCATAGGTATAATTATTTTATAAATATCTTATATATACTTTATATCCCTCACTATACATAACCATGAGAGGTGTTAATAAAAAACGAAGGACATCGATTCGTGAGGCGGTAGTCCGTTCTATATACAAAGGATTATTTCATAACCCATTTGATAGAAGTGGGGGTGGTTGTAGGTAATTAAATCAACCTAAAATAAATCAGTACATGTACTATACTAAGGTTATTATACCATTGTGTTTTAATAATAATTTATAGAGTTTGAGTAAGAAATAAATGAAAAACACATAGTATGAAATTTTACCTGTTATCGAACCACATCTTTAGGATTATACCTACAATATTATTAACATGTATTAATGAAAACAAAATAATTATATTTTAAGGGATTGGAATTTGTAAATTTATTTGGATAATTCTTATCTGATAAAAATGGTTTGAAGGCATCAATAAAAGAGGATTTTGGGTGGCCTTTTATAACTGAGGTGAGTGACACACTTGTTATTTTTTTTTAAAAAGGTGTATTGATGTTTTTCAGTTGAAAAAGGACAAAAAATGGATTATTAAAAGTAATTATACATTATAAAGTCTACATTTATCTATTAAATATATTTATTACTAGTTTTTAGGTTATTTCAACCCTTATCTTTATAGTTTTAACCCAAGGTAAACTAATTTTTTCCTTAACCGCATAAATTAATTTTTACGATTTTTACTATTCATTATTGTAAAGAATAAGTTGAACCTATTTTATAATATAAATTATGATAATTTGAAATATGAACACAATTTTTCCAAATTAAATTCACATATGTGAAAATTTTAATTTAAAATTAATCCCACAGATGAGATTAGAATGTGGGGTTTTAAGGATAAAATGTTCAAAATTTTACAATGTTTTTATACCATGATTCAAAATGAAAATGAATCCAATTACAAAAATTATGTTAATATATATATATATAATTAAACTAATTTTTGTTAATAAAATTTAAATATAATTTAATTATATGAATAATTTAAATGAAAAGACAGTTTCCAATTAAAATTCAGTATTTTTAGCTATTCATTGAAACACAAAATTTTCATAAAAATCCAAAATATTAACCATAAGATAACTGTGATATGATGAATTCAAAAAAAATTAATTTAATATAATAAATTTTAAAAAAGAGTTTAAAATTTAATATAAATTATGTTCACAAAGAATGACTAAATAGCCTTTTAGAAAAATAGAGTTTTTAAGAAAAAATTCATGTTCATTTAAATGGTTATAATTTTTTCCAAAATTTGTAGATAGAAATTATATTTATTTTGTACATGTTTAATCCATACAATTTTTGTAATTTAGTTTTTAGTATTTATACACACTAATTTAATGGCTAGGTTATAATTGTAAAGTTTGAATAATAATATGTCACGACCCATCCCCTGAGGCTCATGTTGTGACTACTCCAAGCCCGCCTTCCATAGACCAGGGGTTGGTGACTAGCACCTGAAAGCTGTCTCCCTAAAATGGGATGGTGTTTCCATTAAGCCTATATATACATAGACTAGGTACACAAAAAAAGTAAACCAAATAGTAAACCAGCTTATGTAAATGTGTGAATTGAAATTAAGGGGCCTGTATACAAGCCCAACTAAAAGAGATACCAAAAAAACAGCTCCTGATGTTGTCTTCCAAGGATCCTACCTGAAGGGTAGGTACAACTCATCTCTGCAGCTCTGCACATCAACCAATAACTTTCGCGCACTGTCTGGTACTGACACCCTAACCTCGGTCAAACCTGTCAGTCTTCTGCACAAGACACAACAAGGGGTGGGAAAAGCCTATGTAGGGGTGAGTATAACAGTACCCATTAGAGACCCTAAGACTCCCGATGGTCTCCTAGAATTCCACAAAGGACAAACCACAAATCATGATCTCAATCACAAAGCACAAGAAACGACCTAGATCAAACTAGGTATATAACATAAATAACATGAAAAATAATGAATATACATGAATATGAATCATCTTATTCTATGAAGAAGTTCCACTACAGTACCACGAAGAATTCATTCCAAATCCGACCCACATAGGGTCGTAAGTCACCGATCAACACAGGTTCGTAAGTCGTCGATCCACATAGGAGTGTAAGTCGTTGTTCCATGGTGGGACTTTATAAGGTTGTTCCTCATTGGTTTATGCTATTACAGATTCATGTAGGTTCATATGTCTTCAATCAACATAGGGTTGTAAGTAACTTATCCACATAGGGTCGTAAGTTATGGATCCATAGTGGGTCTTAAGTCGTCGATCCACACAGGGTTGTAAGTCACTGATCGACACAGGGTTGTAAGTCACCGATCCCTATAGGGTTGTATGTTAATGATCCATGATGGACCACTCTAAGTCTAGTCCTCATTGGGTCGCGCTACTGCTGATCAACATAGGGTCATTCTGATACCAATCCACAAATGGTCGTATGTCACATGATCACCATCCACAAGATTCCCACACTTGGTACACTTGATTTCTGTAGATTCTACTCATCAATATATTGGTCGTACCTCATCCTCAATTAAGTACCACAAATATGTACCCCAAAGAACTGCTATGTTATAGGGGTTCCAATGCAACAGTCAGCAAGCCAATCAGACGCTCGGTCTCTAAGTTATAGGCAGTTTAGTCCCAAGGGCCCAGTTGGACTCGAGTGCGATCCAAACCATCCATACTCCAAATTTCTTCAAAAACCAACTAGAGTATCTCAAAAGGACTTCCTCTTACTAAGGGTTACAAAGCAATAGATGACGTGTAAATCGGATTCACGGTTTAGGAGATATAGCCATTTAAGCGAAATAAGGCCATTGGGGTCCGGGTCTGATCTGACTCAGTCGGACCAACCCGGCCCAACCCACTGGGCCTAGCCTGAAGGGGGTTCGCTCAGACTGGTTTTTCTGGCCCCGGTCCGGCCTGCTGGGCCATGGGCTTAGCCCGTCATGCCGTGGAACTGGCCTGCCCTACTGGCTTGGCACAGCCCCCCAGCATGGCGCAGCCCATATTTCCCCTCCCGAACAGACCGTAGTCCATTTAGCTTTCCAACCATTGCTTACATCAAGGTACCTGTCCACCTGACTGGTCCACATGGACTGGTCAATAGTGGGACCGACAGGCACCAGTCTGCCATTAACGCACCGCCGCAGCTCGGAGCTGCGACACTTCCTCTACAGCGCACTGCCGTGGTGTGATGCCGGATTCCAACGCATCCGGTAATGGCTGGGCACCCCTTCGTCCTCCAAGGAATCTTCGAGCACTACCACCTTCTCATGGCCGGTGAGAGCCAGCCACAACTGTTTCCTGTCGCTGGCGCCACCACACCAGCAGAACTTCCATGGGCCTCTGGTGAAGCCCTGAAGGTCTTTTCTCTCTTCTGACTGTGCCTACGGGCCTTCTGGGACATCACCATCACTGCATGGCCCCCCAGTTTCATCTTTTCACAGAATTGGTCGGTCTCCCATGAACAAAACAGTCAAATAAAGTTTGGCGGTGGGTTCGAGATTTCTTTGGTTCAGCTCGTTCCCTCCATGATAGTGTTATAATAAGGAAATAATTAAATCATATCAAGGGGTAGATGAATCATAAAATTATTAATCCAAAACCCCTACCCAGAAAAGGTGGAAGATGATGCATATGTGGGAGAAGAACCTATATTCTTTGGCACTCGTCGTCACCCATCATTGTCTGGTTCGAATAATCCAACGATCCTCGAAGCTCTGTTCTATGTTGGTCGAAGACATCACCAGAACTTCATCAGAGGTTCCTCACGTCAGTGAACAAAACCCATTCTAAAGCTTTGTTTAAATAGTTATTAACCTCTCACATTGTGTTTAAAATTATGATTAATTAATTAACTATAATTTATGAGTCAATTAAACACATAATCTTGGTCATTACGAAACAAAGAAATAATAGGTTTAAAACATTAAATGTCTTTCATTAAAAGTTTAAAGTTTCACTGCGGCCCTGACCGTCGCTCAACGATTACAAGGAGAGAATAAAATAACATTGGAATTATTTTATTATTATTTTTGTTAAGTCCAAAAATATAGTTTTTCGTCCATACTTTTCCAGTCAAAGTTAAGCATCCCTTAAGGGAAGCTTGACGTTGCGGATTCAACGGTTCCCTCGGATTTTTAATCTGAGCACCGATTCAAAATATAGAAATCACTTCTCGCACGTTTATTAAACGTACCTTTAAAAAGTTCAAAATTCCCTTCCAGGATCTCTGGGCCTCAAATTCACATGCCATCAATTTTTGCAGACTCCTAATAAATCCATTTAATTTAAAAAAAATTACATGGAATTTTCAGGACTTTATATCCTCCCCACCTTAGATATTTACATCCTTGAAACCCACAACAAAAACATGGTAAAAAAGGTGGAACTGAGCACATATATGAGCTTCCATCTCCAATGTGCTATCCTGGAGGTTCCCGTTCTGCCACATAACACATACTAAAGGAATCAACCAGCCACGAAGGACCCGCTCCTGCCGATCTTCTATCTACATAGGGAACTCCATGAACTCCATGAATGTCACTTCATCATCAATGTCTAGGTCTCCCTAGTTGATAAAGTGAGATAGATCATGCACATACATCTTCATCTATGATACATGGAAAACCTTATGCACCTAGTGCATCTGTGGGGGAAGAACTAGGCGGTAAGCCACCTCACCTACACTTTTGACAGTCTCGAAAGGTATGATGAACCTCAAAGATATCATTCCACCTTGGCCAAATCTCCCTAATCCTTGTCGGGGTGAGACCTATAGGAAGACATTGTCTCCCACCTAGAACTACAAGGGCCTCTGTCTCCTATCAGCATAAGACTTTTGCAAGCTCTGTGAAGTCTTCATCCACTCCAGGCTGATCAGCACCTTCTCAGTGGTAGCTCGCGCCACCCATATGTGCTGACTCCCATGGGTCTGTCCAGTATATAGGTGATCTGCATGGTCGCCTGTACAAGGCCACAAACGACGTCATACCTATGGTGGAGTGATAACTGTTGTTGAATGAGAACTCTACAAGGTTAAGGGGTCCTCCCATCTATGGACAAAACCAAGGACACAAGTATGAAGCACATCCTCAAGTGCCTATTTGGTCCACTCTGTCTGACCATCTGTCTGAGGATGAAAGGTAGTGCTTAAGAATAACTGATTCTCGAACACCTCCTATATTCCCTTCCACAACCAAGATGTAAAACAAGCATCATGATCTGAGACGATTGTCAATGGTACCCCTTGAAGTTGTACTATCTTCTATACGTAGAGGCATCCCAATCCCTCTACTGATCCCTTCTCTCAGATGGGTAGGAAGTGGTCCATCTTGGTGAGTTGTTCAATGATCACCCAAATGGAATTGTGGACCCTAGACATATGAGGTATCCCTGTCATGAAGTCCATGGAGATGCCATCCCACTTACACTCCATCATCTCAAGTGGCTGAGTCAAGACTACTAGATCCTAGTGCTTAGCCTTCACCTACTGACATGTGAGTCATTGTGAAACGAAATCCACTATTTATTTCTTCATCCATGGACACCAACACTGACACCGAAGGTCATGGTACATCTTTTAAACACCAGGATGAACCTTTGAAGGGAATGTTTTTGACTGCATAAATACTTCCTCTCATATCATCGCTGGTACCATGGTGAATCATCCAAAAAGGATGACCTGCTACTCACTTTCAGAAAATCCTTCAGGTGCCCGTCCTGAGGATATCTAAGCACATCGGGTCTCACAATCAATGTCCCCAAGATGTGCCTGCCGGGCTCACTGATAGAGTGGGGGAGTGACTACCATGGACTGGAGGTATGTTGATCCATCACTATCCATGAAGGATAATAGCAATGTGGATAGCTGCTCTATCACCTCACTCAATAACTACGACCCAGACCTCTTGCTAAGTGCGTCTATTACCACGTACCCCTTCCCCGGAGTGTAGAATATCTCAAAGTAATAGTTATGATGGAACTCTAGACATCACCGTTGTCTTTGGTATAGTTATGTCTATGAGAATATACACTAGAGATTCTTGTGATTGGAATTAATAGTAAACCATTCACCCATCAAGTATTGACGCCACATATTTAGAGAAAAGACCACTACTACTATCTTCAAGTCATGGGTAGCGTAGTTCTTCTCATGATGCCTTAGCTATCGTGAGTTGTAGGTGATCACTGCTCTCTCCAGCATCAGGAAACATCCATTTTTGGTCCCTCATACATCGCAGTAGACTACATAACCAACACCCTCTTCTGATTGCCTAAAAAGGGGGGCAATCGTCAGTCTCTTCCTCAACTCCTAGAAACTCTGCGGGCATCTATCTTTCCACAAGAAAGGCTGTCCTTTCTTGGTCAATGTTGATAAGGGTGCTGCTACTCTGGAAAATCCAGGTATAGATCTATGGTAGTACCCAGCCGACCCCATGAAACTCTACACTCCAGTCACACTCCTAGGTGGTTCCCAAGTAAAAAATGCCTTTATATTTTCTGGATCCACTTGAAATCTTGCCTGTGAGATAACATGTCCCAGAAAGTGGACCTCTGGTAACCAGAACTTGAACTTCAAGATCTTCCCATAGAGATGGTCCTCTCAGAGTGTATCTAGAACTCTCTGCAGATGTGTATCCTACTCCCACTATGATGCTGAGTATATCAAGATGTTTTCAATGAAGACCAGGAAAAAGTATTTTAGGTATGTCTGGAAGATCCTGTTCATGATTCCCATGAACACTGTTGGAGAATTGGTCACCCCTTAAGGGAGGACCAAGAAATCATAGTGTACAAACAAGCATAAGAAGGCTATTTTATGTACGTCCTCATCCCATATAGTGAGCTCATGGTAGCCTGAAATGAGGTCTATCTTTGAAAACCACCATGATCCCTGTAGCTAATCAAAGAGATCATCAATACTCCGGAGTGGATACATGTTCTTCAAGGTCACCTGGTTCAGGTGCCGATAGTCCACTCAAAGCCTCAAACACTTGTCTGCCTTCTTGCTGAACAAAATCAATGCTACCCATGGAGAAACTCTAGACCTTATGAACCCCTTCCCCTACATGTCCTCTAGCTATACCCTCGACTCACGAAACTCCGCGGGAGCCATCAAATATGTTGCTATAGATATCATTGTCATACCAGGGTACAAGTTGATGTAGAATTCTACCTTTCAGCGATGAGGTAGTCCTAGAACATCCTTATGAAAAACATCAACATACTGTTCCACCACTGCAAGATAGCTCAGTCACCTCTTATAAATTATTTCAATGGTAAGGCTATCCAAATGATGAGTGATCAGCTGCACCCTCCTCCGAGAAAGTCCATCCTAAGCTGAAAAGGTTCCCTTCTCACCGGTGAAGGAAAACCTTATTCCATACTTGCGGTCACACCACACTTTGCACCTAAAATAACCGATCTAAGCATGGATTGTGGTTAGGCAGTCCATACCCAAGATGACATCGTAAGGCCTCGACATTGTTACTAGGAGATCCCAGCCAAATCTCTTTCCTCCAAGAGTAAGTTTACACTACCAGAACCAGTGTGTAATCATCGAATCCTCTCTTGTAGGAGTCTTTAATTTCAAGGATTGATCCAATGAATTTTCTAGAATATCTGAGCTCCAAATGAGAGCTATGAAAATAAAAGAGTGACAGGAACCTATGTCTTTATGAACTACATATATGATTGAATAGTTATATATTGTACCTCAAATCATATCTTGAGCATCATGGTGATAAGCCTCAGCTGCATGAAGCTGATCTTGTCCCTGCCCACCTGCTCCCTGTGGTCAGGGTGGACCACCAAGGGGTGGTGGCGGTAGAACCTCAAACTGTAGCCCACCGCCTACTGCACCACCTTTTCTTCTGTCATGTTTGCCACCCTAAAGACCTCCTCACTCGAATATCTGCCTCTGCCTCCACTATCCATCTACCATCTGCTGATCATTGGCGTGGAGGGTCAGGCAGTCGCGAGCCATGTTACCCTGCCAGTCGCACATGTAGCATCGTCTGCTCATCTGTTGGCCTCCTCTCTCCTATGAGCTCCACACCTCTAACCCTACATTTGGGGGTCATCCATCGAAAGGTCTGGACTACTTGGGCCACTAAATCATCTTCTTACTACCTGCTACAAATGACTCGTCAACATGTCATCTGGTGGTGGATCTCACAGTCGATGTTAGCTCAACTGGAAAGATCTTGATTAGAAGTTCTCACTCAAGAAATCCAGCCTGCATCGGGATATTGAGTGATTTCATCGATGCTATGATATCTTGTCGGAGACCCTTCTCAATGGTCTGGGCCCTAAAGAAACGGCCCCGAACCATGTTGGTGGAGTAACGTGAGTGGTCAATGAATCTCTTAGAGTACTAGGCCACTATCAGGCTTCCTTTCTCTATATATAGGAGATCTTGAATACACAAAGAGTGTAAAGTCTCTAGAACGAACTCCACTATAATGTGGCTCTTGAAGTCCAACCACGTGAGGGTTACCTCATCGTGCAACTGGATCATCAGACTTCACTATCCCCCTATTGTTCCCTGAAAGAGGCTAGCATCAAAAATCACCATCTGATCTGCAGGTGTCCCAACTAGGAAGAAATCTATATCCACTGCCTCCAGCTAGTCCCCAACTGCATGGGGTTCTGTCTCGCCACGAAACCTCATAGGACTCTTCCACTGGTACTCGTGCTGCGCCCTAAGTCGGCATGCACCATCCGCTGCTGGGGATGCTGGAAACTGATTCCCTAAGGGTAGTGGTGCTACTGGTACACCACCCAAGGGTACAATCACCGTAATAGGGCCCTGCACTAATGCCTCATCGCTCGGTGGTCCATCATCGTGAACTATTTCTAGAATCATGTCTAGCTTTCAATGAGAAGGCTTGCTGTGAAGAAACAGATGTGCCACAGTCTATCTGTTCTACCTGGGGAGATGACTCAAAAGTGATCAAAATAAAAAAAATAAAAAAACACACGTAATAACTGTTTTTGTGTATCATGTCAAAAATCAGAACTCAGGGTCCTAGTGTATGGATATGTTGGTCGACACACCAACACTGGACTCCTCAAACTGATAACCATACTCAAAACATGTAATAATATTGACCCATTGAAAAGATCTGAGTCTTAGTTATTTGGTAGAATTGACTCCTCGTATACCACGTTTTCACAACCCGTCCCCTCGAGCTTGTTTCGTGATTACCCCAAGCCCACCTTCCATAGGCCAATGGTTAGAGACTAGCATCAGAATAGAAAATCCCTAAAACGGGAAGTCATTTCCATTAAACATGTACACACACATACAAGGTACACAACCAAGGTAATACACATAGTAAAACTGTTGAAGTAAAAGTGGAACTAAAAGTAAGGGTCTAGTATACAATCCCAACTGAATGTGATACAAAAAAAAAAGAAAAACAGCTCCTGAGGTCATCCGCTAAGGATCCTACCTGAAGGGTTGGTACAACCCGTCTTTGTGGCTTTTCACATCAACCGATAACCTCCATGCATCGTCTGGTCCTGACACCCAAACCTTGGTCAAAGCTATATGTTGTCTGCACAAGACACAACAAGGTGCAGGAGAAGCCCATGCTGGGGTGAGTATAACCATACCCAGTAGGGACCCCGATACTCCTGAAGGTCTCCTAGAATTCCACAATAAAATAATCACAAAGCGTGATCTCAATCACAAAGCACAAGTAAAGACTCAACTCAAACCAAGTATATAACTTAAAGAATAATAGTAATGAAGACTAGTCATGAAACTAAATTATCTTATTCTATTAAGAAGTTCCACTACTGTACCACAATGAAGTCATTCTATAGACGATCCATACAGGGTCGTAAGTCACCAATCCACACAGGGCAGTAATTCGTTGATCCAGATAGGGTCATAAGTCACTGATCCACGATGGGCTTTTCTAAAGCTGGTCCTCATCGGGTCCTGTGACTGCTGATCCACACAGGGTCATAAGTCGTCAATCCAAACATGGTCGTAAGTCACTGATCCACACAGGGTCATAAGTCACTGATCCACACAAGGTCATAAGTCACTGATCCACATAGGGTTCTATGTTGTTGATCCAAAATAGGTCACTCTAAGGCTAGTCCTCATCGGGTTTCATTATTTTTGATATACACAGGGTCATTCTGATTTCGATCCACAAAGGGTCTTATGTCACTTGACAGCCAGCCACAAGATTCTCTCACTCGGTATGCTTGGGTTCTGTAGATTCTACTCCTCAAGATATCAGTCATACCTCAACCTCCACGAAGTCCCATGTAAAAGTACCTCGATGAACATCCAGGTCATATGGGTTCTAACGCATCACACAATACATTAATTGAATACCCGACCTGTAAGTTATACGCATTTTACTACCAGGGCTGGGTTGGATTCAAGTGCGATCCAAACTGGACATACTCTAACATTATTTAAAACCCATGTGGATTATCTAAAATGGACCTCCTCATACTATGGTTTACAATGAAATAGAAAATGCGTCAATCAGACGTCGGATTTTGGGGATATATCCCTTTAAGAGAAACGGGGTCGTAAGGGGTCTGGGTACGGTCCGACCCGGTTGGACCAACCCAGCCTGGCTTGCTGGGCCAAACCAAAAAGCACTAGGCGTGGCCTGGTTCATCTGGACACGGGCCAGCCCGCTGGTCTGCAGAATCGGCACGGCCCGCTGGCTGGGCGCGACCCACATTTCCCCTCCATAACGAACCGTAGTCCGTTCGGCTTGCCAACCAGCGGTTCCAACAAGGCACCGCTTCACATAACCGGTCTGTGTGGATCATCCAATAGTGGGACCCATGGGATCGGGTCATCCTTCTTCCCTCTACTATGTCTTAGATCCATGACACTTCCTCTACAGCTCACTACCATGGTGCGTTGCCCGGCTCCAATGTGGCCGGTGATGGACAACCACCCCCATCGTCCTCCGTGGAATCTTCGGGCGCAACTACCTTCTCATGACATGTGAGAGCCGCCCGTCGCTGCTTTCGGTCACCAGCACTACCGCACTGGCAGAGCTTTCGTGGGCCTCCGGTGATGTTTTGGAGATTTTTTTCTCTTTTGACTCTTCCCACAGGCCTTCCAAGATGTCACTATCACTGCATGGCCCCCGGTTTCATCTTATCGCTGAATTGGTCAATTTCCCATGAAGAACTCTTTCAATGCAAGTTCAGTGGAGGGTCTTAGCCTTGTTCAGTTTCTCCCATTCCCTCCATGTTAGTGTTATAATAAGGAAAAAAAATTACATCATCAAGAGGTAGATAAATCATAAAATTCTTTAACAAAAATCCCTACTTGGAAATGGTGGAAGACGATGCTGGTGTGGGAGAAGAACCCATGTTCATTGACACTTGTCATCTCCCATCGTTGTCTAGTTCAAATCCTCCAATGGTTGTCAAAGCTCCGTTCTATATTGGTGGAAGACATCGCTGACACTTCGTCAGAGGTTCCTCATGTGAGTGACCAAAACCCATGCCCAAGCATTGTTTAAATAAATATTAAACTCTCACGTTGTGTTTAACAATATAACTCATTAATTAACCATACTTAATGAGTCAATAAAACACATAAGAGTTGTTGTTACAAAACCAAGAAATGAGAGGTTTAAGATATTAAATGTATCCCATTAAAAGTATGATTTTGCCCTATATTCCCCCAACTGTCGCTCAACGATTACAATTAGAGAATACAATAACTTTGGAGTTATTTTATTGCTATTTTTGTGAAGTCTAAAAAATAACTTTTCTGTCCAACCCTCGATGGTGTAAGTTAATCTTCCCTTAATAAAATCCATGTGATGTGGATACAATGGTGCCCTCGTATTTTTAATTTGAGAACTGATTCAAAAGATAGAAATTTTCACTTGCATGTTTACTGAACGTACCTTAAAATAGTTCAAAATTCCGTTCCAGGCTCTATAGGCCTTAGATTCACATTCCATCAATTTCCACAGACTCATAATAATTCTATTTAGTTAAAAAAAATCATGGAAGTTTCATGTATGTACCTAATATTTTAATAGAGTTTCGCGTTTTTTTGAAGCCTTGTGTTTTAGACTGTTGTGGTGGCTTTAGTGTCGTGTTTTTGTGGACACATTTTATGTGGATTTTTATTTTTGTCTTATGTTTTGATGATGCTTTTTAAAGTGAAAATGATCAAATTGGGGCTTTGAATTTTGTTTTTATGATGCTCTATTCTAGTTCGGTGGTCGAAAGCACATGGGTTCTAGAGGGTTGGTGTTCACATCCGTGATTATGGGTCGTTTGGTCAACATTTAGATTGAGGTGAGGTCCTAGATGTAGAGGAATAAAATGTTAAAATCCTTGGATATTGGTAATTTGAATTTTTTTGGGTTTGATTTTAAATTTGGGGTTTTTTGATAGGGTGGTTGGAACTATCCCCCACTAAACCAAATAATGATGGGTTTTTTAGAAAATATCAAAAAAAAGTTTAAGAAATTTGGAATTGAATGAAATGAAAGAGATTTAATTTTAAAATAAATATATCATAATTTATTTGGATGTTATATTAACTACTATGATTTTTGTTTCTAGTCATAAATGCTATCAAATATGATGTTCATTTTTTAAAATCATGAGTTTTTTCATTTATATTAAATGAGTTTATCATATTTATTGAATGAATTATAAATATTTTCTTTATATGATTCGATTTTAAAGTGATATGGAATAGATTTTTATTTCTATGTTATATTTGCGATATGATGATGATTTATTTTTTACAACACACATATGTATGGATGAAGATGAGTGAGGTCCAACATCACCCTCCAATTCATTGGTTATGGTTTTATATATCATAATATTATATAGCATGATCCATCATAGATATGATAAAATCATAATGGTTGAGACTTCTGGGATATGAACATAAACTAAATGGTGTTCCTTTTTGGATGTTCTCACAATATGATGATACATTTTTCTTTTGTTTGTGCCAATGTGTTTTAGTTATTATATGTATCTAGGTCATGTTACATTTCCATGCCATATGAGTATTATTATTCTTCATGGTTATTTTTTATTATCTCATGATTCCACACTCTTTTTCCTTAGTGTAGATTTTTTTCATTTAATATTTCATGTTCTTATATAATGATTTATCAAAAAATATTATGGTTCTATGTTATTTTAATATTATATTTCATTACAACTCATTTTTATCATATTCTTGTGATCAAAACCATTGATAACATGTTGATATGTTTTTATGATATTGAGTTTTTAAGCTGATCTATTTTCTTTTATTTCTATTCCCCAGTTTAGGAAGGTGATTATAAATTATGAGAAGTCTAAAAGGGAGTATAGTGTGGATCAATAAGGGATAAATGTTCACAAATTTTTTCGAATAATTTTATTTTGTATCCATTCATCAAAGACGATAAACCTTAATATCTATGGATAATTAGACGAATTATGAGTTATAATGTTTATCATATAGAAATGATGTAAAATAAATATATGATTTTATTGGGTTATTATAGTTGAAATTAGGGAAATATTTAGCTATTTTTAGGATTAGTGTGATTATTTTGAAGAAAAGGATACTAAGCCTTTACATAACCTTAGGGATATGTATAAGGGATAAGTCTATGCATAAGATAACATCCTGATGTTTTGGTAAAGTAGAGATTCTGTGGTTCTCTAGGAAATTAAATCCTTGATTATATATTGGATTGTGGATGTGGCTATGACATATATACATGTAGGGTTAATCATACTTAAAAATGATGGTTGGGTATCAACATAATATTTAAGTCAGTTCAAGAAGAGTAGGCCTGAGATAACACACCTAGATAGAAACTCTCGTGGGATATTATTCTGATTAATAATGTTCTATTTACAAATTTTTTGAAGAATTTATTATTTGAAGAAATTAGATGAAGGAAGATAAGATAACCAATCCAAGATAAACCTAGATTTAACTGATGATGATTTAGGTTGAACTGAAATCAAATGTATTAATTTTATAGAGTAATAAATTTTGAGGCTTATGTTTTCATATCTTAAAATAATTATATTATGGTGTTAATTGTACATCACCCATGATTAAATACTTTTTGTTTCAGTAATAGTTGAAACCTAAAGCAACCATGTTATTAATAGATTCAATGGAAAATATGAATATTTTCCAAATGAAAAACATAACAATATAATATTTGGAGTAATAAATACTATGATTATAATAACTTAGCAATAAAAAATTATAATTGACAATGTAAACTTAGCTGAGTTTCCAAACACACCAAAGAAGTGAAAGACAAAGTCTCATGGAAGTTCATGTGATGAAGATGATGAAGAATAGAGGATTCAATTTCCTTTAGTCAAAAAATGATGTAAGAATAAATAAGGGGGATCTATTAAAGTAATTGGGAGATGTTTTATGTGTGAAAAAAAGAGAATTGGGAAACTAGTTGCTATGGAATAAGAATGATTTCATTTTTTTTGGTGAATAGAAAAAATATTTCATCTTAAAGTACCACTAATAGTTTAATTTCTTAAGTGTGGGGAACTAAGTAATTTTTCAAGTCAATGCCATAATCCAAGGGCTAATAGGGATGATATGCATCAATAACATCCAAAACAAGGGAAAGAATATGAAACCAAAATTATGGATATGGGTTATGAAAATGATGTTGAATGAGGAACATTGATCACCCACTTATGAACTATGAGAATTATTTTCATGTCTTTTTGAACCGATTATTCTATTCATATACTGTTTTCGAAGAACATAAAATCACAACCCCAAAGAGTAGATGTTGAATTATTTAATTTTAGTGATATTATATCCCAAGAATATAAAACTTATATAATAAATTATTATAAGAATGTTCCTTCTATAAAAGAAGTTTATAATTTAGTACAATTTGAGGCAATATTTTGTGTGGATTAGATCTATTGACATTGAGGATATGGAAATTACCAACACAAGGAAATAAAATTTTAAAAATCTACCCATGATCATCTACTAATACATGGATGAATATAAAATCCCTAGAAATATTTACACCGATTATATTGGAGTATTTGCCTCAATGGGTTTTATAAAAACCCCATACTAGTCGTATTCCTATTATGAATGAAAATATGAGATCCCTACTCATACCAAAGATATTTAGGATGAAACCTCATTTGAAATTAATTCTGGATTCATGTCTATCTTATGGATAAAAATTAACTATTTAAATAGTTAGGAATAATTAAATTTTTTAAGAAACAATTTATTTTAGGATGGGGGAGAATACAACGAGATTAAATTTCACTATATATTTTACTCTAATAAATATTATGTTAATAACTTGTTTTACATGCATCACAGAACCTAAAAGTCCCACAAAACATTTTAAATATTACCATCATTAAGAATATATGGAATTGGTGAGAATAAATATAATTTACTATATTATTAAATATTATATATATATAGTAATTAAATTGTTAATTGATATTAAATTGAAAAAACAATTAATATTATAAAAATTCTTTTTTCGAGAAAAAATAGTTTTTTCATGAAATTTTATGATTTTACATAAAATATGATTTAAAAAATTTTATAATATTAATTTGACCAAATTAAAATCATTTTTTATTTATAATATCAATATTATATTAGGATATATTTCTTATACTTTTTAAAACGGATTTATTTTTAGGTGAATAGTGGAAAATATGGTTTTTACAAATACCGTGCATTTTATGAAATTTTTAGTATATAAATATTTCTTGGAAATATTAGAAACTAATTTCTAGAAAAAATATTTACTTTATAAGTGATATTATAAAAATAAATATCTTATTCTAGTTTTAAATACATATACTTGATATTTTTGAAATTATGTTACACTATTCTCTAAAATTGTTTTAATATATTATACATTAATTATTCTAAAATTATTATATATCACCTTTATAAAGTGAATATAATAAAAATTATTTTTAATTTGGATTCATATGGTCTATATTATTTAATAAGTATCATTTTTTGGCATAACAAATGAATTACATAGGTGAAAACTAGTTGTTGTGGAAAAAGACTAATGGGTAAAATAGGTTAAACAAAAGGGAAAAAACAAACATGTTATAAAATGTTATTAATTGTGTGGATGAGGTGTTTCTTGAACCAAAAATAACTCCACTCAAATATTTTTCTATTTTTTAATTCCTTATTCCCATACAAACATGACAATTTCATGATAAATTTGAATCATCGAGCATATTGGATGGGTTGATTTGAAAATTGGTATTTAGAATCAAATTGTAAGAGTTTAAAGTCATAAAATTAATTTTTCTTGATTAGAAATGTGTCCTAGGAGTTAAATTATGGGATAAATGTATCCCATGAGAGGATTGGTATGTTAATTCAGTCAAGAAAACATTAAAACATTGGCCCGCTTATTGAAGCTGCCAGCCAACCAGTGGCCAGAAACAAAATAACTGTTAGCTGATATAACAAATTCATAGTTGGTAGCCCCCATGCAATTGGATGATATCCCATAAGCTTTTATATAGACCTAAACCTGTGATAAAATTTTATTATTAGGTAAAAATTTACCATTCTTCTCCCTTCAAGATTTTATGGGGACTCCCCATCATCATCTTTTTCCTCCCCCAAAGCCATTGGTCATCCTCCCATTTTCTCCCATGAATCCCATTTAGTTTGGGGTGTTTTTATGGTTGAATTTTATAAATTAAGCATTATTTCAATAATAATATGACTTTAGTTTACCTACACTCCTATTTATTTATAATTTATGCTTCATCGATTTAGGTTTTCTTGGGTGATTCCACTAGAGCATGGTGGAATTTCTCCATTCTTGTGGTGATTTTTCATCCTTGAAAGAGAATATTACATTATATTTTTATCATAAGGTGTATTAGATTTTAATTAATGTAATAATATTTTTTAAATTTTACTGGGGTTTTAAATAAATGTTTCTTAAAATAATTGTGTAATTGATGAAGAATGTTAAGGATTTGCATCGTGAAAGAACTAGGGGTCAGCATTGGACTTCCTGTGTCTTTTTTGGTTTTTGTTATGATGTGATAGGGTCATCAGTGAGTGAAATAGTAATTACACCACTTTCATATTAATATTTTTAATTAATCATAAATTCTTTAACAAATGTATTTTTTTTATTTAGATATATGGGAATCGATGCAAGCTTGGTTTGAACTTAGATAAGGATGGTCTACAACTGATGACTGATGGAAATTATAGTGACCCTTCTTTTTCTTGTGTAACTATTACATCATTTTTAATATAAATAAAATAACATAGATTAATATCCTAGATAAAAAGTATTAGATTATTGGGAATATTAGGCTCATAAAAAACATCGATAGAATAAAACATACACATTTATTTAAATAATTCTTATTTATCCAACTAATATCTTGCATTCTTATAAAAAAATTTACTCAGCTGAGGATATACATAATAGAAATAAGTGAGATAAAATCCTAGTAAGAGGATGAATAAGGGAAATCAATCAATATAACATGGCTGAGAATAATAATAATAATTATATCAAAATCATTGGATCATCATCATAATCATGATGAAATATTATGATGATGGCATGGGATGTTTCAATCTATAAAAATGAAAAATCATGTCATATTGGTCAAATACCACACATAGTGGTGAACAAATCTAGAATCATTTTCATGAATAACATATTTTCATAATAAAAAAATCATCATTCTGAACAAATATAACATCATGTTCCCACATATTACACATTATCTCATGAGACACATCACATTACCCATTCCATTGGAGGTATACATCATTATGAGTTGGCTCATCACATCATAATACTTACATTATCATTCATTCCACATGGAATGTATAAAAAAACTGTCATGAAATAACACTTGGAAATTAATTGGTTTTATAAGGATTTTATAAAGAAGACAATCATGGGAAATCTTTAGGGGTCTGAAAAGAAAATGGGAGATCATAATTTTGAATATAAGATCTTTTTTATTTGGATAAGAAAAAACACATGCGGAGTCAATGATTTTTATGGAATCAAATTATTTTTTGGAAAATCGTTGTATTTGGATTAAAAATTAATGTGGAAATATGTATATCCTCAAAAGAAAAGGGAATAATAATGAAGTGAAATTCAAGTAACATTATAAAAATGTTCAAACAAAAATTATGGTGAAAGATGAAAACCCCAAAGAAATAGTGTTGGGTTCAAGAATCCCCTTACCTTAATACCTTTTTTATTTCTTTGCTTTTTCTGCTCTAACTCCATAGTGTAGCAGCCCTAGTATGACAATAAAACTCCATTAGGGTTTAGATATGGATTACTCTAGAATGTCCCTAAGTATTATATGGGTATTGAGAGGAATTATATTGTAAGATGTTGGACTTTGGAAGGTGGAGGAAGAGTGGTCTTCCAAGGGGATGGAGTGAGGTTATCTATACATGTGGAGAGGGTTAATTTTAGTATAAAATATTAAATAAAATAATATATCCAAGGGAAAAATTTTAATGGTGAATTTATAAAAATATAAATCATATATAATTATAATTTAATAGTTTTTAAGAATTTAAAACTCTTTATAATTATTATTCATTAGTTTATTATAAAATAAAGTGGAAATAAAGAAAAAATGTTATTTTAAGGGATCACTTTTGACTTTAGGTTTCAGAAAATGGATTTTATTATTGGAATTTAAGTTTATTTTATTTTAACAACTCATTTAGGAAATTGTTTATACCATGAAAAAAATGAAGTCTAAGAATTAATTATGAATTTAATACATCATTAATTAGGCAACTTAAGATACACCTGTTATGTGGAAAACTGAATTTTTATTATTCACCCCAAAAATGATGTATTTTATAAAATATCCAAAAAATAATCCTTGAGAAATTTCAACATGATGATTTCAAGAAAATATTTATTTTATCAAAATATTTTATTAAAATAGTTAATTTTATTTTTAACATAAAAATTATGAATTTTAAGAAATCCATTAAAATAAATTTTATTAAAAATGTTCTTATATTTTTTTGACTTTTTTAATCATGATATTTTTTTTGTTTGGACTTATAATATTTATATTTATTTAAATTTACCATGATAATTGTTATTTATATAACAATTTTTTATTTTGAGGTAAAATTACTATTCCAATGGTTAGGTAACTATTCTAAGTGGTCTAGTTACTATTCCCAATTATCAGGTTACTATTCAAATGGTCACATTACTATTCCAATAGTTACATTACCTTCGATAAAAAAATATACTTACCTTCATTCATTGTTCATCTCAATTCCTCTCAAGGTTTTATATTTACATTTTATATAATGTAGATTGGTTAACTAATATTTTTTTATTTTCTATAGTGTTGGAATTGAGGGAGATGATTTCAGTGGATGGGGGAGATCCATATTTTCCTATTTTACCTTTTCCATTTTATTTGTTTTCTATTTATATTGTTTTTAATTTTAATTGGTTTAATTTTTTATTAATGTAATATTATTTTTTAATGAAATAAATTATTCCTGGTTTAATTATTTGTATAATACAATATAGTGTACAATAACACACATTTAATTCACGAGACAAATATCATTTATAAAATCTGGGTTGTTATATTTATCCCCCATTAAAAAATTTCATCCCTAAAATTTTAACTAATATTCTCAGTTGATAATTGGTGGGGGTATATCCTTTTAACTATTTCATTTGGTTCACATGTCACCTCTTCATACTTACGGTTCCTTGAAAACACATTGACAAGGTGAGTTGTATAATTTTTTTATTACTTTGTCTCTATAGTCCATGATATTCACCATCTAATCTTCATATGATAGGTCATTCTATAGTTCTACCACATATGGATCCAATAAATGTGAGGGGCCATGTATTTACTTCCTCAAGAGTGATACATGTAACAAGTCATGAACTTGAACCATATTTTGTGGAAGTATAAGACAATAGGCCACTGCTCCTATGAAATCAGGGAACTCGAAGGGGGAAATGTACCTTTGGATAAGCTACCATTTCTTTCCAAAAATACATGACTCTCTTCAATTGTGATGTTAAAAGGAAAATAATTTATCCAACATCAAACACTGATCCCCTGCAGGAGTAATAAGAATAACTATTTTGTAGACTCTGAGAAATTTTAATATGTTGTCGGATAGCTTGAAACATCTCTATAATCTCTTATACAATATAAAGTACAAATATATTTCATTCTCCAACTTCATCCCGACATGTTGGAGTCCTACATCCTTCCCGTATAGAGATTCATATAGATCCATTTGAATACACGAGTGGAAGCTATTATTATTCGAGAACTCAACCAATAAGAGATGGTGATACCATAAAACTTTGAATTCCATTTAGTAGGCTTGTATCCCATCCTTGAGAATTTTAATAGTCTGTTTATATTTCTCATTAGTTTGGCGATGATAAGCCATGCTGAAATGAAATTCAATACTCAAATCATGTTGAAGATTTCTACAGAATTTTGAGGTGAACCTTGGATCGTGATTATAGATGATAAAAAGTGGAACCCCATGTAGCCACACCACTTCCTTCACGTATATCTTGTAAATTTGTTCATGCTATAAATATTATTGTATAGAGATAATATAGGCCATCTTGGTGAGTTTATCCACCATAACCAATATCCAATTTTTTCTTTGGATGTCCCTGGGGGTCTAGTGAAATAGTCCATGGTGAAATTATCCCATTTCCACTTGGGAATAGAAAATGGTTTCCTCATACCTTTATAATTCTGTAACATTTCATTAACTTGATGACATACCAAACATAATGAGATATACTTTGTAATCTCCTTCTTCATGTTGTTCCACAAGAAGTTCTCTTGAATATCATGGTATATATTGGTACATCTAGGATTGATAGAGAAAGGTGAGATATGTGCCTTGTCCAATAAATACTTCTTTATCCAAGGTGACAAAGACACACAAATCCTTAACCCCAACTGAATCACACCATTTCCATCGACGTGGAACGAATGTATCATCCCTTCCATTAATATTTTCAGTATCTTTTGTAGCTACAAACTATCCCTTTCTACCTCCATGATCTTATCTAGTAAATATGGTTATGAAATTATTTGGGTAAGGTAGGATATATTCCCTACAATTATGATTTCGAAATCCATCCTTTCAATATATAGGAATATATAGTATTTATCAATCCACATCATAGATATATGATAAGTTTTTTTTCTTCTATGTGAATTATCTACCATGTTTTCCTTTCCCAGATGGTTTTGAGTAGAGAAATTATAGTCTTTGATTAGCTATAACTATTTTATTTGATGCATGTTGACCTCCTTCTATGTGAATATATACTATAGATTCTTTTGATATGTATATATGCAACACTTATCACTATAGAGGCAGTGCTGCCAAATCAATAGAGTGAAGATCACAACTTCTATCTCTAGACCATGCATTAGACAGTTTATCTCATAGATATTTAACTTTCATGAGGCATAGTCTATCAATTTATCATCCTAGTAGATTTTATAGCCCAATTATTTCTTTTAAACCTCACTATATATCTCAAAACCTGCTCCACTTGTTGGTAGTATGAGTACATGTGTAGTGACTAAACTCATATTGATATCCATAAATACTTCTTTACATTCTTTCATCCATATATATATTACCCCATTCTGCGTTAACATAATTAGTTGTCTATAAAATCATGAAAAACTTCTCACAAATCCTTGGTAGTACCCAACTAATCTATAAACACTATATATTTTCAATAATCTAGTAGACATAGACTATTATTTAATTTCCTTTTTCATCTGAGGGTTAAAAAAATTCCTCTATTTTGATCATGCACCCCATTAATAAGACGTCTTGCATCCAAAAGTCACTCTTTCTAAACATATCATTCAGTTATCCTTCATTAATGTCACTATTATAATCCTTAAATTCTCTTAATATTCCTCCTTTCTCATATAGTATTTTTGTATATCATTGATAAACAATACAACAAATTATTTGAGGTCATATCAAAGTCATATATTCATCATATCCATAAATATTATAGGGGAATCAATAAGTACAAATGGAATCACTATAAACTCATAGTTGCAATACCTTATACAGAAAACAATCTTCTAAATATCCTTCTTCTTTACCTTCAGATAATGATATCTAGAATGAAGATCCACCTTTTTAAAGAATCAGTCTCCTCATATTTTATAAAAAAATTCACCATTACATGATGAAAGATAATTTTTCTTAATAGTGATATTATTGAGCCCTCGAGTAATCAATACACAGACACATTGATCTATCATTTTTCTTTACAAAGAGAACTAGTGGACCCCATGGTGATGCACTAGAACAAAGGAATTTTTTTTCTAAATGCTATTAAAACTAATTTTTTTTACTCTTCTAGTTATATCAGAGACATCCTCTAGGGGAATTTTGATATATGAGTGGATCTATGTATGCTATATTTTAATAAATATACCTCAAAATCAGCTGTAATTTTGGATAACTCTTTTATAAATACATTAGTTTATTCTATAACAATGGGAATTTTTACTAGGATGGTACTTTCCCTTGAATAAACCATTTAGGAAATGTATACTACTTCACAATGTATCAATTCACACACTATTGATTGATTTTAAAGATAATATTCATGATCTTTCTTTCATTTGTAAAGGTTCATTGGATGGTTTAGAATATGAAAACATATTCCCCTTTCTTGACGGTTGATGTGTACTCCATATAATAAGATTCAATCCATGCCTATTAGAGTGTCGAATTCCCCCATGTGAATTATTATGAGATTTAAAATTATTTCCACATACACTTAGAGAATAATATTCTAACATTTGGGTAGTAACAATTTCCATAAATGGTGTTTTTACAAATATATCTACTTCTAGGTATCAGGACATTAATTCAACAGTTCTAGAAAACAATAAGGCTATAATTTAATGTGTAGAACAAAAATAAAATAAAATTTTTTCCATCCTTGAATGAATATTAAGTGTACATTATCTGACTTCATTTTAAAACTCCACTTCCACAGTTGTGAGGGCAAAAGTATTACCCTATTCCTTTGGCTTAAGTGGTTTCTTATGATTATTACCCTCAAGGACCAATGGTTTATTGCACCAACTTTTATATCTCCCTTGCTCCCTAAAGATGAAGAATTGAACCATCGTTAGGGAATTATGATATGCCTCCCTTTCATCCATCATGTTGGCAGGATTATTCATGTATATTCGATGTCCATGAGTTTGGTGGAATTGTCTTCTACACTTAATGTATTCCCCCATTCATTTTAGGAAATTCCCATGATATTTGTTCTAAAAAATTTTATATGTGGGTAGTTGGATGCTCATTCCTATTTTTTCATTTGACCCAGCATATTGAAACTAAATTCTCATATTTTTATCCCCATGTACAAATGTCTAATCTCCAAACTCTATATCTACTTTGAGAGCATGTCACACCACTTATTCATTACTCATTAATTTTCAGATAACTAGAGCCTTTCGAATGTTTAGTTCTAAACCAAAATATAATATATATTTTATTCATTTTTTATAATAAAACCTAAGGCATATATTTAAATTCTTTTGGATTTTTTCCACTTAATTCATGAGTGATTCACCTTATTTTTTACTTTAGATATAGGAATTCTCACTCTATCTTTATTCGAAGTGTTCCAGGGAAATAATTATTAAGAAAATTTTTCTTAACCTATTCCCACACTTTTTCATTGATTTAATCCTTTATCTTGGGTTTCTTTATCGACGCCCATCACTAAATAGATTCTCCATCTCAAATATAAATGACCAGAGTCACCTTCTCCTTCTCAGAATAGTGGAGTATAGTAAGCATCTTTTTTATTAAGTTAACCAAATATTTTGTGACTAGTAGTTCTGAAGATCCACTAAATTTTTGTGGTATTTTCCACATAAATGAATCAATGGATATTTGATCCTTATTGGGTGAATTTAAATAATCCACGTGGTTCAAGTTATTATTCAAAGCCTGAGACAATCAGGTAAGAATTTCCATGAAGTTTTTGACTCCACCTCCCATGGAATTAGGGATGTCCTTCTGGAAATCATTACACTGTCCCTTATATAGAATGTTGGCCTAGTTTCTCATGGTTCCCACTATTTTATAATATAGAGATTTTTTGAATAATATGTAATTAATCTTGAATAAATAATTTAATATTTTACACAAATAAATCTAAGGGAATATATTATTGGATACGTATATTTAGCCATTTTCTAGAACAATGTTTATCATAAATTTATATTTACTTAGTATTATCCTAAGGGTTTGCACTAATGTTATATGATCCTGATTTTGAAATTAACAAAACCTTACTATATTAAAAAAAATAGTGACCCAATTTTTTTTATATAACTATAACATCATTTTTAAGTAAAATAATGTAATATCGATAAAAATACTGGATCAAAAGGTTTAGTGTGGGGGTAAAATTAGGCTCATATTTTACTTTAACATAATAAAATGTAAAAATGTATTTAAATCTATCATATTTATCCATATGAAATATCTCATTCTCATTTGTTCATGTAATCACCTGATAATATAAATCAAATATATAGGTGAGCTAAAATCCTAGCAAGAGGATGGATAATTTATATGAATCGGTATAAGATGGGTGATAATAATAATAATAATAATATTGTAATCCTAGGTTAGTCATCATAATCATGATGTAAACATGTGATAAAATAATGGAATGCGTAAATTCATAAAAATGTAACATTTTTAGATAGTGGTCAAACACCACACATAGTTTTGAAAAAATATATCATCATGTTCACACATAACATATGTATGTAATCATAAAATCCTTATTTTGAATAAATATAACATAATTTTCACACATACTGCACATTATCTAATTAGATTCATTAGATTATCCAATGAATTGTAGGGATATATAATTAGAAGTGTACCCATCACATCATAATATTCACATTATCATGCATGCCACATAGAATTTATAACAACAATAGTAATGAAACAACCCAAAGAAAGTAAAGAGTTTCATAAGGATTTCATAAAGAATACACTCATGAATAATCATTGGGGTGCTTAAAAGGAAAATGGTGATCATAATTTTGAATAAGAGATCATTTATCTATGGATAATAAATAGCACATGAGGAGTTGAATATTTGGGTTCGAGAATACCCTTACCTTAATACTCACTTTACTTCATTATTTTCACCTCATTCACCTCAGTGTAGATTCTCTTGTACAAAACTAAAACTATGTTTTTTTAGTTTTATTTCTAGATAACGTACCTATAAATTATATGGGGCTTGAGGGTAATTATTTTGGTAGATTTTAGAAATTATAAAGTGGGGATAAGTGGTCTTCCAAGGGAGGGAGTGGGGTAATTTTACTTTAGGAGAGGGGTATTTTTAGAATAAAATATTAAATAAAATAATATATCAAAGTTAAAAAATTTAATAGTGAGTTATGAAAATTTCAATCATATGTAAATATAATATAATGGGTTTTATGTCATTAAACCCATTTATAATTCTAGTTCATTTTTTTTGTAAAATGTAAAGCAAGAATAATGAAATTTTTTTATTTTAAGGGATCAATTGAGACTTTAGCTTTTATAAAATTCTTTTTTAGGTTTGGAATTTATGTTTATTTTATTTTAATGACTCATTTATGAAAATAAATTATACATGGAATAATATGAATTTATAGAAATGATTATATCAATATTAAATAATGAATTATGTAATATAAGATACATTGGTTATATAGAAACTAAATTTTTACTATTCACTCAAAAAATGAAATATTTTACAAAATTTTAAAAAATAACCTGACAAAATTTTGACATGATTATTTGAAAAATGATATTCATTTTATCAAAAAAAATTCTAAAATATGTAATTTTAATTTTTGACATAGAAATTATGACTTTTAAGATATACATTAAGATATATTTTATTAAAAATGTGCTAATATTTTCGTTGAGTTTTTTAATCATGATATTTTTCTTTTTGGAATTATATATTTATATTTACATAAATTAACCATGATAAAAGTAAATTATATCCCAATTTTATTTATTTTGAAGTAAAATTAATATTCAAAGGGTCTGGTTACTATTACCAATTGTCATGTTACTATCTGAAAAGTATAATTACTATTTCCACAGTTACATTGCGTCCTATAAATACCACTACTTTCATTCATTCATTATTCATATAAATTCATATAATGGTTCTATATCTCCATTTTATATAATTTTTATTGGTTTTCTAACATTTTGTCTCTTTTTTATTGTATTGGTAGTGGGGGTGATGATTGTATTGTATTGGGGAAATCCTTATTTACCCATTTTATTTTTTATATAATATATTTTTTATCTAATTATATTGTTTGTAATTTTAATTAGTTTCATTTATGATTAATGTAGTAGTATTTATTAATGAAATGAATTATTTTTATGTCTTTATATTTATAATACTACAT
The DNA here is from genome assembly GCA_963277665.1 of Viscum album. NCBI lineage: Eukaryota > Viridiplantae > Streptophyta > Magnoliopsida > Santalales > Viscaceae > Viscum > Viscum album. The sequence continues at coordinate 74,449,912 of OY728122.1, read as the reverse complement.
AGTATATTATAAACCACATGTATTTATTGAGATAAATATCAATTATAAACTCTAGGCTATTATAGAAATAAATGGGAAAATATGAAAATGTGATAGGTGGTACCATATACTATCTCTATGGTAGTTTTTATTTTGATTAAGTGGATGGTGCTATGATGTGCTTTCCACGCAGGAAATCACTTCCTTATAATTAATATAATTTTTTTTAAATGGAATGGCCATTTTTAGATTAAAATAATTATTTAAAATGAATATATATGGGTTTAATGATATGTCAAGGGTCATAAAGACCCTTTCTTATTATATTACTTTCATTGGCCATCGATGGTCGATTTCATGACTATTATTTAAGTTAATATTGATAAAAACACCCAATAAGGGGAGATATATGGTTCATAATTGGAATGGTGATGATATGGTTGTGTTTCGTGTGATCATTAGATTCCTCCAATTGGAGGTGTGAGTTGACCTATAATGAGTAGCCTAGGTAGGCCTAAGAAGGACCCATGAAATACTTGAGTGTCAATCTGATCATTTACTAGACCAAGGGGTGAGCAGTCCTCCGCCTTTTATTTTAGTATTCCAAAATGGATAGAGCATTGGAAGATTAGGATGAGGTTGGGTGAGAATACTAAGCCAATGTGACATTGAGGAACATGATGGTTTTTGTGCCATCCCTTAAATTATTTCCAGTGTGACATACCTGATATAGTTAGTGAGGCCAATCTATTTTGATGACACTATTAGGGGAATTATTTACTCCATGAGATGGGTAGTTATACAAGACTAGAATGATATTGAGGACAACTACTAGGGTGGATGCACTTATATAGTGACCTAGAGGACCCTAGTAGGTACCCCGAGGTTTACTCATCCTTGAAAGGGATTGTATAGGAATGAGTAGTGATGATTTCATGTGTCGCCAAGAATCTAAATTAAATATTTAGCATGTTATGGATGTGATTACAACATTTTGTGAACTAGGGAGGCCTACATATTTATACGAAATGGGCTCAATAAAAAACCATCCACATTGAGATGTTTTTAATGGGTTGTTTCCCTTTGCTAGGTATTGATATAAAAGTGATTTATTATGTGATATCTTTGGATCCATCCTATGATCTTACTATTTTGGAATTTCCAAGACCACCTCTTAGTTTTAGGTGATGACGCTTAATGAATACATTGATTTTATAAGGTGATTATCATTGGAATCATCCATGGATCAAAATAATATTGGATTCTTAGGATGTAAGGATCTAGAATTTGAGGTGTATATAGTTTTCCTTGGGGGATTCCCCTAGTAATTGGACATGGAGACCAACATTCATAGATTCACTAGACACACTCCTATGATCTATTGATGATGCTTGTTACTATGGGATACCTTGAACATTCTACATGGATCTGTTAGTTATACATGAAAATATGGATCTCATAGTATAATCTCCTAGGTATTTGTGTTTCCACCTTATATTGGTAGGAATAGTCATATAACATGATCAAAGTCACCTAGAAATTGGATGATGTAGGTATGGTTGATTGAGGACACAGATATTAGGATCGATGATGGATGGTGGGATTAACCTAGGTTATATTAGAGTTCCCTTAATGTGATGGTGATGCTATGGTTGGAAAGGTTATCATGACATGATCTGAGAAATTCTAACACTGGCCAAAGTAGGTACTGGATATGTTTGTTTTATTTGTGTATTTTTTGATAGTTTATTTATTGATTATAATTGAGCATGTCACATGAACATATCACTACATATTATGGTAATTATGAGAATATGTAATTGGTTACCAAATAAGTTTTACACTCACACCCTTATTGAGATACCATTTTATATGGGTGCCTGATTAGTCATAAAATTTTCATTATAGTCACGTGCCGAGATGTGGCCCGAGATCAGGTTTTTCATGGTTGAGAAGGACCAATCATATGGGGTCATGAGATTAGGTTGAGGTACAACTTATATATAGAGAAGAGACTCATGTATTTCTTCAATTTCTATATCTTATAAATTTTATTGTCCTAGTGGGTGGTAAGTGTCATTTATTTATATTTTGTGAATTACCATTAGATTTGTATGCTTCGTTTCATGTCATTATGGTAGGTCAGATTTATTTATTATTCTACATACCATAATTTTTATGATGTTTAGTCATTTACCACTATGTATTACTCTGATATAGGGGGTATAAAATCTCCAGAGTACTTCCATTAACCCATAATGCTAGTAGGTAGCCTCTAGTGTCTAGGGTGGTGCACATGAGGTCACATGGAATTTTCGTTAGGATACTATTTAGAGTGAGTAAATACCGGGTGTTCAATGTGGTATCAAAATATTTATTCTATCTATCTTATTATTTTACGATATAGTGTATAAAAATAATATGAATATGGTGGGATTGTGGTTGAACCAGGACTGGTGCATCACATACACATTTTTGGGTGGAATTATAGGTTACAATGGGTATGAGTTTATTGTTCCTAGATTGTGATGTTATGGTTATTTATGACTTTTACACAGCATGATGTGCTTGAGATTTTGGATTTTTTGTGTTTGAGTTTTTTTCTTCCCATTGGCATGTTGGAAAGGGTCTATATATGGATTTTGGATCTTGTCATGTAGAGGTAAAAGTCATCTCATTTATCATATTAGGTACATAGGATTCACAAGATATATAGGCCTTCTGGTGTCATTATATTCACTAAAAACTAGGGTATAAATATTTAAAGTGGTAGTAAAGGCTCAAATTATGTCATCCCAAATATATACTTTGTGTCATTTTACTCAGTTATGCAAACTAGTATTCATTTATTTTGTTGTGGATAAAGGTATTATGGATCCTATAGTGATATGATCAATGATGATGATGGTGACACAGTCCCTCCATAAGGTGTTGAGTAGAGACTTTTATGGGTTGATAATGATAATTAATGACTTTGTGGAACACCCTATGAAGGTGAGTGTGGATAATGTTTAGTTACTTAATTTCCAATAATAAATGAAATGGTTTTTCTTATATAGATTGGAATGAAATTACACTTATATAGGACTCTCAACCTTTTATACATTATAGATATCATGTTTGACAATGTCTTGGGGATCGTCCTTAGATTATAATTCAGGAGTGTGTTGTTCTGCAGGAGGATGCTTAGTGAGAATCAAGGCTTTAGTAGACTGTTGGTTTGGAATGTGATTCCACTATGTCGATGACAATCTTTAGAGGTAATTAGCTCCTAGGATGTTGTGTGGTTATAAATGGAAACATGATATGATTCCTATGAGTATGAGCCCAGTGAGTCCTTGTTTAATGGTCTAGGTGGGGGACCTAGAGATCCTAGAGGAGTGACGTGATATTTTAGTGATTCAGAATGTTGGGTCGGATGCAAAGAAACCCCACATGATATGGGGATTCCATGGTTTATTTTTGAATTTAATGTAGGAATTATAGGCAGAAATTGTGTATGAGATTAATTCATGGGAGGTTTTGCGGGTTTTTGGTTATGTCTTCAAAGTGGCCCATTTTGAAGGGGGGTTGGGTGCTTCTGGGTTGTTAGAGCTAACATGATATATATAATGGATAGTTTTCTTGATACAATATCTTAGTTCAGTGAAATTAAACTCATGAATTCATGAGTTGTATTTTATAAACAAGTGGTCTGAAGGTGTAACCCATTTAATTTGGAAAATATTAAGGTGATGATCATTGTTAATGCACTGATCCGGTTGAAAATTAGAAATCAATGGTGGATGTTGATGGGATGAGGAAAAATGGTGTTTTGTGAGTTCCTTAAGACATGGTATACTAGAAATTATGATGATCATATCTTGAGATGAGTATCACATGTATTTTGATTATGGAACTTGTTGAGTTACACTCAATGAGAGATATAAGGGAATATTTATAGTCGGTGTGCACTATTGCCCATCAAATGGTGGGGACCACTTTATGGATTGGATATCTGTGAATTCCATGGGCTCTGTTCATAAAAGAAGAAAATGGGTTGTAGTTGATGTATCATTTTGTCTCTTAGGAGAGATAATGTCAACCATGTCTAATATTTGAGTTTGGAAATAAATATATCATTTTCCAAGGAGTGTGGGAATATTTTTGGGAATAGAAATGATAATAAAAATCCTATTTTGGGGAGAGATATATTAGTCATGGGTGTATGGAACTTATACTAGAAGGATCGAAAGAGTTTGGAACTAACCATAGAGAAATCTTGGGGGAATCGAGATGCTGATGTAATAAAATGAGAAACGTACCAAGATTCCTCACGGAATTCCATATTAGAAATCAGTTTTGGTGGGGAATTGGGACTGAGCATTGGGTTCAGTCATGGGAAGGAATTCAAGGGATTCAAGGGTATTTGATAATGAATTCATTAGTGTTCATGGAGTTAAATATGTGGTTTTAGTTGAATTATGATCCAATAAAGTATATCACACTTTGTTTTGGGTACAAAAACTTGTGAGGGTATTTGGATGATCGCATGATGCCTCGGGGTTTAAAGGAATCATGATTCGGTATTACATAAATTTATCAGTAGTAAAATTCAAGCACTTTGTAGATAGGTGGGTCTAAGGAGGCCTTACAACTGTCTTTGTAAGATATGAAATCCAAAAAGAATGAAACCATATTGAGTATGTTGTATCACATTTAGGGATCCTATTTTGGGAATAAAATGGGGATTCTATTGGAAAATAAAGTATGTTCGAGTTTGTCTTGGATGATGGATTCATGTGTATTTTGGTATAGAAATGGAAATATTGAGTTGGTATTAATTTATTAAAAGATTTTGTGCATATTTCTAGGAGTGGTGTGTCAGTAACCACACCAATCTTGTTAGTGGACCACTAAAATCATGTTATTGAAGGAAATTCCCGTAGTGGAAGGAACTGTATCACCGAATTAGACTCCATTCTAAAGGTCCGATGATGGGGATCACAATAGTTATGAAAATTAATTTGATGATGAAACAACCTTTTTTGAGGTATGGGATTGGGAAAGCTCTATATTGGTAATTTAGTCGTTTTTACAACCAATTACTTATGGTTTGATGGCCTAAATGCACAACTTTTGAGGTTGTGCTTTAGAAAAGTGCTTGGTGATTAATGGTGGAACATTACAGGTTGATGATGAATTGAAGACAAATATAGGTATGGTTTTATAATTGGATAACACGTGAGACTTATCGAGGATGTGAAGTGTTATGGTGGAGTGTTTTATAGGCATGAAAATTTCACGGGAAATTTGAATCTTCAGGTTCTGTGGATGGGTCCTTTTGAGAACCAATATTGAAAATAAAATTTGGAAGTCCAGAAAAGTAAAAAAAGAATCTTTTTGGATGAGGAATGAGGCTTGGGAGTCATAATTGGGGCTCAAGGGAGCCCAATAGAGGACAAAGTTGTTGATGCATTCAAGAATGTAGCAATCCACTAGCCCACCTGTAGAAACCACCAACTTTTTGGTGGCTCCAAATAGAAATACTTTTTAATGTTGTAACCATTGGCGTGCCAGTGTACCTAAACCTGCTAGTAGGTGGGATGTTTTATGAGATAAATTACCATTATCCCAAAAATTATTTTAATGGGGATCCCCACCCTTTCTTTTTATTTTCCTCTACAATGGACACATATCCTCCTCCCCTTTTCTCCACTAAAACCCCTTAAAATTGAAGAATTTGAGATAAACTTTTATTGATTAAATGAATTTCTGTAATCCCATAACCTATTTTAGTAACTTATCAAATTTTGACCAGTTTTCACTTCATTGGGTTAGGTTTTCTTTGGTAATTCCAATATAGAATACTGGAATCCCCTGCTTCTCTGAATTCTTTTTTCGTCATTGATTGAGGACATCAAGTGGAAGAACTTTACTATGGTTGATCAAATTTTTATTAATATGTGAAATTATATTATCATTTCTTGTATTTTTTAATAAATATTATTAAATTAATTATGGAATCAACAATACATGTTATGGTTTTGAACTGGGATGGTACCCAGGTTTCACAACGAACATCCTATGGGTTTTGGGTCTTAGTTTTGATGCGACAAGGTTTTTGGTGAGTCAAAATATGATTATGTATATTTTATATTTATTTTTTAATAAATAATTAATGTTATAATTAATTAATTATAATTTTTTTGAATGATTTAGATGTGTGTTTATTGATGTGGACTTGGTTTGGACTTAAATGAGGCTTGGTGGAATTAGGATGAAACTACCAATCTATGGAAATAAATGATAAAATATATAATGAAGGTATGTGGTACTGTAAAATAGACTGATGGTATTTAATCGTTTGAATATGTGGAATTTTCCTTGAGGGGATTTCTTCTTGGGAGACATCCTCTTTGAAATTAATAAATACACTTAGTTAAATTTTTTGGTCAATTTTAGATTAAAATAATTAACTAAAATGAAATTCCTTGGGACCAATGATACGTCGAGGGTCACAAAGCTGATTGAAAATTAATTTCATTGTAATGATTCCTGATAATTTTGGTCATGAATAATGTTTGATCTGGTCTTGGAACCAACACCCCACAAGGGGGTTTTCTTGATTTAAAATTGAAATGGCGATGATGTGGTGGCCCTTTGTGTGAGCCTTGGAAACGTCTAATAGGAGGTGTGAGTTAACCTATATTGATTATACTGAGTATTCCTAGGAAGGAACCATGAGATGACTGAGAGCTAATTGTCCCATTGACTAGACCAAGGGGTGAGCAATCCTTACCCTTTGATGCATGTAGACATAAGTAGAGAGACATTGGATAGACCAATATCAGGTTGAGTGAGCGTACATGCCTAAAGTTAAATCAAGGATCAATATAGTACATGCTCCATCTCATAGAACATTTCCAAGATGACACACCCTATATATATGTTGAGTCCACAATATCATGATGAAACTGTTGAGGATCATTTTTTCCTCTATGAGACTAGTAGTGACCATAGACTAGATTGAAACTGAAGACTGCTAGTAGGGTTCCTTTACTTATGTAGGGACCTAGGGGACCCATGTAGTTTCCTGGATATTTATTCAACCCAAATAGGTTGTGTATGGGAACATGTAGTGATGATATTTTGTGTCCCCCATAACCCAAATCGATTATTTATCCTATTATAGTAATAATGTGGTCAATTCTTGCAATAGGGAGTCTGACCTATTAATGTGACATGGGATAATAACATATCTAACCCCATTGAAATGTTTTAAAGGATAAGTTACTATTTAATATGTATTGGAATACATGATATTCCTTGTAAAATCTACTTGGATACATACTACAGGCCTGATAAATTTTAATTCCCAAGATCACCTCTTAGGGTTCAATGATCAGGTCTGATGACTATATTGATTTCCTTGGGTGATTCCAATAGGAATCGATAATGAATCCTGACATCATTAGATACCATGGATTCTAGGAACCATCCTTTGAGTTTGATATTTATTTACATGGGTGATTCCTCTGAAAATTAGCCATGGATCTTGATACTCAATGATTCACTGGGCATAGTCCTTACATTTGGAAATGATGTCTTCTTCCATGGTATTCCTTGTATATACTTATAAGATCTGATATTTTTTCTTAATAGTACGGATCACCCAAGATATTCTCATGAGGATTTGAATTTACACCTTATACTAGTAAGAATACTCAAAAGAAATTCATATAGACACCACGACATCAAAAGAAGAAGGTATGGGTGATCAGGATTTAGAACCATGGAATTGATGATAATTGTCAGAGTTAGTATGGGTTATATGTGTGAACCCTTGGTGTAGTGGAGATTCTATGGTTGGAACATTCATCATGACATCCTAATAGAAATTATGTAAATGGTTTAAGTAGGTAATAGAGATGTTATTTATTTATTTATTATTCTATAGTTTATTTACTGTTTATATTTGAACATGTCACATGAACTTATCATAACTTATTCTGGTTAGTACATGACTACGCTGGTGGTTTCTGACTATGTTTTTTATTGACACCTAGATTCCACCACCATTTCACATGGGTACCCAAGTAGTTATCACATAGTTATTGGAGGAACAGGTGTGTATGAGGCCTATGATAAAGTTTAGAGTCATATAACTAGGTAAATTAGATGCAATTAAAATATTAGGATGAGGTATCACTTGGGGATAGAGTATATCCTCATTTCTTTTATCATTCTATTTATCTTATATATAAATTTGGCCATGTGGTGTTCATTGTTGGTATTTTATATTTCTTAGCATGACCATTTGATTTTCATGACAAATTTCATTTGATTATAAAAGCTTTAGTTTATTTCTATTTTATTAAGTCATATGTGTATTATATTAGGTTATTTACTGTTGTTTCTTAATTTTATAAAGATAGTATATTCACCCCTGATACCACCTTATATCCTCGCTTCCAGTCATCATCCTTTGGTGTTTAAGGAGATGTGCCTAAACTCACATGAACATATAGTATTCCTACAATTCAGAGTGATCTATTTCATGTAATTATAATTTTGATCCTTCTTGGCATGTAAAACGTATTATTTACTTTTATGAAAATGAAAATTTTAAAAATACTTCATTCTCATCACTTATAATAGGGCCCTATCAACACCTCATCATAGAAACCCAAAATTTCATTTTTCTCTTTAAAACCACCCTTATATCCATCCCATATAATCCTTATCCACTTCATTTATCTTCTAGTCACATTAATTTATCCTATACCCTCCATTTCTAAGGATCCCTCCCAGGGATTCTCAAATTTCTCAACGTAAGTGTTAACATTTCACAAACATTGTTTTTTCTATAATTCCTTTGAAAAAATATATTCGTAACATTAAATGATGAATTTAGTATTTTTTGTATATAATTTTTTTTTAAATATTATTAATAACCCTTCCCCACCTTAACCCTCTTCCATTAAGGAAAATTAAAAATATTTGTTGTGTTTGTGTATACTACAACCTCCATAATGTAACACATCTCATTTTTCATCCAGTTACTTTATTAGTTTGTAAAAAACATAAAAATACAATTAAAAACAATAAAAATTTGTAAATAATATCATTATGATTATGTAATAATGATATTATGATAAATAAAACCAATTTCATAACAATACCGACCCATCGATTATGGAATGCTCATGTTTGGGACGATCTAGCCACCTACTGGAAAAACGATAAAAAATAAAATCATGGATGGAGATGAGAATTAAATTATTAATAATATATTATATAAATAAGTAAATAACTATCTTATTTTGGTTTTATAATGGAACATTAATATTAAACTCATTAATTAAAATACAAATGTCCATTCATTAAAAATAATAGAAAAATGCTTATCGCCAATTTCATCTTGGAGGATCATATCCAAATTTCTAATTGAATGGAATTATAACATTATAAATAAATATATATAATCAATTATATTTATTTTTATGATCATTTAATGTTAAAATTTTGGTAAATAATTAATAAAAACCCATTATTATGAAACAAGTTCAAAATGATCAAGATTACTAACACCCAGTATTGAAAATAGAAAAAAAATAACTAATATAAAAATATAAAATATTTTTAAATGATATTTATAAAAGTTTATTTTTTAAATAGGGTAATATAATAGGGGATTTAGATAGTTATTTTTTATACAAGAAATTCATGTGATTTTTTGGGAATTAAAGAGGGGTTTTTTGTCTCAAAATAATTTCCTAAGACATATTTCTTATTATGCACCATGATATATTTAATTTGATGTGATTAAAAAAAAATGAATTTATTTTATAATATTATATTATTTCATTGGGTTTTAAGAGACGTATCATTTTTTTATATTTAAATGTATTTTGATTCAATAGACAGAAAATTTGTAAGGGTTTTTTGTTAACTCAACTCCATTAGTTGAGTTATATTGAACCTTCTTAAACATATTTATTTCAATATTGGTTTATTACACCATAAGATTTTATTTTTGGGTGATTTCTCTCTTCATTTGAGGAAAATGAAATTTTAAACCAAATATTTTATTCTAATAAAATATCTTTCTCAAAAAATATATCTTTGTTAAGAATAATTCATATATTCTTTAATAATTATTTCCCCTCTAAGTATATATCTTCTTTCCTATCAATTTTATCCTAAATATTTATAAAAAATTATGTTGTATTTCATTTATCCTTTAAATTTTTCTTTTCATATTTTCAAAAGGAAACTTTTTTATTCATTTTACAATATGAGTTTCAATAATTATATTTTAAATGGGTTTCCTTCCATGATCTATTATTTTATTTTACTCTATATATTCTATTAATAATAATAGTCATGTTTTCAAGGTTATATTATTGAGGATTATTTTTAAATTTATTTTTTTTAAAAAATTCTCATCAACTTTTAAAAAAAAAATTGAAAGTGACTTGTAACTTCTTATTTTATGACAATCTATATTTTTATTTTAAAAACTCATTTATGTTATCACTTCCATTTTCATAATTTTTTCAAAAATATTTATTTCCATGATTTTTTAATGAACAACCATCTAAATTCTATTATACTATTTTGGGGTATTAAACTCATGGATATCCAACCCTTTATTTACCTTACACAATGAGTGAATATTTATGATTATTTTTCCAAATTAATTCCTCAATGAACAATCTATATTTACTTCTATTGAGTGTAGTGTGTTCACCTAGATTTTATATATCAATAAATTGGGTAAATTATTGAATTAAATTTATACCCTTTATTTATACACTATAAATACCATATACTTCACTGAATGATATCTACCTTATATGTTTTTTAGTATCATTGGACACCAACTTATATTCCAAAGGTTTTTTAGGTTTATTAATGGAATTATGAATTATTTTCTTATATTATTCCATTTTAAAGGGTTATGTAACCCATTTTTTCCAAGGGTTCATTATGGTACGATAATTAATGATTTTATGTGGAACATATATGTATGGATAATGATGGTATGTATCCTATATCATTATCTAATTCATTGTTTATGGTTATATATCTCATGAGGTTTTATAGAGTGAGTATTCTAGGATACGATCACAAATTAAAGGGTGAAACTTCGGGGATACACTCATAAAATAAACGACATTATTTACTGTATATGCTCACCAATTATTGATACACTATGCTTATGTTTGTTACAATGTTATTTATTATACTATGTATCAATGGAATGTTATATTTCCATGCCATATTCCTATTATTATGCTATATGGATCATGTTTATTGTCACATCATTACACACTATTTGATGAAATGTTGATAAGTTTTTCTATTTCTGAGTGTTTGAGACCACCCATTTAATTTTATTTTCAATTACCCGAGTTATGAAGACGATTATTACTTATAGGACGTCTACATGGGAGTCTAGTATGGCCTAATTATATATTAATGTTCACAAATTTTTTATATTAATTTTCTTATACAGCTAGTCCTCAAAGTCATTAAACCATTCATTTGTAGAATTGTGAGGTGATTTATGAGCTATAATTTTTTTATTTTTAAAATGATGTAAAATAATGATATTTTTAGATTGGAATGTTATAATAAAGGAGAAAAAATCGTTTCTCGTTATTATAGTTTTCTGTCCAATGGATTGATGAAAAAAATTAAGAAAATAAGAGTGAAACGTAAAATGGATGTTCAATGAAACAAATTAATACTAATCATATAATATATATCTTCTAAATTTATTCCTTAAATGAAGGCTAGAATAAAGTAACAAATTCTTTCTATGAGAAGGGCCCAAAATCATATATTTTTTTGGCTTCAACCCCTCATAATATATTGTGTAATAACAATATCCCAATTAGGATAATTATATGACATAACAAAGGATTACCACCGAGTAGCTGATCCTTGGCTATGAAACCGAAAAAATCATCCAATTTATCTCTATAAATCTAAGTCATAAAACATATATAATATTAAGTATTAAATAATTACCAAAACTAGAATAAAAAATAGAAACGTAATGAATAATTATTGAAAAAATTAATATATACTCATCATGATTTTATTAACTTGTAACATCTCATTTTCATGTTTATTTTTATCTTCGTCACCATTATCATCTTCATATTAATTTTTAGTTTCATTACTCCACAAAACATGGAATCCTCCTAATATAGAAATGTTATTGAGGGTGACCCTTGAAACCCACCATTAATATGCCATGATATTGAAAATAGCACTGAGGGTAGAAAATAAAAACATGTGAGAGGCATTACCCTTTTATTGAACAACCTAAAATACGATATAAAATTACACATTTGGGAAACTATGACTATAATATTTCTTATTAATTTAATTATTAATTTATATTTAAAACTTTTACTTGAGTTTTAGAACAAATCCAATTTTTTTTTATGTTTTTTATGTTTTTTTTCATGGATAATTATTGGAACACAATTAGAGGAAATAAAAAAACAACCATGCATGTGTGTATACTTTTTAATATATGCATTTTTTCACAGCCCATCCTAATGAGGCATATTTCATGACTACCCCATGCCTGCCCCTAATAGTCCAGAGGATAGAAGCTACCACTGAGTAGGAATATCACAAAAATTGGAGGCCTTGGCCTAAGGTACCTACACACACACATATCCAAGCCCTTGTAATGATCAAATGTAAAAAATATGATAAAATATGCATGCATACATATATATACAACTATCAAAGTATGATAAGATTCAACGAATGAAAAACTGGCCATATAAAATCCCACCACAAATATTCTGAGAAGAAGTCCAACCTAAAAGAATAGAATAAGACTACTGTCAAGGTAAATAAAGAAATACACCTCAGTTATCCTGGCTTTCTAAGCTCAAATTGGTCCTAGTATCTCTAAGACTCCGTCCAATGGTCGATCATTTTCATAAGACATGACACATGTTGGATAACCCCATGCAGGGGTGAGTATAATAATACCCAGGGGATACCCCAAAATCACTATGTATAGAAAAAATGAATAACAATATGCTCAATATAGGTATCTGTCTACAAAAAATATAACAATTATATCCATATATTATCAACAATGATTCATTGTCACAAGGTAATGTCATAAACATAAATCCATTCTAGGAATTCATACTCGATGGATCCACATTGAACATGTCTAGGAGAACACACTCCACAGGTCAGATAACACTGATGGCATCCATCCAAGATATATTGATCATTAGGTCCTACGATAATATGTATGCAATGGAAATATGTAGAGAATGATATACATATAACGACCACACACAAGGACATGAGGTATAACAACAACTTATTCTGGAATAAATCAAATAGTATATGATCGACACCCACAAAGTGTTTATACTGGTGATATCAATAACTCCACCGAGAAGAAAAATATGATAGAAGATCTCACTCTGGGCCCCATGGAAGGATTCCAAAAACTCTATCCATAAAGTCCCACTAAAGGGATCACCATTAATGCGTAGGATGAAATTACATAATAACCCTTAGGGAATGGATGATGGGATAAATTCTTTATGAAACTTGTCCTAGATGAAGAGGACAAGGTATTTAAGCCTTCTTCAAAGTGGTAAAAGGCATGTACCAGTAGTACACAATATGTCCCTCTGGAACGATTTCCTTACCATGTATCATAGCATATTCCCTTATCTATGTGTGTTCCGTAGTACACAGTGTGTATGATCTCGTGTACTCCTTGCAAATTCAATGTCTAGTTGGACGTGTCGATGTATGGCTAGTCATGTTCATGTGTGTGACCATACATGTATACCCTCACATGAACACTATGAGCTACCAGGTAATGTCAAATTTTGCGTGATACTTATGTACTCATGGAAACCATAGCACTACCAAAGGGATCCCACACGACATTTAGCTTCAAAATACACAAAATGCACTACAAGATTTTCTATAACCTTGATGTTCTTCCTCTGCATCATCGAGAACACCTCCAACCCCAAAATCCCCCCCCCAAGAATCCTGCAATAAATAATATATGTGATCTAGCTGACCTTGTCCATTGTCACTTTCTAAAATATAGCCTTCCGTTTCGCCCATGATAACTCCAACTTCAAACTGCTCTGACATTGTATTTTAATACAACTAATGGTGATCCCAAATAAAAAAACACCATTATTGTACCACAATCTAGAAATCATCACGTCACACCTAGCTGAGATATGCATTATAAATTAATTTTACAATGAAATGGGAGCATATTTTTTGATTTCTTGGGTATCCATCGAACCACTAGTCAAACGAAACCCCAGTGATGAACAAACATATAACAATGGAAAACAAATAAAAAACATGAAAATTAAAATGAAAATAAACCATATTTGGTTTGACTTGATCCATTATTGTTAGAATTAATAATTAAGATCTATAATAACATAAAAAATTCTCCCAAAAATCTCATTAGTTAAACCCATACCTGCAATATGACTGATCCGCGAATCAATCCATTTGTCGATTGATTCGTATTCATAATAGAAATTTATAATGATGAGAGATTCCAAATAGTCAACAACCTAGTTCAGTTAGGATCAATTTATGGTGATGAATAATTTGGATTCATTATCAGTGGTAAGATCCTCAAGCTTTGTTGAACACTGATTGATAATACACATTTTGGTCATCGCTAACCAATGGATTCTCCTTTCTCACTCTCTAATGGATCTTCTAAATTTACAAGGTTATGAATATAAGCCTAAAAAATTTCCATAAGTGTGATTATATAAATATTTATTAGTCATGGGTAAGTAATTAAAAAAAATTATAAAATTAATTCGTTTAAAAGTTTTCCCATGACTGCGCCCAACCGGAATTTCCAACGTGTTCCCAAATTACATCTCACCTAGGGTAAAACCCATTCTATAAATTCAAAATATGCCTTTCATTTCTAATTAGTGCATCCTCTTATAACTTATTCCCCCTTTTAATGAAAATCATTCATGTGTCCATTTAATATATATAATATAATTCAAAAATCAATTCTAGGTATAGCGGGATTTAGAATCTCATGTCATCTCCACACCTAACATAAAAAGTAATCCATGCAATATTCAAAAACAATACATGATAAAATCAGAATCATTACATTCTCACAACCTTGGGGATTTATTCCCCAAAAATCCAAAACTAAAAGGGCTGTATAAAAAATGTTTGGTCACTGAGCATGCATCTGTGTCTCCCACTCCCAGGTTCTCTCTTGAACATTCCCATGCTTCCAACAAACACAGACTAGAGGAATCGATCCCCCAAAAATAATTTTCAACATTTTTCCGTGATCTCCACTGGGTGCTCAACAATAGTATCTCTATCCATGAAGATTAACTTTCCCTAGATGATAACATGAAAATGATCATCCAAGTAACTCTTAATCTATAAAACATAGAAGAATCTATGTACACATTCTAACTAATATGGTATAGATAAGTGGAATACCACATTTCCAACTCAATACATTATCATGAATGGAATAATGAATCTTAATGATAGCTTTCAGCCTCAAACAAATCACTATAATCCACATCGAGGTGAGACCCTCAGCAATACATGGTATCCCTCCCCAACTAAAAAGGCCTCCATCATCTATCCACATAAGAATTTTGATGGATATATGAAGTCCTCATCCAATCCTGGATGATCTATACCTTTTCTCTAGTGGCTCACACCAACTCTAGGACCATGATTTCTCAATCACCTGGATGAGTCAGACAATGTGGTAACCTATAGGGTTTCTTGTAGAAAGCCTCAAGTAGTTCCATACTAATGGGGTAATGGTAGTTTTTATTGTATGAAAAATCCAACACAGGTATTTGAACATAAAAACTACATCCAAAGTCCAACATGAAATCTCATAACACTTCCTCCATAACCCGAATGGTCCACTTAGTCAGGTCGTCAGTCTGGGGGGAAAACCCTTTCTAAAACATAGATGATTCCCCAAAACCTCCCAAATCCCTTTAATAACAAATATGTGAAGTGATAATCATAGTAGGAAACAAAATTCATTAGAAATACATGGAGTAATTCTATCTCATGAACATAGAGGCGTCCCATTCTCTCTACTGAATTCTATTCTTGAATAACTAAGATATGGGCCGACATGGTAAGTCTGTCTATGATCACACAGATGGAATCATATTACATGGATGTACATGGAATTCCCACCATATATTACATATATATACCATCCTAATTCCACTATATCACGTTAAATGTTTGAGATAAACGCGCTAGATCCTAGTGCTCATCCATCACATGCTGAAAAGTAAGGCATCAAGAGACTATCTATGTAACTCTATTATTCATCACTGGACACCAAAAAAAATGCTAGTGGTTCTTGTATCTATTTTCATACCTATATGTATCTCCAAACAAGATTTATGAAACTCTCTTAAAACCACCTCCCACAATGTCACTGGTAACATCATACATCCTCTAAAAAGAACAACTAGCTCCCACCTTCAAAAAACCCATCAAGAGGATGTCCAGTCAATATCAGAGTACATTGGGTCTTATAGTTGGTATCCCCAAGATATGACTACCTATATATGTATAAAATTATAGGGTTAACAACAATAAATAGGAGGTAAGCTAGTCCATCACCATCCACAATAGATATTCCAAATGTTTCCAGCTACTCTGACACCTCATACAACAATAGCAAACAAGAGATCCTGCTGATAGAATACTATTCAATTTTCCATATCCCAAGAGGATATACAATCTCAAAGTCATAATATTAGAAGAAATATATCCATTTAATATGTCTTAAGTTATGATACTTATAAGAGAAGATATGATTGAGAATTCTATGGTCAGAATAGACAATATACTTCTCACCCATAAGGAAATACTTCCACATATTTAGTGTGAAGACTATCATTGATAACTCAATATCAGTGGTCATGTAGTTCTTATAATGTGGTATAAAATGAAGTGAACCATAGGTAATACATTCCTACCACTGCATCAGAACAAAACAAAGCCTAGTTCCTAACGCATCGTATAACACTATGTACTTGACACCCTCCTCTAGAAATTTAAAAAATAGGAGCCCTCATAAATTTCTACCTCAAATACTATAAATAAAAATCACACCAATCTATCCATACTAAAGGATTCCACTTTCAGGTTAGTGATTCCATGGGAGATGATTTTTAAGAGAAAATAGGTCGGAATCTTTGATAGTATCCTACCAACATAAGGAATCTTCACTCAACCATCACACTCTTGGGTGGATCCCAAGATAACACTCCCTATACGTCACCGGGTCCACTTCCAAACTATATTATGAGACAATGTGTCCTATAATATAGACCAATGGAATCTAGAACTGGTACTTCGATTGATTCCTATAAGGCAGATTCTCTCTGTGTATGTCCAGAACCATCCTCAAGTGTCTCGCATATTCCTCCACAGATACCCAGTAAACTAGGATATTGTTGAGTCCCATAAAAATGAAAGGGGAGTTTTTCATTCCAAAGGGAATAAAAAATTAATCATATTGACCATAGTGGTATTTTAATACCATATTTTCTATATCTTCATATCATAATTGCAACTGGTGATAGCTTGCTCTGAGGTCAATATTTGTGAACCATTATACCCCTATCAACTGATTGATGAGGTCACCGATCCTTGGTAGTGGATAATTTTTATTTATAATCACTTGTTTTAGGTGATGGTAGTCCCCACATAAACTCAAATTTTTGTTCGACTTCATGGAAAACAACACAAGGGATGTCCATGGGAAAACACTTGGTCTAACAAATAACTTCCTCTATAAGTCCTCCAATTGAACCCCAGATCATGAAATTATAAGGTATTAATCCTATATTATGGTTCAAATTATGAGGTCATCCTAGGTTATAGATCAATGCATAATTCTTTCTCTATGTAGGGTGGTAATAATGGAACGTATTCATGAAATATGTCACCATACTCTACCACGTCTGCAAGGAACAGAAATCTCATAGAATCCACTACACAAAGACTAAAGATAAACCACTCATGAGTAATAATATGAAACCTTCATTGAATAAGTCCATCAAGTTATTCATGGGTTTCTATTTTATCGACAAAGGAAAAAACTGATCCCATCACTATGGACACACCTCATCCTCCACCGAAAACTGTCTATCTGGGCACGAATGGTAAAATACCAATGTATACCTAATATTATTTCACAAGGCCTTATCACTACTAGAAATATACACTAATGGAAATTCTCAAAAACAACAGTTATGTCACACTATAGGAGGAATTGTGTTATTATTGAGTCACATTCCATAGGAGTCTCAAAGTGAAAGGGTCGGATCAACTAGAATCTCTAAGTATCGAACCAGATATGTCAAAATAATGTAGTGAATCACACAAATGTCTATAAATACTATTGATAATGTATAAAATAAACTAATTTTACCTTGTATCATCCTTAGTGCTTTTGGGTTATAAGCCTTGACGACCTGCGATTAACACCATCCCTGTCCTCTGGCTCCCCAACCTTGATGTGGAACACATAGTGGTGGTGGTGTTAACAAGTAAAAATTCATACCACCTCTAGGTACTCTCACAACTCCTCTACCATTCTTGCTTCATTAAAGACCTCTCTTTTCCTATGACTACCTCTACCTAGGAAGCCCATCCACTATCTCCCTATCATCTATCCGATGGGTTGAACAATCTCATGAATGATTCACCCTTACATCACAAGAGTATAACCACCTATAATTGGGCTGAATATTCCTATCATGTGTTCCCTAAAACAAAAACTATATATCCTAGAATTTACTCCTAAAATATATCTCTTATCTAGGACCCTAAGTTAGACATGAGCTCCCTTCTACAGAATCCTTTTTATTTGAGTGGCCACTTCTAACAATACAAATTACCATTTTATCAGTCAGGAAATGCTTGAACAACAAGGCTCACTCTATCACCGCAATATATGTAGGAATGCATTGAGATATAAATATAGATCATATGTCTCTATGTAGTCCTTGCTCGATTGTCCGACCTAAATTAACTAATCAGAAACCATATCCATTGAGTACCTAAAGAGGATGCTAAACCTTGATGAATACTCAACCACTGTCCTACTACCCTAGTGTTGTTGTATAATCTATTGGATGTGCATATCCATCAATATATATGAAGATAATTACTCTCTGAAATGGTCCCCAAACTTTGTCTATGGAATAGTCTCCATATCACATGACCGTGTCACTAAACCCCACCATTGTCTTGTTGAGCCAATGAAGAGGCTCACTTAAAATACCAGCATTTTATTTCAAGGTGTCCTAAAAAGATGTCGAACTCATATCTCCACCTCAAGATAATCATAAAATACGCATGGGTCTGGCTCACCACCGAACTTGAGCGGTAAAAATTTCTAAAACTTATGAAGAACATTTAGCATGTGCACCTCATCTACTGGTACTATGGGTATGCTCATTTTCTCTAGAGGAAGTGGTATAACTGATGAACCATTTAGAGGTAAAACCTATAAAATAGGTCCCCATATCAATGCTAATTCAATAAGGGGTTCTTCCTTGTGATCCTATTGTGGAATCCAGGAAGGCAGACATTTTATAGGCATCCTAAAATAGAAAAGAAGTACCATGATCAGTGAGTATACATTGATATATGACTCAACAAGGGCATGGAGTCAAAAACCCATTGCTATTTGATGAATTTACAAATTCTTTCCATGAAAACCAGTGTCCACATTTATCTGGTCGAAAGGTAGGTGATCAGAGTCCAAAGTTTTGGATACACTGGTCGCCACACAAACACTAGAGTCCTTGTCCTGAAAGATGAACTTGAAACACTTAACACCGTTGTTCCAATCTAATATCACAAACTATGATCCTATGGTATAACTGACTCCTATTATACAACTCTTTCAGAACCCATACTAACAGGGCTCATGTCATGACTGCCCTAATCCTAGCTCCAATAAGACATAGGATGGCGACTAGCACAGAGTAGTAATATCAGTCACATGGGAGACCTTACCCTAAGGTTCTTGTACAGATAAATACATATTTGAGCCCATACAATGATGAAATTTAAAACATCTGATGAAACATGAATATATACAAATTAATCCCCCTATCATAGTTTTTAAAAATTTATTGAAATACAAAAGGTCCTAATACAAGCCCACCAGAAAGAGTCTCAAAACAAATTCAACATGAATGTATAAAAGGGTACTACCATCAATGTAACTGATAAAAACACCTCCATCATTTTGGGTCTCTAAGATCCACCTATCCTTGCTCCCTATAAGACTTCATTAAATGGTTGATCATCTACTTATGACATGACACATGTGGGAAATGTTCATTACATGGGTGAGTATAAAAATACCCAGTTGGACAACCAAAAATATATAAGTATATAAAAACAAAAATATGGTTATCACAAAATAGGTATATATCTATAACACATATAATAATAATATCTGTATATACTCAACAAGGACACACAGTTTCAAGGTAATGTGAGAACCATAATGAAAATCTAGTAATTCATGCTCAAAGGTTCAACATATAACTCATCTGGGAGAACACAATGCAAGAGTTAGATAGTACTCATGGTGTCCATATGATAGATATTGATCATCATTTCCATCCATAATAAGTATATGCTGGAAGTAAGAAGAGAAAGGTACACATATAAGGATCACACCTGAGGCCATGGGTTATACCTACAACTTAATATAGAAAAATCCAATAAGTAGTGTATTAGTTCCCACATAGTGTTGGTCTTGATGATACCAATAAAACCACCATGGGAAAGATGATGATAGGGGATCTCACTCTAGGCCTCATAGAAGTATTCCAATAACTCTACCTAAAGAAGACTCATTAAAAGGTTCACCATCCCATGTGTAGTATTTGATTCCATATGAACCCTCAGGGAATGGATCAAAGGAATAATACCTAATGAGACATGTCCGCGATGAAGATGGAAAGTGATCTAGGAATCATAAAAGTGGTACATGTGTGTACTGATCATACGTGGAATTTCCCTATGGAATTAGTTCATACCCATGTCCTTGTCCTTGATTGAGTACATGGTTGTCTAGGCTTATCTACTCCTGGTCAAGTCCATGTCTGACTGGATGTGTCAATGTATAGCTAGCCATGACCGTGTATGTTCCCATTCCCATGCCCATGTACCATCCTGGGTACATGTTGATCCAAATGGTAAAGTCACATGCAGTGTGATAAAGGTTACATGCCATGTGATTTTTATCTCCCCATAGAAACCCAAGCACCATACCAGGGGTCCCACTTGGCTTGTGGCTCCACAATACATGTCATGCATTGCATAAATTTACATTACCCTCAAGTTCTACCTCCGAATCATAAACCACTCCTAACACCCCCAAATATGGTTTTGAATCACACTATAATGAATAAATATTCTCCCGATGAGCCTCATCATTTCCACTCACCATAATCCAGCAATCTTTTTCTCCCAAGAAAAATCTAACATCGAACTGCTCCACAACCGTATGCTGAAACTACAACCCATGATCATAAATACAAAATGATTCAATATCATACCATTGTGTTATGATCCTCACAAAATAATGATCCTAGATCAATGTTATAATTTTTTTACCAATAAATTCAATGTTTAATTTTTCATGTATCCGCCGAACCATCAATCAAATGAAACCTCGGTGATGAAAAAAATAAAACAATTTTTAAAAACAAAGAAACATGAAAAAGAGGAATGAACCACAGTTGTGTTCAATTTTCCTTGATCTTTTTCTATTATAATGATAAATAAATAACCTCTTTAACATTAACAACTCCTCCAATAATTCTCGAATATAAATGCATACCAGCAACATTATTGATCCACAAATCAATTCATTGGTTGATTTATTTTCTTTCTCATAGAAATAGATAACATGGAATGAATACAGATTAAAATCATCATAAATCAATTCAAACATATTGTTTTCAAAGTTTCATTATGATTTATTTTAGATGGAAAATTCATTAGGTTCCATTCCACATATATTGATAATCCAAGATCCAGTCATCACTCACCAACAGATTCTCCTCTAATATTCTTGAGTGGCTCTTCTTGATTTGTAGGTTTATGTGGCTAACCATGACAATATTCCATAATTTTATTATGTAGAGATTTATTAGGTTTTGGGAATTAAGGAAATAAATAATTTTTTTAAATTAATTCATTTAAATATCCACCCATGACCGTGCTGAACCCAAATGACCGACACATTCTATGTTTATGCTATGCCTAGGGAAAAACCATGCTCTAAAATGTACGTTGATATTAGATGTAAGATCCAAGACTAATGTTATATTTTATTCCATTTTTCTTGTAAAATTGTATGCATGTTCATTTAATATATTTAATATATTTGAATAATTAATTTCAGGCACACCGGGCCTTAGAATCTCACCCCATCTCCTTTCCTAGCTCCGAAAATAATCTATATAATATTTAAAAAATATAAATTGAAAATCAGATTCATTATGAATTTTCCTAGATATTACATGGTTTTATCAACTATATAATCCAACACTGTAGTGTCCCATGTGTGTCTAGTAAGAAGCATACGATTGACACACGGTTAGGTTAATCTTCTGGAAAAAATATATAATGTATCCATCTCATTAAAAAGGTAATTTGATATTTATTCTCCTTTAGGATTTTAATCCAAAATACACTCCTCTCAACTCCCATTTAGTTTTCATGAATCCAATATTACCTCCATTCATTAGACCTATACTACATTCCTTTTTACTTAAAATTCCTCATGTTTTATTGATGATTCCATATGTTAATACATTATAATACTTCTCCTGACTTTATTTTTCCCTATTTCTCACATTTTTCATTCATTAATGATTTCCTTAAGACAATAAGTTCCCTGTGGTTTGGGTTTTTATTTGATTTTTTTGGTGTTTTTGGGTTTCTCAATCCCCTCTTATTTTCATCTTTCCCTCTTGAGGTGGTTTCACACCATGTCTATAAAAATTGATGGGTATGATATAGGTTTCCCCTTGTATTAGCTTTTGAATTTAAGAACCTTTATTTCTTACCTTTTTAATTAATGTTTTATATTACCAATGAATTTATTATATTTGTATACAAATATCTTAAAATGGTAAACCAAATTTCATTGGTATTTAATTTAATATGAAGGACTTTTATATCGTAATATTTGGTTTTAGTGTATTTTAAAACTATCCAGTTAACTTAAAATTTGATAAAATTCATGAATTTAATTTATTAATGATTTTTAATATTTTAATGGATTTTTCATGTTTCTAATTGTTATCTTAAGGTTACATAGGAATTTTCATATTGTTCATGGTCCTTTAAAATGGATTCTTACAACCTTATTAGTAAATAATTTTTTATGACCCCATTATCACTTTGAAAATCACTATAGATAAAAAAATGTAAGAAAATTTTTGTGGTATTTATTGGGAACTACTTATGGAGATTTTATTTGAAAAATTTAATGTTTAGGGATGTAAAGGACCAAAAAAACTCATGGTACACCCTAAGGAATTAGGAAGGACTTTCCCAGATCAGATGAAGTTACCTACCACAATCCATGCTAGTGAAGTTCTAACATGTTTCCCCTAAATAAGAATACATTATAAAAACATAAATATACCATTAGGGTGGAATTTTATCTTTAGATATCCTAGCTTAAGTAGCCTTAGGGTAACCTCCCATTACATTAGTTTTGAACTATGAAATGATGACTACCTTTTACTATTCGTTATATTGATGTTGCTGATATATATATATATATATATATATATGTTCAAAAATTTATAGGTTTGAATAAATATCTATATGTGAATAAGTTTTTCTATTTCCTTTTAGTAAATATTCATATTATGTTTCCTTTAATTCAGTGACAGTAGTATAATTATTTCTTCAGTTTCCCTTACATTATTATTGTTTTAAGTATAATTAATATTATCATTATTTCTACAATTATATTCTTTTTAATGGAATCATCAATTTAACATTTCAATAATGGGTTGGGTGATATTATATGTAATATTTTATGTATCACCTAATATAATTTTTTTAAACCCCCATTTTTTAAATCAAAATTTTTTAAATGTAAAATGAAATAGTCTGTTAATGGATCTTAAACAAAATGAAAAACTTATGTTTCCAATTTATATTTCAAAGTAGATTTGAATTGATACTTTATTTAAAGGTTATGAATAGGGTGCGGTTTTTTGGAATACCTACTGTGTTTCAAACAAAATATTATAAATATTCTAGTTTTAGGTTTAGAATTTGATCGCTTATGGAGAATTAGTAATACTGAGGTAGGATGGTGACTCGATGAGTAACGCAGAGATCTACCAATGTATTTATTTTAGTTTGGTATCTATTTTTATATCATATATGACAACCAATCCTACATTACATCATATTTATATTTTATTTTTATTATGATTGTTTGAAAATTCTTCCATGGGTTTATTTATTATATGTATATATTTTCTTCTAGTGTATGATCCTACGGTATATGGTGCATCCATACTGGAATATCTAGATACTTTTTATAAAATATTGGTTGTTTATTAGGATAAATCACTGTCATTGAGTCATATGTAATTACTTGGTCTGTTTTCCAACCTAAGGGGGTCAGGAATGCCCATTGAGCATGTCATGAGTTAAATTGAGTTCCTAGGTCATGGGTAGACCAGTATGATTCGCGATAAAATGGTATCAAAGACACAGTTTTTAACAGGGATTAGTTTTTTAAAGAAACATTTCTATTTGGGGTGTCAATATAGTGAGGAGATAGGATGTTCAATATTGAGGTGTATGTGAGGAGTGTTTATCCAACGAATTTCTTAGCGAGATCTTGATTTTCCATTGGGATGAATACATCTCAAATATGAGCCTATTTCTCAGTAGGTTTTTGAGATGTTGAGTCATTAATTGAGTGTTTATGTTTTCTATTAGGAATTCATTTGTTTTTCCTTTGAACTTCTTAGTTTTTTGGTGAAATTGTGAGGAAATAAATGATCTCATGGTTATAGTGTCTGGTGCATAAATCTACGAAGACCAATCTAAATGGCCTCCAGTAGAGAAATGCATACTTAGCATATGATTTTCCAAACCAAACCACCAAACCTTGAAGAGTATTAAATTTATCATAATATTGATATTTGGGTTCATTTGGGGTTTAGGTGGATTTTATATTTAATTTTATGGTTTTAGAATGGATTGGATTGATTTATGTGGGATTGGATGTTATTGATGTTAGATTTTATTTGATAATTATCAGATATTTTCATGGGTGTTTTAAAAATTGTGAAATTATATCATTTCAAGAGGTGTTTTTGAAATGTTTTAATAATAAAATGATATTTTGTGTCGGGTAATATTATTTTAGGCTTAAAAATATTTTAAACATTCAATATTTTTTTATTGAGTATTTTATGATCTTTTGTGTGATATTTTGAAATACATAATAGTGTGTCTTCTTAAAGCATTCCAAAAAGAAAATGATTTAAAAAGGTGATGTCTTAAAAATTTATGAAGGCCACCTTATTTTAGTGAATTTGTTTATAAAAATGAACATTGAATGTAATAGGAATTTTCTTTTGTAAATGGTTTTGGAAAATCATTTTGATTGACCATAGGGGATTTAAAAATGAAATTTGGGAGGTATTTAAATTAGGTAGTGGAGTTAAATAAATGGATTTTAATTGTTTTTCTAAACGGGGAAAGAGATTTGGAGGGCCAGTATGTTATTTTTTAAAGGGGAAAACACTTTTTTTATTTTTATAATCATATGATACATGTTTTAAATTTATGGGTTTCAAAATAAATTAGTAGGTTTCATAGAAACCTTTTATATTCGTGAGTTATATTTTTGAGTCCATAATTTTATTTAATTTGAATTAATTTTATTTTATTTTAGGAGTATGGATTTTTAAGGATTATACCTTATAATATTTTTTTCCTTCAAGAATATCCATAATGAAATGGGTGAATTTCATATTGTTGGATGATCCATTGGGAGTCTCATTCAGTTTTCTAGGGAAGTACAATTTTATAATGGTCATGGTAATCTATTTTAGAGACTCATTCGTGTCGAGTATAGAGTATAATAAGTATCCATAGTGGTTCTTGGGTGATGTGGGTTTTGGTTATTTACTTGAATATTTTTTGATGGAACATTAAGCAACATGGATATGTTTTTGGGATATGTTATCTTATGTTCCTTTTTAATTCATGAGGGATGATAGCCTTTCCAAGTAATTTTTCTTTTAAGGAGCTGTGGATTACAATTATTGGGTATTTTTATGGGTAATCCATATTAGTTTTACCTCCAGTGTAGGTTGTGTACAATATTTTGTTAATGTGATTAGGTTCAATAGTATTTAATGTTCAAAGAGTGATTCTCCATGGTGGGTCGGCTTCCATCTTGGTTTGAAGACTAATATTTGTTTGTTTATGTTCGAGAATATCTTACTTTTTTTGTTTTAATTTTTTTATTTATTTATTATGGCCGATATATATGAGTTGTTTTTTGAGGGAATGTTAAAATTTAGCTCTTGGATTTAGTGTAATTTTTATGATTTTTTGGAGATGAAATTCCCATGATGTTACTTTTGGATTTTAGTAGTGTCACTCATGAACCTCTTCTTATGATCTTTCTTATTTCTAGGAGTAAGTGGGGGTTTGAAAATTGATATGTCTATAAAATTTTAATATAGTGGGAACAATACCATAAGTTATTTTTTATAATCCCCTTTACATTGAATTTTATGCGTTTTCTTATGGTTAGATGGTGATGGGTTGTTTGGAACCCATTCTGTGTTTCTTCCTGGATCATTCACAGCTGGAGGTAGTAGTATTTATGGTTGATCATAGTAGTTCTTGGGATGCCTCATTATGAATTTGTGATGGGGGTTTGATAGTTATTTCCACTTTTACCATTTTCGTTAAAGTGTTCCTTTTTTTGAGGTTGTGTGGTGTGGGATTAAATGTTTCTTTCCCTGGGGTGATTTTAACTTGATTTGTATCCTTGGTTATCTATCTTAGGGCCATCAATTGATTTAATCAACGAGGTAATTGAACATTGATTAAGTGTTAAATTTTTATATTGAGTATCGAGTATCTAATAATTGTTTGTAATATCCTTGGCCTTCATTATTTTGATTTTCCTTTTGATTAATGTCCTTTGTGGGATAGTTTGACCTCATTTCACTTTGATTTTCCACTTTCCATTCATGGATTTATAGGAAAAAAGGAATTTTGGTTTAGAGAATTGTCACACCCCAAGATTAATTTTCATTACTATTTTATTTATTAATTGATTGTTAACCATTTCCTTGAGTTTTAGGAAGAAACGACTTGATTGTTTTATGTTTTTGAAGCATTAGTGCATGGTACATGATCATTGAATGATTACAAGAAATCACATGAAAAACTTGTAAGTGAATTTAAAGGTTATTGTTGGTGTTTGACCTGGTTAGTTCATGATTTGAAAAACTCTGCAGCCAATCTTTTCAGTGTCCTTAATTTGTATAATAATATGTTTACATTTGGCATATAGTTTGTGAAACCATTAATCCTAACCATGTAGCTTGTACAAATAATAAAAAATGTACTAGTACCATTATTACCCTATGTTATTCAACCCAAAATTCTGTCATATTATCCCTCAATTATTTAATATGACTCTAAGAGTCTATCCCCTTTGTTCCACCACTCCTTCCATCCTTTGGGGTGTGATGTATTCATCATTTGGTTATGATTATTTATGATAATCTCTTATATTCCTTCTTGCCTCTTGATGTTTCTTATTTCCCACCATCTTCTTTCCGTAATGAGCTCATAAATACCTAGGTTTTAACCTGATTAATATTTTAATGGGGTTTTTTTTGCATTTAAGGGTCCTTGATTCCCCACTTGGTTCTCCCTTTCCCTCAATATTGCAGTGGTCTGGAACAATGGCTAGTGAAAGTGATGGGTCCGAATTTGGTTTCCCTGATAATCGTCATTAACTTTGAGAACCACGATTTATTTAGTTTCCAATTCAGGTTCTAGATTCCATATGAATGTATTATATATGTGTTTGAATATATTAAAAATAGAAACCAAGATTCACTACATTTCCATTGAACATGATGGCCTATTAATTCAAATTGTTTCGGTTAAATTGATTTGAGAACTGTTGAACAGATAAACATTTGATAAAATTCCAAAATAAACTGTATTAATGAATTTTTATATTTTCAGAGATTATTTGAGTATATAATTAATTTTCATTTTTTCTGAAGAATTTTAGTTGTGTGGTTGGTCCTTTAAAAAGGGATCATAAATCTTTGTTACTAAAGAATGATTGGAAGGCCTAGTGGGAACATTGAAAAAACTATTTTGATGAAATATTTGTGTATGAAATGGCTTATTTTATTTTTTGGAACTAATTAATATAAATTTAACTGAAATATCATGTTTTTAGTGATAGAAAGGTATTTAAAAACTCATTGGACACCATAGCGACATGGGTTTGATTTTTCTATATTTGGAAGGTTCCCCCACCACTAGCCATACAAGTGCCATAGTTATAGGGAACCCCATATATCTATAGGTGAATTACATATCCAAATCCATCGCATGGGTTACATAGCATCAATAAACTTCCTAGACCTTATAAATTTTTGGTAACCTACCACGATTCTAGTTTTTTATCATTGTATGACACTAACATTTTACTATTCCCTATTTGGATTATGTTGACACACACACAAATATATATATATATATATGGGAATGAATATATCTATATAAGTGGAAAACTATTATATTACCTTCTTGAAATGTTTCATATTCTCTTTCCACATATTTTTTATAATAGTTTAAATATTTTTATCATTTCCATTATTTTATTATTGTTTTTATTATCATTATTATTATTATCATACTTTTTACATTATATTCAATTATTTTATAGGGAACTAGTGATTTTAAATCTAAATAATAGTTGGGGTCATTTTTTACAAAATCATTTGTTAATCACCTATTATAAATGTTTTAAATACTCATGTTTTCAATGATGCTAATTTTAAAGTAAATTGAAAATCGTCTTTTATTTTCTCTTTATCATATGGAGAAAAATTTACATATAAAAATTGTATTTCAAACTAGATAGAAATGGATCTTCTTTTTAATGGTGATATATGGGCTGTGGTTTCTTTTTGAATACCTAGCTAGTTTCCTAATCATGGTTATATGTATTTTAGTTTTAGGTTTATCATTTAATCAAACATGATGTTTTCGTAGTTTTGATGTTGGATGGTGACTTGGTGAGTCACATGGACATCTATCTATTTATTTATTTTAGTTTGGTCTATATTTTTGTATTGGACAAGAATATCAATCCTACCTCAAATATTGGTTCTATTTTATTTTGATAATGTATAGTTGTGTATTTTTTTATGTTCTTTTTATGATTATTTTTTTTAAAATAATCAACAAACCTCTTATGTATGGGGTGGTCATGTTTTAATTTTATGAAAAATTACATTTACTTATTTATTTGTATTTATCTTGTGAAATCATTCACACTACGTCATATATAATGCACAGGTTTGTGACACTATCCTAGGGGATCCAGAAATCCCCTCCGGTATGTCATAGGCTATCTCAGGAGCATGTTTCATCGGAGGACCCTTATTTTTTGTGAAAAAAATATTAATAGAATCATGAAGGAGTTTGTAAACAAGAAAACGAAACCAGATCATAAAAATTAACAATTGTAAATGGAGGCGAGCATTGAAAACTAACCCCACCTACTCTCAACTGGGTCCCCACATTTCTAAACTAATGATTCTCTCCACTGCATTCAATACAATCAATTAAGTCTAAAAATTTGACTATAATAGTGTTAACATATACGTATACTCTGTATGTTCCTCCTCCAACCACTCCCATGTCAAGTGAATAGTCATAATAAAAACTTAGTTTGGGAAATATATAATTATAATTAAATTTCACACAAAAGTAATTTATATTTATATCAATAAAACCCCATCACATATCATCCACATCTTTATCCCAATCACCTTCATATCATCAATTCAACTAACACATCAATCTACACCTCATGCTATCTACACATCTAACAAAACAATCTCCCACAACAACAACATATTTTCATTATAACGAAGACCATATAACTTTAACAACAATGACTATAAAATGACACAATAATAAAAATGAAAATTTTATCTATAGTGGGACTACAACATCCCTTATTTATATCATCTTTTAGGAATACAACATCCCTCACACTGTATCAATATAAGGGAATACAACTTCTATCCAAAAAATAAAACACAACCCACCAAGATAAGGTTAATACAATTCCAAAATACATTATCGTTATCTTATTGGATAGTGATATATCATGTAATAAATATTTATATATCATAATCTATATCATAATCATAATCATAACACAACCTTCACATCAGATTCCTTAATTCCTTACATACTCACCCTACCGTCTACATTACATCCACATTTTCATGATAAATCCACTCTAAAAAACAACATATAACCCTAAAAAATAAACAAATAATCCAATACCCATTTACCAGATAACTTGATCCTTCTATAATTTTATCATATTATCAATAAGTACTAAGGATAACATCAATCATCAATAGAATTCAACATAAACAGGATATTACCTCATAAAATAATGCTACAAAAATTTGGTTTTCCGCATGTGATCCACACCCCTTCCCCTATTAATTTCTTACATTACATCAATATCAATTATTTTATAATTCAGTTACCACAATTTTCATCTTTTCAGTTTAATTCTTCATTCCGTGTTGTTTCCATTTATTCTACTCCCCATATCCCATTAAATGTATTTATATTTTATTGATCTCAAGAGAAAAATTGAGTTTACTTATTATCCCATAAAATAAGTTATAAAAATTCAAATAATATGCATAAAAGATAAGTTATAATCTCCTCCCTTAATCCATTAATGAAAAAAGAAACTCAAATATCCAAACTCCCATTCCCTTACCGAGAAATATCAACAAACCTATTTTCCATTAATCTCATATCAATCCTATAACTAAAATATACATCATGCATGGTTTATATCCTCAATAATATGAAGTAATAGAATAAGAGAATAATAAATCAATGGAATAATACCTTAGGTATTATATATTTGATCCCATATGTAAATTAACATCACAATTCCACCCAAGAGAACATAAAATCACTAAGGAGGTATCCATGTTAATCTATTTTCACAATAGATTTGGTAACATTGTAATTGATAGGAGTGGAAAAATAATTTATATCAAAAAATTATTTGGATCAAACATGATGCGGTTTAAAGAACCATGTCATTATTTGGGTTAGATAACCCAAATAAAAAAACCACAACATTTAAACCACACCCCCTTCTTAATTTCATTGATACATTGATTCTTTAAAACAACATGTTTTGACCAAACAAGGCATGATAAAACCACCTTATAATGTTTTAAATTCCATATTTAAATCCAAGGAATTATGAAAATTATTCTAAACCATATAATTTTCATGAAACCATGGTGAAAATAATTTTTTAATACTATATGCATTTTCAAAAGTAACGTCAACCATTATACTTCAAGTATATAATATATAAACCACTGGGTTTTCAATGAAATCATTGAAATATATAATCCCTGGGAAAATTCCGCTTCTTGTAGAAAATAATAGCACCTCCATAATTATCCTATATATCAATATCACATACCTTGATGAGTTTATCAACCATGAAGGTGATAAAAACCCATGATGTTTTTTAGATGGATTGATGATGTTGTTTGTTTAAAAACCCCACATTCTTATTTTTTCCCAGAATCCATCACCAAACCCATTATTTCCTTTCAAAAACCATTAAATTCACAAAGGAATGAATAATTTTTTTTCCCTTCACATTTGGTACCTATAAAATTATTATCAATCTTGATAATCGAAAAGAATCCTGGATCTAACAAACATACGTCTCAATACTCAATTACATTGTGAGATACCTCTCCAAAAATAATCTATCCATAAAAATGACATAAAATAGATAAATAAAGGAAAACCATCATTCATTAATTCCACACATAATCAATTATAAAATTCACTTCAATAATCAGGGTTTAAAACAACTCTACATATTTTTCCTAATTTTGAGTTTCTATCTCCCATGTATATTTCTCCAAACTAGTATGTCTCTACAGAACAAGAATAAAATGAATGATTCACCCTCTCTACTAATTTTTTGGATGATACTGAATTGCTATAAGATATTTATTTAATATTATTCCCTCATTTCTAGCTAACTAAATATTTTCAATATTGTGGTATTCATCATAATGGTACCCCTGAAGCTGTGACATATGGAAGATGTTATAAAATTTCCCTAGCTATGGTGGAAATGCTAACTTATATTCCACTCCACTAACTAATATGATAAAAAACAATAAAATTTCTAATAATACAAAGTGATATCTTAATACCTAAATCTAAAATATATTTTCCATGATAACAATAAATATTTAAAAAAACATGATCATGAGAACTTGAAATATAAGGGTCTCATTCTCTGATCTACATAATAATTAAATCAATCATTTATATCCTTTATAAAATCTCAAATTACTTGTACCATTTATGTCATACTCTATAGTATGTCTAAACCAATAATCACAACCACATCAATCTCAATCCAACACAAATTCGATCTATAATAAAACTCAAAAAATTCTTTAAAATGTTTTATATTAAAATATGAATGATAACTAAATTTACATACAAAATAAACCAAGGGAAAATGATTCAATCAAGATCCAACAAAAGTAATGACACATGACAACAATATTTCAAACAATGTGTAAATTATCCTCTCCATATGCTCATCTTTATGAGGTTTCAATTATTTGTTAAGTTATAAATTAAATATTAAATCAAACATCTATCCTTACCCCATTTTTATGGGTAGTGACGATCTCACTAACAAAATGGCATCCTTAGAATGTTGTGAATCCATACCAACTCTTCCAAAAACTACCTTGTCATTACACACACTATACTAATCTTCTTAGTAGTTAAAATGAGATTACATTGTCCACTAATCCCAAAAACAAAAATAAAATCATATCCACCAAAATGAAGGGTAAATTTTAAAAAACACTAAATAAATATACTCTAATTTACACCAAGGAACCAACAAATAATGTAACAAACCTATTTGAACACGATGACCACCCTTATGTATTTTATAATAAAGTTATAAGGATATTAAAATACCACTATAAACTTCATAAAAACTATGAAAAAATTTTTTAGATCTTTATTCAACCCAAAAAAACCTGCATATACTATTAATAGTGAGATATGAAACTCACATTGTACAAATTATCACATACCATGTGGAATAGAAAAACCACATCTAATAACACACAGTATCCTCTATCCCCTAACCATCAATATAGATCATTAAAATAAATAGTACCATTTCTCAAAGCCTCTACCTTAGGGTATCTAAACATTGACTCCTCTACTCAATGAACTACATGATAATGTTTTATCATTAGGTATAAACAATATCAACAACCAACATTGTTTTCTTCCACATGTACAATCATGAGTTTCTATAACATCTTACATTCATCACCTAATATTTATACATCGTATTTATATGTTAATATTGTCAAATAATCTACTAATATATTTAATTTTGTTGAAGTATATGAAATCTAAAAACTATAGCCTTATTTGAACCACACTCATCTCTAATGAAGAAGGATCACATAACTGTGTGAAAATTTATAGAGTAAGATCTTAGGATTGATAAATAACACAAAAAAAATTCACTATCAAGTAATGTCCCTATAGATTTCATGAAAACACAAATAATTTTTACTAAATACATTGGGTAATATAATTTTATTAATGGGGACACAAATACCTAGATCTATAAGATATAACTACCCATTCCTATATCATTACATGCACCAGGCAATGATTATAAGAATCATTATAAACCAAAAACATGACACCTTCCTTAGGTAAGTGAGGGATAAAAATGTTGGAAAACTTCACCTTAAAACACTAAAATAATTTATGACATTACGGTGTAAAAATGAAATCATGAACTTACTTGACCAAATTTTAAATGGGTGTTGAAATTTGAGTGAAATTAAATAGAAAACATTGTTAATATCTAGGTAATATGAGAAAACATAGAAGCTTAATTGAATTCTTTTGAACTTCCAAGAAACAATTAGATTAATATTATATGGATCTATAAATATTCCATCCCAAGAAATAATATTCCCAAAAAATATACTCCCCATGCACAAAAAAACCACCTCAACAACTTCTCATATAACCATTGATGGAGGAGAAGATCCAAAACCATTCATAAATTTTCATTATGATCAACTTATAAACTCAATTAAATAAATATATCATCAATTAGAACAATTAAAAAATGTTCATGATAGGGCCTAAAACCAAATGGATATGTTTTTTAATCACTACTGGTGAATTAAGAACATTGAATAGAATTGTAATGAAATAAAAATGTCTATAATGACCTCAGAAAGTTATCATATATATATATATATACTATTTTACTCTCATATGATAAAACTTGAATATAAATATATCTTTGAAAACCAACAATATTTATTTAGATAATTGAAAAAATCATCAGTCAATGATAAGGGATATCAATTCTTCCCTATTACATTATTCAATCACAAATATTTGAAAAATATTCTCATCCTTCCATCACCCTTTATAGTGAATAAGACTAGGGTACCCCATGTAGACACACTAAGGATGAAAAAACTACTCAATAATATATCTTATATTTTAATCCATAATTATATAAGCTCGATCGGTTCCATCTAATAAGAAACCATCCATATCAGAGATAAATTAGGATATAGATCTATGAAACACTAAATCTAGTACCCTGGTGAAAAACTCATAATCTTTTTAGAGCGCTGATTTTAAACCCCCCACTACTATAGAAAAATGAATTATCTCCACCTAAGATACACACATTATTAATATCATAAGATTATAATTAATAATTTCTGGTTAAATACACTATAAACCATTTCTTTGACCACCCGCTTATGATTAACAAATAATCTATATCAATATTTTAGTATGCCACCTTCCTTTGATAATAATAAATATAGGTTCACAATATATTAAAATAATTTATGAAAAGTATGACATTATAAAATTATATATCTACTCATACTATGTCCAAAATCATATAATTTACTCTAATAACTGATTCACACCTTCAAATAACCTTATCCAACTTTAATTGGTTCATCGATGGTGCAATCAACTCAATTGGTAGACGAAACCACTCAATAGATAAACCAAACACTCTTATAAAGCTAAGTGAAATTCAATAATTTTATGCAATATTAATAAACGAAAAAATAAAAAATTATAGAATATATACATCATAACTCACACTACCATTGGTACCTTCATGTCTCTGATCACTCTAATGTACCAGGGGACAATTCATAATCATGGACTGTCTTATGCCACCAACATCCTATATTAGTGGTATATCTGGTTTCTAATGATCTTATTACATAAACTACTTAAATAATACAGTTGTTGGGGTAACCCACACACAACTACACCATACTCAATCCCCCCATTTTTCTCTCTGATAGGATGGATACATAAACTATTATGGTCATCATCCTCCACATAATTAAAAAATCACATCATAAACCACACCAAAGGGAAAGGAACTACCAGATCCTAATAATCATGGATAGGGTGTTTGATGATGAAGAACCAAATTCCCTGAAATTAATGAGATCATTTACCCTATTCCACTATATACTACACTCTATCATCCACCGTTATATAATATTACTCTATTATTGGATAATGTATATGAAATAATCTATACCTTCTTGACATCCTTAGTATATATATTCAAAGTAAAAGGACTAGTCCACTATTTAATATCAAGGAACACTTCCCTCCCAACGTATTGAGATTTTAACTTTTTATCTAAAAGGTGAATGGAATATCATATCAAAAACATGAAATTGACTCCATAATATCCAAAAATGAAGAACCCCCACTTAATATAAAATATAACATAATGATTCTTTATAATAAGTGAAGAAATCAAGAATCATACTTCAAAGAGGTATTAAAACTAGCTCTACTTCACTATATATACTTTACAATCCCCCATATATAGGGTCCACCATTTCAACTCATCTTCATGTAATTAAATCATTACCAGTGGAATTTTTTATCTCTTGAATTTCCCAAATAACTGGAAATTATATCTCTTATTTCTTTAACAACAGATTAGTTTTTTAATTAGATAAACATGATTTAATTTTTGGTATGTTTTTTCACTAAAACATTCCTAATGTATCTCTCCGTACCTATGCTACAACTAGGTCCACTCTCTAATAAATAAGAACCAATGACTCTTGATCCCTCCCTTCCTTTACCAAAGTTTTCATTACAAAAACATCATAAATACAATAAAATAAATGTCTTAGAACAAGGAAAATGTGTATTAATATACATACACTGCCTCAAGATCCATAATAAAAAACAAAACAAGGTACAACACATACGACCATCATAGTATGGTAAGATATGATAAATTATTCTCTACATGAATTACTACCCTAGTAGAAAAAAATCAGTCTCATAACATTTTTTTTCATAAAAATAGTTTCTACCAAGATTCACAAGGGCCCTTTACATATCCACTCAACTTCTCTAGTCTATTTCACATTTTATGTTCAATTAGTATAACAACATTACTAAACCATTAAATCCAAACATCTTCCTAATCCAAACTCAATACTACAACACATTATTTTATACCGTTATTTTATAAACTAAACACAACAGGACTCTTCCTGAGATGACACAGAGATAGAATGTGACCATCGATTACCACCTCAAATAGGTCACAATGTGAATATTTTCACTAGAAACACAGAATAAAAAATTTGGGAGGCATTAGAATTTATGAATAAAAAATAATCCCAAACATATTAAAAAACCTCAAATAAATAATAAATGTCCATAAAATAAATGAATACATACATGGGAATCTAATTGGTAATCCAAAATGGAAAATATAATTCAATGACTACGAAAGGGAGAACACTGATTAGAGACTCCACCCAATATTTACCATGTCACCATGTTCCTACAATAACGATACTAAACAACACCCTAAATTAAATCATACAATTGTATAAATAATAGATAATAATAGTTTGGTCATGAATTTTTACTAAATAAATTCATCATACTACATCGCCTATGTTATGTTAATATGAATAATAATTCATCAATGAATGGTGTATATAATTATAATTAAAGTTAACATAAAAAGAAAGTATAATGTAAATATCATTAAAAGAAAACACATTTGAAACACATAAAAAACCACATAACTTATAAATAATCACAATAACCAAAATGTCATCCAACACATCATGTTATATATTCCTCAAAATATAGTAACACTAACCGTAATAACTACTTCTCACCATAATGAGGGTCCTAAAACAACAAAAAAATTTATAATAACATTGATAAAATAAATATAACTATTTTTATTTTTAGAATACCATATCCCTCATCCATATATTTTTCATAGTAATACCATAATCCTTGTTCCATATCAATATAATAAAATAATGCATCCCTACAATAACTATAACACAGCCTACCAAACAAGGATTGTGCTACACCACAACCAATCATCAATATAATATAAAATAATAATCTATAAAGTAATCGGTAGGAAAAAATGACAATCCAAATCATAATAAAAATAATAACACAATAGTCTCATTAGTTTCCTTAATACACCATTTCTCATTCCAATATAAACACTATTTAGGTGTGAAGCCATTTCCTTAGCTCAAACATTGTTCAAAAGATGATGACATGATTAACTAGAGAAACCATAGAGTAATCATGGATAAAAATATATTCAAATACAACTATGAATAATTATACATGATTAGGTAGTAGACGAATATATGAACAACAACTTTGAGTGGTTGGGCCTTTGACATCCATTTTCTGTAGTATCAATTAGAATTTCAATGAAACCAATTGAAATATTACCATTGATGAAGGTATATTCATATAATATTTAGAACATACACTGAATAGTGATTAGATCAAGAGTATTACCTTTCCAAATAAATTCATTATATCTATAGGAAGGATTTTATGATTCAATTTTTTATCTTTCTCAAGAGTAGTGATTATTAATCACTTAAAAATTTATAGTTTTTTTCCCCTACCACTCTTAGTATATTAATGTGTTTCCTTTTGGATCTATGGAATTTCCCAAACCATATTAGATTCATTATGTTTTAAGGTTACTTTATTTGTTATTATTCAATATATTTCCTATATTGATCATCATTTTTTTCTAGATTATTTGTTAATACAGTTTATGGAGTCTTTATAAAATACATTGTTTTATGTGAAACAAGTGATATCAGATATACTTTTGTTCTCATGGTAAAGATGATGAATTTTTGTAAGTGTTTTTTATTTTTTTCATTTACATTTTTAATTTCATTCAGGTTTTTATATTTGGACGGTATGGTGAAGGAAGTAGGTAAGATAAGGGTTCATAGGTTCAATATGATATATTTTACTTTCTATAAGATTAAAGTAAATAATTATTGGTTTCAAAGAGGTTACATATTGTCAATTACTTGTTTAAAGCCTAAGAAAATGGAGAAATGAGAATGGAATAAGCTTGATCAATAGAAATTTTTGAATTTTAAAATTTTCATTATCATGTAATGATACTTTTATTATATAGAAGATGAATACTACCATTGAGTACAAGTATACAATT
Source organism: Viscum album (assembly GCA_963277665.1). NCBI lineage: Eukaryota > Viridiplantae > Streptophyta > Magnoliopsida > Santalales > Viscaceae > Viscum > Viscum album. The sequence goes on along the minus strand of OY728122.1, from coordinate 74,410,872 downwards.
TCAAACGTATATGAAAATACTATAGCTATAAACATGTTAGTTTTGATAGAAATAATATTCAGTCTAAATATGGTTAAAGGAATGTTTTTTCTTAATTGTGTGAATGATTTCAATGTCATCAAAAGTACATTAGAGTCAGCGAATGTAAATTTTGAGATTAGATTGTGGGAATAGATCTTGTTATAATCAATTCATATATAATGGGATATGATATTTATCATTATGAGTTGTTCAAGTGGTAAGATTGATTTACTATTTAAGAATATCCAAGATCTAATTTTTAATAAATATATTATACAAAAATATTTCCAAACATATATTGGAACAATATATAAATTATAGGGTAAAAGATAATTAGTATAATTTAGAAGTCATAAATAGAGATGTTGATCAAGGAAAAGAACTAAATAAAATCCGTAGGTGAGGGTTATAATTTCTAGCAGTATGGGAAAAATGAAATTTGAAAAAAAAATTGTATTGAATCGAGGATAAAATTTGGATGTTTTCTTTTCAAATAAAATAATTGCAAAGCATGATATGTTATTTTTATTAAAGGTCAATAGTCCTTAGAGTAATTATTTTCTGACTCATGGGAATTATTTCAATATATATCTAAGTGAGGATTAATGGTAAATTATGTGTACCAAAACACTTATAAGGTCAATAATTATGAAAATGAATCTCTTGAGATTGTTTGAAAAAGGTGACATGGATATACGAACATTGTAAAGATTATGAATGATGTAAAAATTTTCATACACACATTAGATTTGAGGGAGGATAAAAATTTTATAGCTTAATTCTTGTGGGGATGTATATAAAAGTTATAGGTAGTGTTTGGAAAATCAAAAATTATACCATAGTGGTGGACAATGTTGTCAAATATAAAATATTATTTTAGACTCGGATGTCATATATGATAATAATTGATTATACATAGTGTAATAGAGATTTCAGGTCATGGAATTACCATACTCATAAAATAAATGAGAATGGTATAGATTATTGTCTTTAAAATGAATAATAATACTCAAAGACAAGGAATACAGAACATGTAAAGAGTGATTCCTTATAAAATTGAAAAGAATTTATATTTTATTCAAGGATGAAATATAATGTCTTAGAAGTAAAAGATTTTGCATATAAATGTATGGGATCTATCTTTGGTAGTTTGTCAGGGTGGTTCAATTTACTATGTTACATTCATTGATAATTCTCTATGGAAAGTGTGAGTGTATGTTTTTTTGAACAAGATAGAATTCTCAAAGATATTCATCAGATAGAGATGTATGAAAATATGAATAGTTTAATTATAAAACTAATGATTCTTTATAATATAGGAGATTATAATAAAAAATGATTCAAAAAAAATTCAATAAAATAAAGGGATTATGTTTGGGAAAATATTACCTGAGACACTATAATAAAATGATGTTGTAAAAAATAATAATATAAAACTGATTGATAGATCCCAGAATATAAGATTGTAATTTTTTTTCAAAGTATTTTTTGGAAACTTTATTGAATCATGAGAAATATTTGATCAATATGAATCTATCAGTATTAAAAGGAATTGATCTTACTTTGAAAATTTTAATCGATATTTCATTAAATGTCTTATAATTGAAATTACTTAGTTGTATATCCCATGTCTATATTAATTCTAGTGAAGGGGAAAATCTAGAAGCTAAGCCATAGACTTATAATTTATTGGGGTATGTCAATTAATACATTGGATTTTTTCTTTGGTATAATGATGAATAAAATCTCATAAGAAGTTGGAATAACTCCTTTAATGAGGGGATCAAATATTAGGATCAATTCATGGTGAAAGATGTTGTTGGTAACATTGAATCAATAGATAATATACATGTTTCTTTATAAAGGGTATTATATGTATAATGGTAAGTTTAGAGAGTTTTATGTGTCCAGGGGTATTAAAAAATAAAAAATAATAAATGATGGTCATGATTTGGTGGGTTTAGAGAGTCCAAATATACCAAAATGTTCAAATAATGATGAACTACATATGAGATTTATAGAAAGAGTAGTTGGGACTCAATATCATTTAAATAATTCTACCAAGGTCATAATACTTCTTTAAATGTTTGAATAAAGATTTAATTATTTTTTCTAATGGATGAGGGAGTGAAAAACATTATATAAGTTATAATAAATATATGTGACTAAATAAATTTATAGCTAAAAATAAAAGGATATTGGGATTCCATGCATGTCAATAAAACATAGAATATGAAAATGTATCACCAAAGAAGTGATAATAACATAAAAAGTGGATATAAGGGTTAACTAAATAAATAGATGGTCCAAAATGTAACTAAGAAGGGTCGATAGTAAAGGAGCTTCAATTAAATAAAGATATTTATTTCAATAAAATATCTACTCATTTATATCGTGAGAAGTTAGATGTGAAGAAAATATTATTTTATAGTAGTTTATATGAGTCAATTTTTAGGGAAAAACTATAGGTCTCAATGAAATTAAATAGAAGGATATAGTGTGAAATCCCAAATAGAGTTTATTTGGGTAGAAATAGAAACCTAGAAAATGAAAAAAATATTGGTTGTTTTCATGAAAGAGAAACAATTTATATAGTGAAACGAGGAACATTTTCATTACATTATAGTGTTTGATAATAAATGTTTTATCTCACTTCTCTTTTATGTAGATCATATTCCCATTGAAGATCGGAAGATTTAAGGTAAAATATAATTTAAATGGGTGTTGGATAGAATATTAAAGATGAAGTATCTTGGATATGAAAAGAGATTTTGGGGATAAGGATTATTTGATATTGGAATATAAGAAATGTTATTTTATCTTACTATGTCTAAATATAAAAGTTTTTATAATGGTTTAAATTTATAGATCAAAAAATATTTCGTCCCCATTAGATTTTTACATCATACTATCTAATGAAATGGGGCCTAAGATAGATTATGAGTTAAAATATAAGGAAAGAGTTCCATATGAATCAGTGGTCTATTGCGTTTTGTATTCCATTTTTTTACTAGGACATATATTTAATTTATATTGGGAATTATCTGTAGGTACATGTTGAAATTGTGGAAGAAGAATTTGGAAGCAGTGAATTTAGTAATCCAATATATTAAGGTATGTATGTGTTTATATTTGGGTTTCAGAATGGATTATCCATTATGGACATATATATTGCAGTAGAATTTAAAGGAGATACAAATATCCAAAAAATAATACAAGATATATTCACATTCATTGTGAAAGAATAGCAAGTTAAATGTCTCTACTATGTTTGATAGTCATAAATTTAATCGAAAAATTAGTGTACGTGGTACTAATAGATTTTGGGAAGGATTTTTTATATACAATTGTTTTTTCTGAGGAAATTGTAAATATTTTTGGGAACAAAGTGTTACTATTTAATAGTTATATTGAAATAAATATTTCTATGAGTTAATTATTTTATTGAAGGAAAAATAAAATTCAATTAAAGTATCACATCATCATGAAAATTATGTAACACAATAGTTTCAAGATTCAGAATGTGATTAATATTGAAAATCCTATAGAAATGTAAACTACCGTAATAGTTTGAGTGATTCTGTGGTAATTTTATGCTTTAGTGGTACTTTGTATAGTGATCAAAATAATACTTCTAAAACACAACATGAGAGGTAGATATTTTAAGAAGGTATTGGAATAGAATCCTTTGAAATAATATTTATGTGGGAGATTATTGAGTTAAGAAGCTAATTTCTCATTTCAATCAGTTTTTGAAAGGCCCCAATAGTGTCATCTTGTGCTCTATTAGAGAGTTCATGGATGGTGACCTATTCATACAAAAATAAAATGATGGTGTAACTATATTGGTTCACTCAGACCAATCAAATGTGAAACACCACCTCATTAATTCTACCCCATACACAAGAGGGTATCAACTAGTTGTAAGGGACTAATCCATTTGGTAGGGAGAATTTTACCATGATATATGTAACTATCCATAATAAATTTAGTGGAAGTAGAATGATTAATAAAATAAATATAATGAGTCACAATGGTAATCTAACAATGTAAATATCATTATATGGTATAACACAATGGGTATATTTCTATCCTAAAATTACAACAAAAAGGATAAAAAAAATAAGTGGGTCAGAACATCTAATACACTAAAAGAAGAAAATTATAAATAGGAAAAAAATGATCTATGTCCTGAAATTGTCTCTATACCCAACTGACTCCACCTGCATAACAATCCAATAGAGGTAATATTACCTTGGCTAAATATCTATAAAAAAATTTCACACACATAGATATTACTTTATTAGGCGTGAGTATTGAACATAGTAGGACACCATCAACATTTACTTAGAATTAGCGCACTATATATATGTGAGTGTATCAACTAATGAAAATAAAAAAACATGAACCCCTATCAGGTTATCAAGAGAAAACCAAGATTCCATAAACCTATACCATACTTGAGGTGATCAATTCTAATTAAATAAGGAGTATCACAATACCATGAACCCAAAACCAGTATCTTGAAAGTGTGTGAAGGAGGAAATCACAATAAACAACCTATCCCATGATTTTAAGTACCCCCTCGGTAATTGTACCATGGATAAGTCTTATATTCACTGATCATTATTGATGTGGTCCAAGGAGGTCATCTCGATATCCAACCTTCAATATATTCCAAACTACCACCTAATGATAATGTCTGATGCCTATGTATCACAAATCAACCATTGAGAAAGTGGGTTGAGGAATGAATCAAAATGACCAAACTACTACATATTCTATGCCAACATCCTCACATACATCGATAATAAAGGCCACCTAAGATAAACCATAATCAACTCTGGTCACATGTACACTGACTTGTCACCCACCATTACAATGCTCACATGAAAATCCCTATGACCCTGCCTTAATTTCTATCATAACAAATTCACATTGTATCCATTCCCAATAAGTAGCACATTTACATTGGAATGTATTTGTCACCCATACTCATAAGCTAATAAAAAATATCATTCATACCCTAATCAAGCCCAAATTAATTACATATGCTCTGACAAACTCAAAAGAATATCCTTTCTTTAATTCATGATACATGGAAATATTCCATCATAACCAGGAAATTCTATCCACAACTAGCCAATAAGGGTTTAATTACTTCAATTTCCACTCACTAAACCACTTTGATACCCAAATAAGAACATTTTCAAGATAATAAATTCCCACATATTATTGAGAGTCAATGCAACCAAATATAAATTCCATAAGATGGTAAGAATTTTCTAGCGTGAGATTAAGGGAGTCCACATTTCAAGTCCTGCCTTTTTATTCAAAAACAAACCACCAAATAAAAAAAATTATCCCTAAACACCTAGATTTGTAGATTTACTATGGGTAATGAATAAATAAAAAGAGATTGAACTACTGAGGGTTTAAATGGGTTTAGTATTACTAAATGGATGTTTACATAACAAATTAAACCATTAATATATGGTAGGGGAGGCTTTTAGGGGATCTAGAAGCTGAAAGGAACCCCAAAAATCTTGTTTTGGTGAATTGTGGTTGAGGGTGCATGAGATAAGGGATAAAATATGACCAAATTAGAAATGACCATATTGACCATAAAAAAATACCTGACGAGATCATTGTGATGTCACCATGTTGGCTATGACACCATAAAGACACTCTAGGTCACATTGTGGAATGAACCTTAAAAATAAAATGTAATAACTCTATAAATTCATGGGGGACTGATATATCAAGAAGATATATTATAGTATAAGCCTATAAATCAGGACACAGTCACCACCCCCCCCCCTCAATTTTGGGTTACCAATACCCTCTATCCCACTACTGTGGAATGAAATATGTATCATGATCTAATTTTCCAAACCAAGAGTTATTGACATTGAACCCCTCACATTTTCACTCTTAACTATTTCTAGATTTATATTACTATGTCATAACTACCTATACCATGCTGTGAAGAATAAAATGCTGCAAAATTCTGATCCTTGAACCAAACCACCTCCCTAATTCCAAATCCTAGGTCATTGGAAGAAAAAAAAGAAACCAAAAATAATCTAGACACATAATAATAAATATAAGTTAAATAAAACCCAACATGAAATTTGTGGGTCATTAAAAAATCCCCCATGAAATATAATCATTCTTGAGAAGCATCTCTAGAGATCGTCACTGAAAAAATATATCCACTAATTATGATCATTTAACACACACTCCTAGGCCTCCTCCTGGATATGTAAATGACACGAAAACACTTCAAAAGAGGTTAATTATTCGCCTATATTACCTTATCACTGTATTTCATAGTATACACCAAGTTATCCTTGAACAACACATTCATATCCAACTCAACATTACCAATATCAATCATGTGATCTGAGAATGGATCAAACATTAAGAGCTATGATACATGAAACACCTCATGAGTATCATAGTGTAATAGAGGATGATCTAACTAGTAAATAATTTCATATCTTTGTTCCATAATCTCGAATATATTGAAAACATGTGATGTAAGATTCCCCTATTTCCTCTAACACCTATACCCCAACAATGTTAACACCCATAAAAATAGGTGAACATTTAAAGAGAACTAAAGGGGGCACCTTTTGTTATTGGAATATGATATTTTTCTACTCTAGGAGGTATCCAAATATTTCTTAATCATTTTTTACATTTTCACTAGTCTTCTTCACCAAACTCATTTCATTCACTACTGAATCACCTGCATTTACCAACACAAGGAGAGGGGTGAGAAACTACCATAAAATCCCCAAAATGAGACATATGAATTTAATCATAAAGTATATTATTATATAAAAAATATTCAATGTATTTATAGTCACCCCATGCTCCCCTGAAATCAATAATTCATATCTCGAGCATATCATCAAGTATCTGGACCATCCAATCTTGATACCCATCTATCGATGGGTGAGAAGACATACTCAACATTAGCTAAGTGCCTAAGGATTTCTATAGTCTCTTCTGGAATCTTGATGTTAAACCTAAATCCCAATATGTTAGTAATTTTATAAGTACCCCATAAAATAGAACTACTTCTCACAGATAATACTTGTCTACCTTTACTATCGACTATGTCTCTCACATAATAATGAAGTGTGTGACCTTATTTAGTGATCCACTACCACCTATACTAAATCCTATCCCTTTGAGGTCCTATTTATCCACTTGATGATTTAAATGATAACCTCATAAAACTTCTATATATTCATATGAAGGGTTTAAAGTAACCCATATAGTTATCAGGACTTTTCCATTATCATCTGATGGGTAAGGAAAGAAAACATAAACCTTATGATATCCTTCCTCAAACCAGTCCACTAGAAATGATACAAAATATCATGGTACATATGTATGAGCCCTAGGGGAACCACTTAATGAGAGGTATGAGTGTCTATCAACTCCTCCCACATTGAAGTATGGAAGACCACTCTACTATGGGAATAATATAGACATTCAACATCTTGTGACCAACTTAAAAATGGGTCATCACCTATGATCCATTCCTAAATCACTAGAAAATATTAATCTGGGTCCTAAATAAAATTTACCAATTTTAGTGATGAGGATTTAATGAAAAAATGATAATTGTCAAAACAATATAGACCACTGACTTATCAATATCCCATTCATAATCTAAGATCATAAGATTCTAATACTCACTTAAAACTTACACTTATGTCTTACTTAAAGGTAATTTTATATGATTCTCCCCTTCATTGAAGATTAAGAAATCTCAATGTCAAATTTATATAGGCACTCTACCCAATTGTTCTATAATAGGTTCAATTCACATTGAGGGAATATATAATCCAAGATCTTATAAACCAAGTAGATGACAAATATATCACCAAAAATATAATTATGCCAAAAAATTTAGTCATGAACTATGAAAAATATTTCTAAATAATATATAGGGTTTTTTGTTTCATGGTGTTATAGTCAGAGATACTGGTAAGTGACTAACTGATGTGACAACAAATAAATATCTCCTAGACCAACCATAGAGGAATTAAATTAGATGGTATAACCATTCCCTAAGTATGAAAGAATTATAATTTTATAAGACATCACCCACTCTTTCAACTCTTAGAAAGTATCTATACATTGATTGATCCACTAAAATTTCACCCCTTTCATGGTCATTTCTGTCATCGAAACTACCAATAATGATAAATATGGAATGAATCACATATAATACCTTCTCGGGATAAGAGAACTCCTAATCTCAAACACATTCCTATGTTATACCCATGTCACCACTACCTCCATCTTATCTGGATCAAACAAAATCCTATAATTTGATAATACATTCCCATGGAAGTGAATTTATTAAATATAGAAGTGAAACTCTGAGTACTATACATGACTCTAATGTGAATGAAGCATACTCCATACAATATCTATATGATCGATCTGTAACTTTCATGTCTATCATCAATGAACACCCTAATGAAGGTGTCTAGGTAGGGATGAAATATCCATTTCACGAGATCAATCAATATCACCACTAAATTCATAAGATCGAATGAAATCACAAGGTACTCATAAAACCTATATTTTCTTATATATGAAATTTTTAGTATATAACACTGACCCACAACATGAAAATAAACCCACAATATTTGTAAAATCATTGGACAAGGTTTGGGGGGTGGATCAATGGTCAAGAATTATTTTCAAATTTTCAATTTTTAACAAACGTCATCACAAGTTTGAGTGATTTTATTTCACTATTAAATGAAAAATTCACACCCAAAACAAGTAGAAATAGATTTACAATTTTCACCTCTCAAAATTAGAAGGCTAATCCTTGGTGTGATTTGGAATCACCCATGATCACTAAACCCACTAGTGTCAACATGTGGATTCAAATGGTTAGGGTTTACATGAGATATTATATTATACATATTCTGAATATGTATGTGAATCCTATATATATAAAATGATACAAATCCTTTTGTAATAATAAAATATTCCTTCACTAACATAGACTTCATCCGTATCATCCCTGGGATGATTTTTTTACATCCATAAGTACAAATTCTCTTATTATACCTCTTTTACATATTCTAATTGTTCTACAACTAGTATATATTATTCTTCTATTATTCTCTCTTCAGTCTAAATTTTTCATTTCTTCACATTATAATTAATTCTGATTGCAAAACAACCATGTAAGAACCCAAACGTTCTTTTTTAGGTTGATATTTCTTTTTTGGTGTTTTTGAAAAAAAGAGGAGTTTCTAGAAATTTAAGGAGTACACACTATGTACTAATAAGTACACACAGTGTACCCAGTTTCCATGGGTGACCATTTACTGGCTGTGTAATGTCCAAGTACATGGCCATGTGGGGTGACCTAGTGACAACCAAAAGCAGGGCCAGGTAAAGGCATATACACACTGTGTAATTTTAAAAGACTCACCGTGTACTTTTTCTTTTATTTCGTTAAACAGACCGGGGTCGCATCTCATTCATAAAAAACAATTCTTCTCAGCCTATTTCATCCAGGAATGACCAAATCTGACAAATATTCTCTGATCCCCTAATCTATGGTCTATTATTTGATTCAACCGATTTCAGTTGCATTGGAATCACAATAATGATTTCATCCATCTTCTAGGGATTCTTCTCTTGATTTCTCTTTTTTGTGAGATATTATCGGTTGAGTATTTTTGACATTTATATAGATCTACCACGTTCTAGGTAAATTCAATAGAAAACACCATAGTTTAACAATCATACAACGTCGAGGTAGGTGGTTTGTGCCTTTCCGTAGTTAGCCTTTGAATTTTATGTCCAAAAGTGCCCAATACCCTAGAATGGGGTATTGTGTGTTTAGGGATTTTTGCCTGGTCAATGCCTCCTATGTCTCATGTTCCTACGTCGATGTTGTATGATTGTGAAAAAGGATATATTACATTCTATGCATGTGTTTCCCATGATTGTTTTACTATTGACCATTGGGTTTAGTTTTTCTAGTTAGGAAGATTTTTTTCCATGCCTAGTGTTGTTAGGATGGAGTGATATTATATGATGTTGTTGTATTCTTGTAGCTGTTTAGCCATGTAGTTCTTGAAATATGTTATCCAGATAGTTTTTAATGTTTACTTTACCAATTGAACATCATTGGGCATGATTGACTTACAGAAGGCTATGGGAACATGGTGTAGTAGACCATAGGGGGAATGGACGATGAGGGCTTCTCCTGAGTGTCTGTTTACTTTTCATTTTGCGAGACCATAGGGTGGATTGATGTGAGTGATCTCTCAGAGTGTCTATCGATCCACATTGCGAGACCATAGGGGGAATTGGACATTGAGTTCTTCCCCAGAGTGTATATAGTTTACCAATAAAAGAACACATGGGGAATTGACAGTGAGTGCTTCCTCAGAGATTCTTTGATAAAGATGATCTAGACGGGATAGATTGTGAGTACTTCCCAGAGGGTTTCTTGTGTTTTCTTGGTTGAAACACAGGGGATAGACTGTGAGTACTTCCTAGAGGGTTGCATGTGTTTTTTTGGTTGAACCAGAGGGGATAGGCTGTGAGTACTACCTAGAGGGATACATGTTTTTGAATTGATCCTTACTTGATATATGAAAAAGAATGCAATTGAAACTTTAGGATTTTTTAATTTTGAGTACTTCCTTATTTATTGCTTCATTCAGATTCTTACCTTCCGTATATATTCATTAACCGTTAGACATAGATATTTTTGTGATTTTCTACTTGTATTAATCTCACACCCTATTTGGGTCACGCTTTTGGGGCCAAAAATATTATATTTCTACAGGTATTGATAAGGGAATGGGCCAATCTACGTCAGGTAATTGACTGCTGTGGATCTGGAGAGCATGGGACTAAGATGAGGCTTGAGATGTTGTTGGAGTTTATTTGTTTTCCTCGTACTTTGTTTTTGTATTGTATTCCAACATTGTGACTTGTTTGGCCGATTTTGTTGACATATGTATCATGCATCACTTATAGATGTTCTCTAGTTGTTTACTACTTTTAGTCGTTCATTGTTTACTTGTTTCATTATAGTACCACTTACTTTATTTTTATTTGTTTATTTCCACTTCATTACTCTCCAAATGAGGGAATATTTTCCCCACTATCACACCCAAGACCCTTTCTACTAGTCGGCAGCCTATGGCATTTGGGGGAATGTGTTTCAGGCCCTGTGACCAACTAGGTACGGGGCACCTCTGGGAAACACACAGAACCGTGACGTTAAAAAGTGGTATCAGAGATGTTATTTTCTTGTTGACTTACTGTTTGGAGCCTATATTCTAGGATATGATGGAAGAGGTACATGGTAATAAGTTGTGTCTCGTAGTAGCTAACCCATGTATAGGGAAAAGAAAATTTACCACCTATATTTAAATTTTCCTAATTTTACAATTATTAAAGTTGATTTGATTTCACTATTGGGTGATTCACATGTTTTTTGATGTTATTGTTGATATTATTGAGGTTCTGTTTCTGTTGCAACCCGATGATATTGGGGTATTCCATCACATGCATCATATAGGAACTTGCTAGAGATAACATGTCAAGCACTCTTTCCATGCCATTTAGGGTGCATTACTGATTGCATGTTGTTGTGAGAGATGTTAGGATAAATATGCATGTTATTGTGATAGATTCCTTGATATAATACCTTATATTTGATAGGGTATTTAATTGAGTAAGGTTTCGTTTGAATGAATGCAATACTTTGGTTCTTGATGTGTTATGGGCCCTCACAGATCAGAATTTAGTGGATAATTTCTTTGTTATTCCTTGTATATGACCTGTATAAGATGCCAAGATTGGATTTTTGTGGAGTATGGGCCCTCACAGATCATAATTTGGAACATTAATGTTTGTTTATGTGTTTTTATGGGTTCCAGAGTAGTTTTTGAGGCTTACTTTCTAGAAAAATCCAGAATACATGATGTTTAATGGTCAATACATGCCATGTGTATTTATGTTCGGGAAGGACCAAATTTTATTAAGTACACACCGTATACTATATATAGCCTCCATGTAGTCTCTAACCGTGTTACTAACAATGTGGGTAGAGAAATGGGGTTGTGAAATCCTTGGTGGAACACGTTGTGTGCCAAACGTACACACCATCTGAATAGACCATGTGTCCAACTATGTAACCAAGGACACAGGTATATTATGGGTAGTTAGTACATGCATTGTCTGGTACAAACATGCCATGTAGATTCGACCATGTAAGAGGCCATGTAACTAACAATATGAGACAATTAAGTTCTTTCTAATACAAATGGTGTATGGATCAAACATGTCGTCTAGTTTTGTTCTAGGAGAACCTTTTGGGTTAGTCGTTTAAAATAACTCGGGCAGGGGAACATGATTAAAGTACATGTCGTGTATTGGGTGAATATGCCGTGTTTATGGGTTATTACATGACCAGGGTTGGAAAAAGTACACGCCCATGTGAAGGCTTAAAGGAACACACCGTGTAGAAGTCATACACATCGTGTATCGAGCTTTTAGAAATATTCAATGATTTTTTCCCATATTCCCTTCTTTCACATATATGGTTCAGTACTTCAAAAAATTTAAATAAGGTCTGTGCTTGACCTTGTGGAGTCATGCCACCATGACGTCCTCATGTTGTATGCCAGTTATAGGGCAGTGAGTAGACACCAGACAAGGAAGATCCAGAACTGCAAATAGAGCCTCCAGTCATTCTGGTAATTCCATCATCCATTATCCCAGATATAGGTAACAATGAACATTTTTGAGAGGTATTTATGAGGTTTATGCAGACCTTACAAGGAGTACTTCCTCCTGCCCTGTCTATGGAAGATTTGATGTCGGTTTTTCAAAAGAATCATCATCCCACCTTCATAGGGTATGGAGGACCTCAGGCTGTAGAATCATGGTTAGAGTCCATTCTTTCGATCTTCAAGCATCTGGATATGCCTCTAGAGAGGAGGGTGAGGCTCTCTATGTATGTGCTTCAAGATTCCACCAAGAGATGGTGGGATGTGATCTCATTTGTGGGATGCCAGTAGGTTATATCTTGGGAAGACTTACAACGTGCCTTTTATCACTTTTTCTACCCTGAGGCTTTGAGGGATGATTAAGCTCGAGAGTTCATGAGTTTTGAGCAGGGTACTCTCTCAGTTATGGAGTATTCTTCTCACTTCACAGATCTGCAATGCTTCACACCCATCCCAAGAGGTGATGAGTTATTCCTGGTGAGGAAGTTTAAGGATGGTCTTAGGAACAACATCTGCTCTCAGGTGAAAATCTTTAAATTGACTTCCATAATCTCTATAGTCAACAAGGTGTTGATCACGGAGCACAATCTAAGGCAATAGGGAGCTGTGATTCAGGGTGGTTTGGAATCCAGAGTTAGTACCCCTCCGATTGACAAGAGAAAACACAGTAGGGAGTCTACGTGCAGAGATCTGAGTATGAGAAGTACTTTCTCTAGTGGTTAGTTGGTGTGCTACCAGTGTGGGAAGAGTGGGAATCTGAGTCCACATTGCCCGAGACACTCAGCCGAGTGCCGATCTTATGGCAAGATGGGTTAAATTCAACGTTTCTGTCAGTTCTTTTCACCAGTAGCTGGTGATAGAGGTTTTTTTAGGACTCCTCATTCAAGAGAAGGACCATGAGTTTCTAATCTGTCTATGAACTCGAGTTCTTCTAGCCGTTCAGGCCAAGGAGGAGGTCAGGGCCATGGTAACCAGTCGCCAGGATTTCAACAACAACTGGGTGAATCAGCACAAGGTGGTGAGGTTGGGTCACAGGGCCGCAGTACCTGCCAAACGTTTTTAGTGGAGAAGACCCAGTAGGAGAAAGATCTTGATCCCTCTACAGTTCATGGTATAATTCTAGTTTCCTCGGTCTTAGCTTTTTCACTTTTCTATACAGGGGCTTCCCATGGTTTTATATATATTGCTATTGTGAAGAGCCTTGGGCCTCCTATCTTTTCATCTAATAATGTCTTGATGTTGGATACTCCGTTGGGGGCTAGGAAGACTAGTGTACATTAGTGCAAGGAGTGCCCTTTTTGAGGCTGGGGTTGTCCCTTATTTTGGGACCTCTATGTCTTAGAGATGACGAGCTATGACGTCATTCTCAGGAAAAACTAGTTAATTTCCTTCCAAAATGTTGTTGATTACTATCATCGTAGGGTGATTTTCATATCACTAGTTGGTAGTTCATTTTTATAAGGGTGAATGGAATGTACAAGTAAGAAAATCAGGACCCTAACATCATGGGTTTGGATAAGTTATAACCCAAATTGCTTCTCTATATGTGGATAACTTGGGTACTTCCCAGTTGGTCTTTCCTCCAGTGGTGGATAGTTTCAGGGATGTCATTCTAGAGGACTTTTCATGTTTTCCTCTAGAGAGAGAGGTGGAATTTTATATTGGACTTGTTCCATGAGGACACTAGTGTCCATTCCTCCATATATGATGGCTACACAAGACTAACAAGAGTTCAAGAAGCTATTAGAGTAGTATTTGGAAAAGGGTTTCATCTGACCCAGTACTTCTCCTTGGTGTTCTCCTATCATGGTTTCAAAAAATGTGGATGATACCCTCCACCTCTGTGTGTATTATCGGATGTTGAACAAGTTGACGGTTAGAAACCAATATTCCTTACTGAGGATTGATGATATTTTTGATTATCTTTGATGAGCCCAGGTGTTATCAAAGATTTACATGAGATGTAGTAATAATCACTTGCACGTTTGACCATCAGATATACCTATTACAGCCTTTGGGAGTAGGTATGGTCTATACGAGTATGTGGTTATGTCATTCGATCTCATGAACGCACCTGCAGTTTTCATGGCTGTGATGAACCGAGTGTTCCATCCATACTTGGAGTCCTTTGTGGTAGACTTCATGGAAGACATCTTGGTGTACTGTCACACTTGACACGACCATGAAACACATCTTGAGATTGTTTTGAGTACACTGAGAGAGAATTAGTTATATTCTAAGATCTCAAAATTCCACTTTTCAATGGACCAAATTTACTTCTTCGGTCATGTTATCTCAGAGACAGAAGTATTAGTAGACCCAGAGAAAGTGAGAGTAGTAGTTTCCTTGGAGAAACCGAAGAACATATTTGAGGTATGGAGTATTCTAGGGCTTTCTGGTTACTAATTATGTTTTATACAGGACTTCTCATGATTAGCAGCACCACTAATAGGCCTGACTAAGAAGGGTGATAAGTACCTGTAGTCAGATTCCTATGAGTCAGCCTTTCAGGAGATGAAAGGAAGGTTAACTTCAGCATCGTTACTATTTTTTCCAGAGTCTGGAAAGTGTTACACTGTTTATTATGATGCATCAAGTATCGGGTTGGGAGCAGTGCTTATGTAGGGAGAAGGATTTCTTTCATACGGGTCTCGGCAGTTGAGGACACATGAGAGGAATTAGCAAATGCGTGATTTTGAGTTGGCTTCAGTTGTTCATGATTTACACTGCTAGAGACATTACCTATTGGGAGAGCATATTTTTTGTTTTCACTAACCAAAGAAGTCTCAAGTACATCTTCATACAGCGCGATCTAAATTTGAGACAGCGAAGGTGGGTTGAGTACATTTAGTATTTTGACTTTGAGCTTGCCTATATTCGTGGGAAAGGTAATGTAGTGGATGATGCGTTGAGTGGGAGGACTCGTATATAGGTAGTTTAGGAGTTCAACAATGGGTTATAGCTTATAGATATCTTCTTTGAGATGCATTTGGTGGTGCATGATAGATAGGGGAAGAAGTTTCATTCTTATATTGCTGTTACCTCTACTATTCTTGATCGAGTGTGAATGAGGCAGCTATCAGACTCTGAAGGCCTAGTCCTATAGGAGAGTGTTTCAGAAGAGGACCCTATTCTTGGTTGGACCATAGGAGAGGATGAGATCATGCATTTTCAAGGGCACATATGGGTGTTTGGAAACATACGCGATGATCTGATATGGGTTTTCATTCCTCAATTTGGGTAGTTCATCCTGGAATCACCAAGATGTATCAAGATCTATATTGTTAGTATTTTTGGCTAGGTATGAAGTGTGATATTGCCATATTTCTAATGAGGTGTTCCACTTGTCAGCAGTTGAAGGTGGAGCATCAGTGATAAGAAGGGATTTTTCATCAGTTACACATTCCTGAGGGGAAGTGGAATGATGCCACGATGGAATTTGTGATAGGCTTACCGAGGTCTCCCCAAGGGAATGATGTAGTTTGGGTTTTCATTAATAGAATCAAGAAGGTTTCTCACTTTATTCCAATCAAAGATAACTTAGGTGTTGATGATATGAGAAATATGTACATCCAACTGATTGTATGTTTACATAGAGTTCCGTACTCTATTGTTTCAGACAGGGATGCTCATTTTACTTCTCGGGTCTGGTAGGGATTACAAAGGGCTTTTTGTAAACATGAACTTCTGAGTAAAATTTAGCACCCTTAGAAAGATGGCCAGTCTGATCATATGATACAGGTGTTAGAGGACATTATTCGAGCATGATTCTAATATTTCATAGGTTATTGGGATTAGCAGACACCTCTAGTGGAGTTTTCCTACAATAATAGTTTTCATGAAACTATTCAGATGGCAGCTTATAGGGCTTTGTACGATAGGTCGTGCTGATTTCCCATATGTTGGATGGAGGTAGGAGAGGCAGCTATGCTATGACCTCTTCTTGTTTAGGACACCACAGACCAGATATAGTTGATTTGGAAGAGGATGGATATTACACATTCATGATATAAGTGTCACGACCTGACCCGTACCGGGGCTCGAGCCGAAACTACCCCAAGCCCACCTTCATAGGCTAGGGGATGGAAACTAGCATTAAAGGCACAACAAACCAGGGGAGGCCTTTTCCTAAGAAACTATACACACACATGTAGCTAACTCAATGAAAAAGTGCAAAGAAATGAAAGCAAGATAAAACACTGCGACAAAATGGAAACCAACATACATGCATCGACCTTTAACCGGTACAAGTAATGTTCTGAAAAGTAGACTGAAAAGTAAAATGAATAGTAAAAGGGGAAAATCATGCTCCCAACTAGAAAGGTTCCACAAGTCAGCAACAAGTGAACTAATGTAAAGAGCTCGTGAGTCTCACACCCGAAAATCCTCCTACATCCACTGAATGCAGCCCAAGATCTTGTGTCCTCTATGCTCCTCCGTAGTCTCGATCGACCTGTCCATCATTTTAAAGGGCACACCAAGTGCTGGCAAAGCCCAAACAGGGGTGAGTACAATGATACTCAGTTGGATGCCCCAAAATCTTGAGGGAGAAACAAATGAGATACTATAATGGTGAGAAGTGGACAAAACAATGAACAATGTAAGAATAAAATAGTGAGAGTACAGCTCAAACCAACAAAATAATGGAAGTGGACTCGTCCAATCCAAGAGGAACTAGACACAGAAAGCACATGGCATACCCTGTGAATCTTCGCCCCTCCTAAAAGGAGTGTAACTGAACCCAAATAGTGGAAAAAGTCGGGTGTATATATATGCTCAACAAGAAACCCAAACGAGTGTGTACGAGGATCTCTATCTCCAAGCTTAGCCCAAGATGAGTCACCAACAATTAAAATGATATCCATCACTGTTTCCCAAAAATACCGTACGTCAATTAGCTTCATCACTAAATTGTACAACCAATGGTCCCACTTGGGTAACCACAGAAAAAGTCACTGACTAGCCTCATAGAAAGGGGCGAGTCTGAAAGAAGTTGTCAGGTAACCCACTGCCCAGCCCCACTGGAGGGTAACCCATAAGAGGTCCTCAGGTAACCCACTGACCAGCCCCACTGGAGGGTAAACCAAAAGAGGTCGTCAGGAGACCCACTACCGAGCCCCACTAGAGGGTAAACCACAATAGGTATTTTAGGTCACCCACTGCCCAGCCCCGCTGGTGGGTAAACCACAAGAGGTCGTCAGGTAACCCATTTCCTAGCCCTGCTGGAGGGTAAACCACAAGAGGTCGTCAGGTAACCCACTGCCCAACCCCACTGGAGGGTAAACCACAAGAGGTTGTCAGGTAACCATCTGCCCAGCCCCGCTGGAGGGTAAACAACAAGAGGTCGTTGGGTAACCCACTTCCCAGCCCCACTAGAGGGTAAACCACAAAGTCAATGGGTAACCCATTACCCCGCCCCACTGGAGGGTAAAACCTAAGGTCAATGGGTAACCCACTATCCGGCCCCGCTGGAGGGAAAACCCTAAGGTCAATGGTTAACCCACTACCCAGCTGCGCTGGAGGGAAAACCAAGAACTGGTCTGATAACTCTACACTACCCATGCCATCACTGGGTATCACTAACACTGCTATCATGCACAGGTTCAGAGTGCGTCAAAGGATCCTACGACCAATGCCCTTTCATGTTTCCACATTTAATGATATCTTTAAAGAGGCTATGCTCTCCAAAATAGATTAAATCGTTGTAATCCTCATGGAAACACACGCGAGATAGACTACTTACTCACTGGAAACGGGCTCCCGATGGAAAAGTTATTCAATATCGCTTTAAGCCCATACGACATCTCGTGGGGCCCACACCTCAGTCTCGAAAGAAGTCGGTAGAACTGCGCCATCACGATGCTCTCGAAAAAACACGCCAAAACAACTATTCATACGCCCCAAATGGACGTCTGATGAAAAAGGCGCAGTATGCTGTACACAGCTTAAAAAGCCGCCCATGGGGCCCACCCCTCAACTCTAGCTTCAATATCTGAAACAACCTTGGTCAACTTTGCCTTGATGACAGAGTCACAACGCCTATGACTGCGCCTATAACGAACTATGGGTGCAGAAGCTGAAACTCCCCGCATTATGAAAATGGGGCCCTGTGGGGCCCACACCCCGAAACACGTCACACAGATCGTACCATTTCGTTCCTTGCAGATAACCACGTGTCGTAGGCTATTCATTTCCCCTGAACGAACTTATGAAGCATAAGTTTTAAAAATGCAGCATACGTCCAAAAGCTGCCTCATGGGGCCCATGCCTTGGGCTTGAATTTAGGCGGGAAGATTGCGCCATTGCAATCCCCTCAGAAAAACACTCACAAACGAGTGCACAAACACCCCAAACAGATGTCGGGTGAAAAAGTGGTGTTTCACTGCAAAACGTGAAACTAGGCCCTGTGGGGCCCGCACCATGTCTCCAACCCAAATGCTTTAGAAAGCGTCTCAAAATGTTTTCACACAGACTGGGGTTATGCTGCCACTGACGACGCTTCAATTGGACACCCCAAGCAGGAGTTAGGTCTGACGCAATATTAATTAATTAATTAAATAATTAAATAATTATCCGCATTAAGAATATCATGCCACCCAACAACAAAACCAAACTGCAAGGGTTCCGAACCAACTTTGGAAGGACCGTCTGAACTCCAGGGCCACAACGCCTCTGATGGCATGTCATACGGATATCCGACTAGCGAGTACGTCCATTGTAAACTTTAATAATAATTTAATATTATTAAATTAAAGTATTTTGGGTCACCCGTCTTCGGGCGCAAAACCCAAAACCCCCAAAACCAACATAAAAAGTTTGCCTCAAAGATACAGACCCCCATCCGTAGACAGCGCGCCAAACAGACGCGCCATTTAGAAGTTACGGCCCCCCAAATGCAAAGGGGCCCAACCGGGCCGGTTCACCCCGGTTGGTTCACCCCGGCCGGTTCACCCCGGCCGGCCCGGTCCGAACCACCGGCCCGCGGCCCAGCCGTGGGTCCAGCCCAACTCGCCGCGACTTTCTAGCCACGGCCTGCTCCAGCAACACTAGACCCCCCTCGAATTAGGTTTTTTTTCGAATCAGACCGGCCAGTTGGTCGATCTCCTCCTCGTCGCCTAGCAGGACCCGCAAAGTGCGCATCCTTGTCCACGGCGCACCCCGAGGTGGTTAGCGCCTCAGGTTCCGCCTGCTGATCATGACCGGCCAGCCCTCGGACACCGGCACCTCCACCTCATGCAGTGTGCCACCATGCTCGATGCCGCCCACACCACCTGTCTCTCGCTCCGCCGCCGGCCGCACCACCACGACGGGCCACCCACTTGGGTTCGCCACTCCGCCGTCGGGCGCACCACCGTGACAGGTCGCGGCGCCTGGTTTCATCGCTCCGCCGGCTGACCGAAATTCTTGGCACCAGCCGCTCGCGTCGCGGCTCCTCCGGCTCGACCTCACCTGACGCTACTGCTCCGGCCACCTCCAGCTTGATCTCCAAGTTCTGCCTCGACTCGTCTGCTGGTGCTCCGACCACACCCCTTACCGAAGCCGGACCTTCCATCGGCCGCCACATCCACTCCGGTGACCCAATTTTAAAACCAAAGGAAGATTCGCAATCCTCGGGGCGAGGCCTTCGCAGCGCCTACCCCCGATCAACGATCCGAAAATATTTTGGCGCGTCCGACAATTGGGACGAAGAACGCCCCAAAACAAAAATTAAGAATGTGGCTCAGACGATGGTCGTTTTCATTCGGTCATCATCCCAATTCTATAATTATATAATTAAAATGTTGAAATTGAAAAAAAAATCCATAATTTGATAAAGGAGCAGAAACAAACAATCCAAAACCTTCCATGATCCGGCCGTTCATCGTTGGTGACGCGTTCACTGCGATCCCACACCAATCCGCCGGAGTTAGTTCCCCAATCCGGTGAAGAACAGAGAAGAACACCGAAGAAAAAGAGAGAGAGAGGGAGATAGAGAGAGAGAGAAGAAGAAGAAGAAGCATGGGTTCTTCCCTTATCTCAAGCGTATTTATAAAACACACCGAAACGCCACCCACGGATGCGGATTCCAAAACCACCACACCCGCTTATTTTATATCGCGCCTAGGAAAAACTCCATGTTTCAAACTCAACGGAAGTCTATGATTTCCATTATGAGACTTCATTCAAATGTTATTCGAAAAGAACACCAATGATAAAAATCACTAAGACATTATTTTAAAATGATGATTTTTCCATTGGGTGACATCTCTCACAGCAGGCCTGAGCCCGCAACTTTTACACCTCGCCTAGGGTAAACGGAAGGCTCCGGACGCAACCGTGCACTCTAATTTCACATCCGAGCTACCATTTAAGAGGAAACACAACCCTTCCACGTGGATAGTATAAAAACATGTTATATTCTTATAAAATTAATTTTGGGCATACCGGGCCTTGAAATCTCACGCCGTCTTTGCGCCTAGCTCTGGAATTATATGTAGAAATATTCCACAACATTACAAGGAAGACATCGGGTCTCGAAAATAAGTCTTATGCTAATTGACTGAGATAACCTCTAGAGTTCGAGGTCAGAGATTGGGTTTTCCTACATGTCACACCGAGGTTGGAACACAGAAGGATTTTGAGACAGGGTAATCTTTCACCGAGGTACATTGGGAAATTTGAGGTTTTAGAAAGGGTTGGGCCGATTTCCTATCAGTTGCAGTTACCTCAGAGGTATCAGGCTATTCATGATGTATTCCATTTTTCTCAGCTATGGCATTACTTCTTAGACCCGTCTCATGTTTTTCAACCCAAGGAGGTTGAGTTGGAAATGGACACCTCATTCAACGAGCATCCTATCTGGATTGTTGATCACAGTGCGATGGTTTTCCAAGGCCGGTCTATTCCTCTAGTATAAGTTATATGACAGCACGAGCGAGTACATGACAAGACTTGGGAGAGGGAGGCCGATATACGATCGCAGCGGCCGGAGCTGTTCGAGGATTTTCTTCAATGCAACCTTCTTAGGGAAATTCGGAGACAAATTTATTTATGGAGGGATACTTTTAAAAACCTGGAACTTCTCTTTAGGTTGTGTTTTCTTTTCTGGTGTTTTTGAGAAAAAGATGAGTTTCTGGAAATTTAATGATTACACACCGTGCACCCAGTTTCCATGGGTGACTATGTACTGGCCATGTAACGGATGAGTACATCGCCATATGGGGTGACTTGGAGACGGCCTAATGTGGGCCCCAGTAAAGGCATATACACGCCGTGTACTTTTAAAAGACACATTGTGTGATTTTAAAAGACCCATCGTGTACTTTTTCTATTATTTCATTAAATGGACCAGGGTCACATCTAGTTCATAGAAAATTCTTTTTCTCTGCATGTGTCATCTAGTAGAAACTGAAGACAACAATTCTTTTCCGAGCCCCTAATCGATCACCGGTTCTATGACTCAACCACCATCATTTGCATTGGAATAACCAATATGAGTTATTATTTCTTCTAGAGCGTCTTTTATTGAATTATTATTTTTTATGAGATATCCTCATTTGAGCGTTTTGGACGTTTTTGTAGATCTACCGCATTATAGGTCAATTCAAGGGCCAAAGATAGAGTATATCTACCGTAAAATGTCGAGGTACATAGTTTGTGTCTTTCCGTAGTATGTCTTTGAATTTTATATGCAAAAGTGCCCAATACCCTAGAATGGGGTATTTTGTGTTTAGTGATTTTGGCCATGTTGATGCCTGTTATGACTTGTTTTCCTGAGTATAGGTTGTTTGATTGTGAATAGGGTTATTTTCCATGCAATGGATGTGTTTTCCATGTTTTTTATTGAACATTAGGTCTAGTTTTTTCAGTTAGGCTGCTTTGTTTTCAATTCCTAGTGTTGTTAGGATGGAGTGATATTATCTGATGATGTTATATGCTTGTAGATGTTTAGACAAGTAGTTATTGAAAGGTGTTATCCAGACAGTTCGTATATTT
This sequence comes from Viscum album, assembly GCA_963277665.1. Lineage (NCBI taxonomy): Eukaryota > Viridiplantae > Streptophyta > Magnoliopsida > Santalales > Viscaceae > Viscum > Viscum album. The sequence continues at coordinate 74,388,070 of OY728122.1, read as the reverse complement.
TAATTTGGTGGTTGAACATCATTGTGAACGATTGACTTGCATAGGGCTACAGGAACCTGGTGTAGTAGACCATAGGGAGAATGGATGTTGAGGGCTTCTCCAGACTGTCTGTTAACTTTTCACGTTGCGAGACCATAAGGGGGTGGATGTGAGTACTCCCTCAGAGTTTTTGTAGATCCATGTTGCAAGACCACATGGGGAATTAGATGTTGAGTGGTTCCCCAAAGTGTGTTGAGTTTATTGATAAATGACCGCATGAAGAATTGATGGTGAGTTCTTCCTCAGAGAATCTTTGCTAATGTTGAACTGAGGGGGGGGGGCTAGATTGTGGGTACTTCCTAGAGGGTTACTTGTGTTTTTTTGGTTGAACCAGAGGTGTTAGACAGTTAGTACTTCCCAGAGGGTTTCTTGTGTTTGGTTGGTTAAACCAGAGGGGTTAGACTTTGAGTAATACCTAGAGGGTAACTTGTTTTTGAATTGATGCTTACTTGATATATGAAAAATAATTCAATTGAAACATTAAGATTTATTACTTCTGAGTAATTCCTTATTTACTGTATCATTTTTCATATTGCCTACAATATATATTCACTAACGATTAGGAAAATATATTTGGGTGGTTTCATACTAGGATTAGTCTCACATCCTATTTGGGTCTTGCTTTTGGGCCAAAAATTATTATATTATTGTATGTATAGATAAGGAAAAGAACCATTCTACATCAAGTACTTGATTGTTGTGAAGCTAGAGAGCATGGGACCAAGCTAAGTTTTGTGATACTGATAAAGTGTATTTTTTTTCTTTTTTTAGTTTGGTTTTGTATTGTATTCTAGCATTGTGACTTGTTTGGAGGCATTCCGAGACATATGTATCATGAATCACTTATAGATGTTATCCAGTTGCATACTACTTTCAGCCTTTTGTTGTTTACGTATTTAATGTTAGTACCGCTTATTCTAGTGTTATTTTATTCACCACATTACTCTCCCAATGAAGGAATATTTTCCCCACTATCACACCCAAGACCCTCACTGCTAGTTGGAAGCCTCTGGCATTTAGGGAAATGCGCTTGAGGCCATGTGACTAACTGGGTATGGGTAACCTCTGGGCGGCACCCAGAACCGGGATGTTACACCCCTCAAATCAGATCTAATAAATATTTGAAATTAAAATTACAATTTCCAACTTATTTAAACATCCAATTAACTTATATTTCATATTTTTAAGCCTTTATATCATAAAAAACTGCCTAATAACTGCTTATGAGTTTTATGAACACTAGATGTAATATCCTATCCTTTTCTAGAGTCATATAGAGCATGTTTTCAAGTAGTTTTTGAATTTTTTAAGTACCTTTGATTTGGAGTAGTGGATTTGAGTGCGTTTGGGTGAATTTTTTTTAAGAAAAACTAACAGATAGTGGGTTGTGCCCAGTTTGCACAATGTTTGACAAATCGTGAGACTAAAATGTGGAAACCATGACAAATTAGATAGAGAGGTTTGCATGGTTTTCACATAGTTTAACAAAACACATGACTAAACTGTTCCAACCATGTAAAACTGGATAGAGAGGTCTGCATGGTTGGGGAAAAATTATTCCTAACCGTGCACCCCTACCCCGAAAACCATGTGCCCAAGATTAATCGTCTGAAAATATATTTTAAAACCTCCCTAACCCCTGAGTCTCTCATATTTCGACTGTGTCTTAGGATTGAAAAATTATCGGTTATCCTAGAACCTTTTGGAGGGATTCCATGTTGATTTGAACATCGTTCTTTGAGTTAAAAAATCCCAGATTGAAGATCTTCTATCTTCTTGGTAAGTGTATTTCATCAAATTGCTTTTCTCAATCATTCCTCTATCATTCCGTGTTCTTTTCATGTAAGATATCCACTGTTTCCTTGGATTTAATCCTATGAGTTGAGATCTAGATATAAGATTATAGATCTAGATCTATATTTTCAAGATCTTGATGCCTTTGATCTTAATTTTGGTTTAGGGATTTAGATTTGGAGCTTGATCTATGATGCTATGCCTCTTGGATTTTTGGGATTTTCGTTGGGAAAACATGCATAAATAAACTGAGGTATTTGGTCTAAATCAAAGTCCCATTGTTGTGGATTTTATATGTGAATGTGAGTTTATCGATTTTTTAGATTCACTTAAAAATTGATTTCCTATGTTGGAGTAATGAGTAATGTGGTATGGCATTGTGATTACCTTGTTAATTAATTGATAATTTAATCACAAAAAAAATTAAGTGGGGTTTCCAAAACGATATTTGTTCTGGATATTGGTTTTGGGTTGAGATATTATATTGAGATATTGAATTGACTGTGTTAAGATAATTAATTTGGGGAAATTAATTATGAAATGTTGTTTGGATATCAAGGATAATTAATTGTGAGAATTAATTATGTTCTCTATTGTTGATAAAAGGTAATTAATTATGAGAATAGTTATGGAAATTTGATATTTGATATGGATAATTAACTGTGATTAATTAATTATGGAATGAGAATTGTGTTGATAGATTAATTAATTAGTTATGCTATTAGTCAATTGCTGTGTAAACTAATGGACTTTAAATTTTTTAACATATCATCAAAATAGTAATGGAATGATGTGGGTAATTTTTTTGAAATAAAGAATGATTATATGGGTGAGATTTTTTGGTGCTAGACATGGCTTTCTAGACTGATTAGATTTTGGGACTTGGACATGGCTTTCTTCCCCAATTATTGTCCATGCTTGATATTTTTGGGTGGTGGGCATGATGACCTACACCGAATGAGATATGGAGTGTTAGGCATGGAAGAAAACAGTGAATGAGATTTGGGTTTCTTGAAATGACGTTCAACAAAAAAATGAATGCTAATAATGAATGATGATTCAAATGGAAAACACGAATTGAAATTGGGCCTAATGTGATGATTAATGAATAAATAACAATGTGATAATTTTTTAATTTTTCATTGTATTTATTACTTCGTCAAACATTATACACTATCTTTTGACTGTACTTGATTTAGACACCATTGGTGGTGACCTACTGAGTTGTACCGACACCCTATTTGGGATGCCTAATCGGTACCTGAGTAGACTTTGTTGTTGTAGGGAAGGATGGAGGAAAGGCCTTAGGATATGTTGTTGTTTAGGATTAGACCATGGGATATGGAACAATATGTGGTTCATGAACCACTTGTGAGTCTATGTGTATTTACTTTTTATTTCATTATAGACACTTGGAATTCCATTGTCAAAACATGTTTTACCTTTCACTTGAGTATTATATTGTTTTGTGTTGAATATCATGTGACATGGTATTTCTCTGGTTATTTATACACTTCCACACTTGGTTACTATTGTTTGATTTCATCGGTATTTTATTCTCATAAAATTGGGCATAGTCTCTCTAGGACTAACTTACTAGACCCTCACTGCTAGTCATCACCCTCTAGTGTATGGGGAGGCGTGCTTGAGGGGATGTGGCCAACCGGCCCGGGGCACCGTTTATTGGAACCCACGTTAGGACGTCACCCCAGGGAATCAGAGGAGTTTTGTTTTCTATATTATTCATTAATATTACTATTTTGGGAAAGGTATATGGGAGACTAGGAAGAGTCAAGGATTGGTATTGAGCCCGTACATGGGAGTTGCAAACCCATGAATGGGGGAAAATCTGAGTACTCGAGGTGGGATTTGTGTGATTATTGATTGTTGTTACAATTTTATATTATTTGACCTTGGGTGATGCACTTATAGTGTGATGTGATATTTTTTTTGATAGTTGTTGAATTTTGAATCATGGACTATAGAGACCTGATACATGAGTCTTCATGCACCATTCTAGGCACTCAGGGTTGTTTTTACTTGAATCATTATAGGAACTCATGATAAATTTTGTTATGGGTTAGTTTTTGAACATGAATTTCTTTTCATTGTTGTGAGACTGAAATAATGATAAAAAATGAGAACAAATGGGTGTTTAATGAGAACCCTGATTGATGAAATGGGTATGACTAATTAATTAATTATTGAATTAATTAATTTGATATGATGTTATTAATTAATGGTTGAATTAATTAATGATAATGTATATACCCTTTTTAACAAAGTCCATGGTGTATGATGGTTAAATGTAGTGATAAGGCCACAATGTTAACCTTGTGGCCAAAAAAGGGGGCATGTGTGTTCTCAAAGATCTATCTGAGATCACGGTATCATCCGGTGAGATTTCAAACCTCTGATATACCAAGAAATGCTTTCAGAATAAGGTGTGGCCTTTATGAGTTTATGGTAATGATGTTTGGGTTGAAAAATGATCTATTAGTATTGATAGACTTGATGAAAATAACCATTCATTCATACATATATTATTTTGTGGTGGTGATTGTGGATGACAACTTGGTGTACTCTAAGACTCAGGATGATCATTCCCAACATCTTGATATCATCCTAGGTACACTGAGAAAGATTCAACTATATTCCAAGCTATTTATATGTCAGTTTTGGATTGAAAGGGTACACTTTTTGGGGAATATCATCTCAGAAGAAGGTATGACAGTGGACTCAAAAAATGTACAGGCAGTAATTTCTTGGGAGAATCCCAATAATGTTTTTAATATCTGATGATTTCTGGGATTAGGTAGCTGTTACCGGAGGTTCATATAGGATTTCGCCCAATTGTATGAACCAATTTCAGGTTTTAAGAAGAAAGGGATAATGTTTGATTGGATGGAAGCATGGGAGAATGCTTTACAGAAGTTGAAAAATCTCTTGACCTCAACAACAGTTTTGATCATACCTGAGTTGGGTGAGGAGTACACGGTTTATTGTGATGCTTCTGGGATCAGACTGAAAGTTGTTTTGATGCAAGGGGATTGATTCATTTATTATGGTTTTTGAATTTTGAGACCAGATGAATAGAATTACCCTACGAATGACCTCAAGTTGGTAGTAATGGTTTATGCTCTTAAGTGATGATAACACTATATTTTGGGTGAAAATTTTACAGTTTTTATGGATCACAAAATCATGAAGTATATCTTTTCATAGTGTGACTTGAATATTTGGATGTGAATATGGGTATAGTATAATTAGTACTTGGATATTGAATTGTCATATACACCCCGGAAGGGGAATAATGTGGCTGATTCCTTGAACGGGAAATCTCGGACTCAGTTGGTATATGAGTCATGTTCGGAGTGGAAGATGAAGGATTTTCTTATGGAAATATTTGTGTTAATTTATAAGAGTTCGGAGAGGATGAGTCTGGTTTCTATAGTAATCGAGTCTACACTATGGATATGGATCCAGGACATACAATATGAGGATCCATAGTGTTTAGCCTTAAGGGAAAGCCTTAAAGGAGGGGATACACCTTTAGAATATATAATAGATTAGGATGAGATCATCTATGTGAAAAATCATGTTGTTGTGATATGAGTATGCAAGAGGAAATCATAAGGTAATTTCATGCTGCAAAGTGGGTGTCCCATATGGGGGTGGAAAAAATATACCGTGACCTACGATGATCGTTTTCATGGCCATGCAGCAAAAAAGAGATAGTATGGTTTGTAAAAAGATGTTTCCCCTACCAAAAGGTCAAGGCAGAGCATCAATGACCTGTAGGCCTATTGCAGCTATTGCCTATTCTATAATAGAAGTGGGATGACGTGACGATGGATTTCATAGAAGGAAATACAATGAAACATAGGATGAATGATGATATTTGGGTTGTTGTGGATCAACTAATGAAGGTAGCACATTTCTTTTCAATTAGGGAAACATCTAGATTAGTACAATTGGGGGAACTATATGTATGATAGATAGTTCATTTTCATGGGGTTCCACATACTATAGTTTCATATCATGATTTGCACATTACTCGATGCTTCTAGAAAGGCTTAAAAAAGGTGCTTGGTACATAGGTTTAGTTATGAAGACCTTACACCCTCATAGATATGGGCAGTCGGAGCGTACTATATAGGTGTTAGGGGATATTTTGTGACCTTGTGTGATTGAAATTGGCGGTTCTTGGGAGAACCACTTGGCTTTAGTGGAGTTTTTCTATAATCATAGTTATCAGGAAACTATCCAGATGGAATCATATGAGGAAATTTATGGTAGACCTTGTAGATCACTGGTATGTTGGTTAGAGGCAGGCGAGTCAAAGATGTTGGGATAGATTCTCCTTCAAGAGACATCAGAGCAGGTGTATTAGATTTGAAAACATATGAATACAGGTCAATGTAGGCAGAATTCATATGCTAATAGATGGATATGACCCCTTGAGATTACATAGGGTGATAATTTATTCCTTCTGGTTTATCCAAGATTGGGTCACCACAAGATATAGAGGCTGGGAAAGTTGGCACCCAGGTTTGTAAGACCATTTGAGTTGCTGGATAGAATTGGGCCACTGGCATACCAACAATCACTTCCAAAGAAATACATTGCAATTCTTGAAGTTTCCCATGTTTCAAAACTATGGTGGTATCCCCTCGACCCTTATCATGTGATTGATGTGGAAGAGGTTGACAGTGAGATAGATATTTCCTTTCAGGAGCATCTGATACGTGTGATTTGTTGTAGTGGGGATGTGTTATGGGGAATGAATATGTATTTAGATCAAGTTTTATAGAAACATGGAAGTGTTCAAGAGGAAACAAGGGTATGGGATGCAGACATGAGAGCTCAATGGCCCAATTTTTTGGCTCAGAATCTTAGATAAGTTCAAGAGTGCAACACTATGATGAGATATTATAAGGTTGGGAGATTGTAAGATCTCGAACTTTTCAAGAGTCATCTCGGTCATGTTTTTAGTTATTTTTTGAAGTTTTTATGTACCTTTGTTTTGTAGTATTTTCTTGGGGTGTGTTTGGTTGAATTTTGTTTTAATAAAAACTAACGGACATTGGGTTGTGCATCATTTGCACACGGTTTGAAAAACTGTGCAACTAAACTATGCCAACCATGAAAACCTATATAGAGTGGTCTGTATAGTCTACACATGGTTTAACAAAATGTGAGACTAAACCATCCAAACCATGAAAACTTCAATAGAGAGGTCTACACTGTTGGCATTCAGTTTTCTCAACCCATGTTCCCCAGCTCAGGAAACCATGCGTGTGGGATTAATTATCCCAAAATCTATTTTAAAAACACATGAACACCATAGAATCCCATATTGTGACCTTGGATATGTTAGTCAAAATTCAATGTGATCTCAGAGCCATTCGAAGGGATTCCAAGGTGATTTGAACGTCGTTATTTGTGATTGAAAGCCCAGATTGAAGATATTCTCCCTTCCCGGTAAGTGGACTTCATCCCGTTGCTTCTCCCAATCATTCCTCTATTGTACCTTGATCTTTTCATAGAATATCTCTACCATTTACATGAATCTAAACCTAGCAGTTGATATATAGATCTAGGATTTGGGATCTAGATATAGATGTACATGATCTTGATGCCTTTGATCTAAATTTTGGTTTAGGGATTTAGATCCTGATCGTGATCGACGACGTTGTGCTGCGCTGATTTTAGGGATTTCTATTGGGCTAACATTCATCAGTAAACTGAGGAAGATGGTCTAAATCGAACTCCCATAGTCATGGATTTGATATGAAAATGTGAGTTTATATATTTTTTAGCTTCCCTTGATAATTTATTTCTAAAATTGGAGTAATTAGGAATGTGGAATTGACTTATGATTTCCTGGGTGATTAATTGATAATTAAATCCTAGAACAAATGAAAGGGTTTTTTCCAAATAGATATATTTTCGAGATTGGTTATGTGTTGAGATATTGTAATTAAGATATTTAATTTATTGTGATAAAATTATTAATTGGGGGAAATTAATTATGAAATGATGTTTGGCAATGTAAGATAATTGATTGTGAGAAATAATTTTGTTCCATGTTGTTGAAAAAAGATAATTAATTGTGAGAATTAATTTTTAAAAGTTTAAATTTGATATGGATAAATAATTGTGAAGAATTAATTATGTAATGTGAATTTGTTTATTGATTAATTAATTAATGAATTAATTAATGGGTTATGTGCTTAGTTAATTGTTGAGTTAACTAAGGGCCATTGAAATTTATAACTAATCATTGGATTAATAAAGGATTGATTTGGATAATTATTGTGAATTAAAGAAGTATTAAATGGATAAGATTTTTTTGGGGCTTGAAATGATGTTCTAGACTAATAAGAAGTTGGTTCATGGACATTGTGTTCCTCCCCAACAACTTTCCAAGATTAATATTTTGGGGTTCTAGGCATGAAGACCTAAAACAAATGAGATATGATGTGTTAGGCATGGTGACCTACAATGAATGAGATTTCATGTGCTTGACATGATGTTTAACACCAAATGATTGATAATAATGAATGATGATTAAAATGGATAACATCAATTGAAACTAGGACTAATGTGACGATTAATGATTAAATGACAGTGTGATAACTGTTTAATTATACATTTTATTTATTTCTTCATAAATATGTATACACTATCTTTTTACTATACTTATTTTAAACACTATTAGTGGTGGACTACTGAGTTGTACTCTCACCCTATTCAACCCTCCGGATCGGCACATGAGTAGAATTTGTTGTTGTAGGGAAGGATAAGGGAATGGCCCTAGGATAGGTTGTTGTTTGGGATTGAAGCATGGGAGAGGGAACCATATGTGGTCTGGGACCCACTAGGGAGTCGTTGTGTCTTTAAATTTAGTTGCATTGTAGGAAATTCACATTCACATTGTCATAACATGTTTTACCTTTTGATTGAGTATTGTATTTTTTAAATGAATATCATATGAAACAATATTATTCTGGTTATTAATATGCCTCTGCACTTGGTTATTTTGTTTTTCTTTCATTGGTCATTTATTTTTATAAAATATGTTATAGTCTCCCCATGACTAACTTAATAGACCCTATCAACTAGTCGACACCCTCTGGCATACAGGGAGGCGCGCATGAGGGAATGTGGACAACTAGGTCAGGGAACTATTTAGTGTCACCTGGTTCGGGATGTCACATTATAGACTGAACACAACAACCCATTGATTTATAAAAGAACCAAAACATTAGATTTAGTAAATATAGAAAAATAATCTATCCACAGCTGACAACAAGGTGTGTTCTACCACGTTATCGTCCAACAGTAATAAAAAATAAACCACTCTAAAAAATAATAAAAACATCACATTTTTTTGTTATCATTTTCGGAATGGATTCTATTCTATTACTATGAAAGGATCCAAGACATGTTGCTCCCCATTTTAACTACCTATCCATTTCACTAATTAGGAATGACTAACCCTGGTATTTCAAGGAAATATAAAAATGGTCACAAGAATAAACCAGAGTGTGGTTCTAAAATCAAAAAATATAGGTTTAAATAATAATATTCAAGATAGATCTTTTAACACGAATCACCATTTTTTTGGAAATTTTTGTATACTATAAAAATTACATTATTTAAATGTGACAATTATAACAGAACAATCAAATTTGACATAATTTATAGTATTACCCACATTATAAAAATATAAAAAAATCTTTCAAATCATGATAATTTATTTATTAGTTCATAAAAAATAATTACTCATTTTTAAAGTCTTTTTATTCTTCAAATATGGGATTTTGAAAATTATTTTTATTATTTTTTGTTCATGGAGATTATAATTAATTTCTAAAAATGTTATAAAATATATTATTTGTATAATTGATAACACTTTTAAAATCATAATATATATATTATCATACTTTTAATTTTTTTTCCAAATTGATTATTATTTAGTGAATTGTAAAAAATATAGTTATTTATAAAACAGTCTTTTCTTTTCATTTAAAAAGTCCTATTATGTTATAAATTGGATATTAAAGTAAAGCCAATATCTTTTAAATATAAATAATCTAATTAATAATGTGGGAATAAAAATTATACTTTCAATTTTTATAAGATCATTTTTGCACTTGAGAACACATTTATCTATAAACTATTTTTATGCACCCATTGTGTTTTTCTCTCAATAAATTAAATTAATATTTTATGAATAATTATTTTAATGAAATTAATATATTATATATTTATATAATTATTTTAAAATTCATTTTATGGTTTTTAAAAAGTAATGTATATAATTAAATTAACTTTTATGTTTAAAAAATCATTTTTCAAAAAACAGGGTTTCTTTGCACATTAAGTGCTTATTTGGAATTACATTATACTAATTAGTTAAATTAAACATGATAAAATGGATTTATGTTTTTTAAATATAATAATTAATATTATTTAATAGGATTAACTTAACTATTGTCCAAATTGAATAGTGAATGAAGATAAATTTTGTTATAATCTTTATTGTTCAAACCATGTTTACTATTGGGGGGGTAAGCTAAAATAAAAGGGTAGGAATTTAATAATAAACAAGTAAAATTATTATTTTTAGTGTATTTAATCCTTAAATACTAATCCATTAGTATTTGGATCGACTATCACTTGAAATTAACATTATATTATTGAAATCATTTATGAAATTCCATGTGTATCACTCCCCTATCTTATAAAAGGATACCTCTTCTCCTCCTTTATTCAAACAATTTGAGCCTCATATATTCGCCTACACATGATTAAAATCCTTAATATATTACTTATTTTTATCCTAAATATTATGATATTCTATTAAGAGCAGTCCTTTTGGGATTAAGTTGTAATCCTAGTGAGGTCTCTCAAAGAAGAGCTATATATCATAACTGTGCGCTTTCAATTTTTTTTTTAAATTATACAATTTTTTTATCCATAAAAAATGTTGAAAAATTATTATAAATGTAATAATAGGTTATTATAATTATAGAACAATAGGTTACCACATTTTATCTGTCAAATGAGAAATGAAAATATCACTTACCTGTACATGTGTCCAACCACCTCAATGTAACGATATCATTCATTTCCAATCACCATAACTCATGGTTTGTTTTTATGATATATTTAATATTTTGATATGATATTTATGACATAATAATTCTTCTTTAATGATAACATCTCATCTATATTCTTATCATCCCATCCGTTGACAAATGATAACGTCGCATATTCATACATGTGGATTACCACCTTCATGAAGTGATGCGATTCATTTTTAGTTATTATTTAAATAGATTGTAATAAGGATATATTAAGTAAATATATATGATATTTATGATATTATAATTTTTCTTTAAATGTGAATTATTATTTAATATTATTTTTTTCAATTCATTGAAAAGTGGAAACATCACTCGTGTTTAAATACATATTACCGTCTCCATGAAGTAAAGTAGTTCATTTAATCACCAAGATAAAATAATGGTTATAAATATGTATATAATGAATATATATGATATTTATATTATTAATAATATTTTGGATATTTTTTAACCATTATGAAAGTGAATAGAAAACAACTATTGAACAAAAACAAATGATTGAAATAATGCAGCAAACACCTAAAACGTGACCATTAATATATAATTGATAATAAATAGGCATTAAAATTTAATAAATGAATAATATATAAAATTATAAGTAAGAATATTATTTTGATATATAATTATAATAAATATAAATTTATTATATTGGAGGATAAAGTGCTTGTGAATCATGTCAGAAATATGTTAAGGGTTCATCATCAAATTTTTTTGTCTTTGAGATATATTGGATGTGATACACCTATTTACATTTATGTGGTGTATATACTGATTTTTTAACATGTTTTATTATGGATACTACTGACTTATTGGTATTTAATTTTATAAGTCAAATTATTTAACCCAAGGAAATTTTATTTTAATGTCACCAAAGTGGAAACGATTTACTCTATATAATTATCAAGTTTGGGACATATGGTATGTTAAACACCTATATTGTTCTATGAGTGGTATCAACTACCCATTTGATATATTGAATCATTAATACAGTTATTTTAATGGTATTTAATGTTTCATTTCATGTTATTTATTTCATTAGTATTTTGAATAAAATGTTACCAAAGTGATAAGGGCTTTACATTATAATTTAATTTTTACTAGGATTGCTTACGCTTAAATTTATATTGATTAATTTATATGATATATCTATGAAAAATATTATTTATATTATTATTATATATTTATTTACTGATATTAAATTGTTTATAATTTTTTGACTCTTTATTACTCTAGTGCCAATCGTTTCTTGAGGAAAACTTTCTCAATTTATCTTTTCCATTGGAAATATTTTTCTTTAATTTTAATATTTTCAAAAAAATGTTTTCAAGAGTGTTTTTTATATTCTGTAAATATGTTTTAAATTCATTTTTACCAATTTCTTAATTTTAATATTATTTTTTAAAGGAATAGTGTTTTCATTTTATGAATGAGGTAATTTTTTCCAAAAATGTGAAAGGAATTTTTATTTTAATATACATCCCATGAACATTTTTTTCCACATTTATGACTCCCCCTTCCTTCAGATTTTACTTTATAAGTTTACATGTAAATTTTTAAATAAAATTTCCCCATAAATTTTTCCTATATTTTTATATTTTACATTAGTGATTTTAAAATGAAAAGTGTATTTTCCTGAAGAAAATTTACAGTGATATTTTAATGGAATTTTCATCAATAACAACATTATTTAATTTTTCATATTATTTAATGGGGATATGATCTAATGATACTATATTTATGATTTGTATGGATTATTTTATTATTTTGATAATGATATTTTTATGAAAAAACATTTATTATTGTGGTTATGTAATGATGAAATAATAAGATATTTATAATATTGTGGCACACGTATGTATGAATTATGATTTTTTGACATGAGTGATTAACCTATCTCATGATGATGAGTTATCCTATTATATCCCTCAAATCCATTGGGTAGTGATGAAGGTGTTTAAAAACTCTTAAAAGATTATAATGTTAATATAATCAAGATATATGAACATATTGAAAAGCTCATATGATAAAGAGGATTTAAAAAATCCTAAGAGATGAATGAGATAAATATACAAGAGATACTCCATAGAAAATCTCTAAAATATCTTGGTAGGGTTTTTTAACCACAATTGTCTTGGAAGTGAACCTTGATTTTGTAAATGATTTTCAATACTTATGTGTATTCAAAAAACTTATGTCTTACACTTATGATACATTATCATGGGTCATGATTTATTAATGATTATTATACACACTTATGACTTATACATATTATTATGACAAAGCCTTATTCAATAAATTAAAGATTAATTATATTTGATTGATTGGGTAGGGTTATTTTAAGTTATAATCATGTTCACATTCCCTTATGCTTATCTTATACTCACTTATGATCATTTAGTGACATCACTTATGTTTACCCTTACTGAGAATCTGATCTCACACTTTCTTATTTTCCATTCCCCAGGTTAGAAAGAATGGTTTTATGAATGATTTTTCTAAGAAAGGTACTAGTTATGAATAACATAATAGTAAATGATTTAGATATTTTATGTAAAAGTTATTTATGTATCTTATATTCCAAAGAAACTAGATTTTATAGTTTTGGGATAGATCATAATAATATTTAATGAATTTTCATTTAGTAAGTTGTAATAATTATGCATGTAATGTTGGGGTCTGTGTAGTTGGTATCAGAGAAATGTTTAGTTCTTTGGGAAACTAAGACGAGAAAACATAGTAATAATCCTCAGAATAATCCTAAGTAGAGAATAAAATCCTATGTAATGGTAAATAAAGGAGTGGGGCTTTACTATCAAATATATACTTTATGGGCACAAGAATGTGGATGTTCCTATGGAACAGATTTGACTAGGAATAATATCTTTGAATGGTAAATATTTATTATTAATTTGATATTTAAAAATACAAGATGTGTGATCCTATGATAGAACTCATGGCTAGGTATTCCCATGGGATATGATTGTATTAATATTCATTTTATTTATTATTAGTTATGAATGATTTGAATGGATAATGACCATGGACGACCTAAGTTAAACCCAATGTGTCATAAATAAAAACGAAATTGTCATAATTTAGACATAATATGAATTATTTTCAAGATTATATGTTTATAAACTATTATTATTGTTTCTAAAACTATGATTTTTTTATTTAATGGATGGAACTAGGAGGAATCATGTTAACATTTAATGTGTTGGACGATACTCTGACTATCCACGTGAGAAACCAAATAAAATGGGAGATTATGTGTAATATATATTGACTATTCATAATTAGCTATCTCAATATATAATTAATAAACTAAACCCAGTTGACTTTACAAATTAGCCAAATAAGATAAAAATTGAGTTTCAAGAAGACCATAGATGAAAGAAGATTCCTCTACCTTCATGATGAGAACATGGGAAGAATAACCAAGGGAAATGTTCCACATAAAGAAGAATATGTTTATGTATTCAAATGAAATACATAGTGTAAAACCAAATAATTTGAATATAAATATAATATATAATTTAATACACACAACATTGAGTCTCTGTGAAACAACACTTTGTAATTATAATTATTTAAACAAGATAGTTATAACCGAGCCATTCAAAAATATCTTTCCCCATATGTGATTTAAATTTCTAAAAACAAACATAGAAAATTGTGTTCAGTAAGATATTTAGAGTCTGATTGGATCTATTTAATTTTTTCTGTGAATAGTAAGATGAGCCATTAGAATAGTAATGAACCCTTATAAATAGTAATATGAACCTTTGGAATAGTAAATTTTCAAAATGAATTGTAACCTCATCCATGAGAGTATAAATAAAATTTATTCACCTTATAAATGAATGTATGATATAATTATATTATTACACAAGTAAGTGAATATTTTAAATATTAATAATTAAGTGTTAATATTTTTGTGAGTAATAAATATCTACTCAAAATTTTATAATTAAAAAATTGATCTGAAAGAAAATTAATTTTCATAAAATTAATTAATTAATAAATATCTTATATTGTAATTATTTTAGGTTAATATTATATAAGATTTGTTAAATTTTTAGGGTGTTATAAAATCAGTTTTAACTATAAAAATTGTACTTTTTGAGTGAATAATTATTTTAATTAAAAATTAAATTTCTCATATTTAGAATATTATTTTAAAAATATGGACTTCATTTTGGAATTATAAACATAAAAAAATTTGTTAGGGTGATTTTTTTGGATTTTTCTGAAATACTTGAAGTTTTGTGAATAGTAAAATATGACAATTTATAGTATAAATACATTACAAGATAAATAAAACATTCCTTGGGTCATGGATGATATAGGAAACCATGTATTGAAATCACTTGAAATTTTTTATGTATTTAGTCACAATAATAAATACTAATACTTTCCTTGAGAAAAATAACAAAATAATGAATGAAATAATGAGAAAGTACCCCTCTCCTCGACTATAAAAACGACCCCTCACCCCTCTTCTCCTCACACCTTCCAAGATTTAATCCTTGTAAAATATCTTCCAAATCCTCCTACCACGATCCACCTAGAAATAAATCTATTTCTCTCATCCAAAGTTCAAAATCAATCCCCTTATCGAGATTCTCAAGGAGGAGTATTCAAGAGGTAAAATCGCCTTCATTTTCCTTTTATTTTATTTTCAAGTTCATTATTTTTTTATTTTCTCCTTACCTCCTCTATCCAAATGAGATTAATAACTCCATTATAATTTATATAATTTGTATTGACTCGGGTTTTTGTCCCAGTCATACTTTGGAATATTCCTATGAATAATTCTAGAGCTAGGCGTGAAGTCGGTGTGCGATTCCGAGGCCCGGTGTGCCCATAATAAATTTTATAAAAATATTAAGTATTTTTAAACTATTCACGTGGAGGGGTGTGATATCTCCTAAAAGGTAGTAGAAAATGGGAATATGGGGGCACAGTTGCGTCTAGAGCGTGTTGTTTACCCTAGGCGAGGTGTAAACATTGTGGGCGTGGGCCTACTGTGAGAAAACCCACCAGGGGCGTTTTTTTAAATAAATGGAAAAGTTTAATCATGAGCGTCGGCTTGAATAACTTCTGAATGGAGTCATAGATCGCAATTCTAAGGGCACCGTTGCGTTCATAATATCCTGTTTAACCTAGGCATGACATTATTTTCTTCGGCACCGGGTGTCGGGATGGAGGCGTGTCAGCAGGGTTCAAATTGAGTTTTTATTAAAAAAAATTAATTTAAAATTAATCAACCCCCTCCTTCACACTCTTCATGTGGCGGGTGACCCCCCCCCTCTCCTCCTTCGTTTTGTCACTGATCGAGTTCTGATCGTCCTTTTTCAGCGCCAATCATCAGCAGATCGAGCTCTACCGCGTCGCAGGCGTCGATCTGCACCCAAAGATTCGGTGTTTCACCCGCGAGGTAGGCAGTTTGAGTTTTATTTCCCTGATCTCGTTTTTTCATCAAATTGCTTCGTTTTTTTGTCATATCAGAGAAGATCGGGTCCCAAGGGTCGTGTAGGAGGTTGCAGATCACAAAACGGACCACAGGGGTGCCGCCAACGGTCCGTGGAAGTTCCACCGGCGCGGCACCGGCGTGGCGGCACACGGTGGCCGGCAACCCGGTGCAGCGGCACGGGGCACCGTGCGGTGGAGGGCAGCCGGCTAGGGCGGGCCAGTGGCGGCGGCGGTCGGGTCGGCTAGCGTGGTCCGGTCCAACCCTCTTTTAATACACAGGTGTTTTAAAACCCCCGTATCTTCTTCCTGGGAAGTCCATTTTGCGTGCCGTCTGTGGAGACATGACTCTGGAAATTAGGAGAACCCTTCGGTGTGGGTTCTGGAGTTCCATGTTTTGGGATCGTGGCCCAGGATCTTCAAACGTTGAATTAAATAATAATATTTTATTATTATTCGACTTCGGCGCGTCGTATCTTCTACCCGGAGCGTCCGATTGACGTGTCGTCCCTGGCGTTGAGACCCTATTGGCACGACTGACTTTTCTTGTTGATTTTCAGGTGTTAGGACTGAGTTTGGGGTGCGGGCCCCATGAGGCTGTGTTGGGGTGTTTACAGAGGAACGCAACCTTCTCACCAGGAGTCAGATTTTGGCGGATGAATAGTGGAACCGATGTGTTTTTCTGAGCGGATCACAATGGTGCGATCAGTTCGATGATTTTTGGGATTGAGGCATGGGGCCCAACCAGGATGGCTTCTGTGAATAGTACATTTTTCACCAGGGGTCTATTTGGGACGAATGAGTAGTGAATCCCGTGTTTTTTTTCAGGGGGATTGTAGTGGTATGATCTGCTTGATGAGTTTTGGGATTGTTGTGTGGGCCTCACATGGGCTATCTCCAGTGAAAAGTGCCTTTTTCACCAGTTGTCCATTTTGGGTGAGTAAAAAGCCTATATTGCATGTTTTTCCACGTGGATCGTGATGGTGGCATCAGTATCAGCCTTGGAGGTGCGCGGTGTGGTTTCGTGGTGGGTTTCTTGGGTTATCGATGTTTGGACCAGCAATGGTAGATGATACTCCCATGGATCATTCCTATGAGTGTTTGCGCGACATCACAACCTTAGTATTGGTTTTTGATCCTCTCGATGGGACGTTTAATATGTTAGAGTTGTGGCATCGCTCAAGTGGGCCCGGAGTGGGATCCTTTAGCATCGTTTCCCTAGATCAGGTTCTTGTTATCGCTGTGACCGCTTATCCACGGGCGACAATCCCCAATTTAGAAGGTTAAATCCATAGTGTTTGTGGCATCATCGTGAATATGATACCCTATGCGGTGGGCCATACTCAGTAGGGTTGTGGAATCATCGGGTATACGATCCCCTACTCAGCATGAGGAGTATAGTAGGGTTGTGGAATCATCGGGCATACGATCCCCTACTCAGCATGAGGAGTATAGTAGGGTTGTGGAATCATCGGGCATACGATCCCCTACTCAGCATGAGGAGTATAGTAGGGTTGTGGTGTCGTTGGTTAACAATCCCCTACTTAGCGCGTGGTTTCTGTAGGGTTGCGACATCGTCAGTTCGATCCCCTACAACGTGAGATGTACCAGATAGGGTTTCATTATCATTGTGACCATCGTGACATGGGTGACGATCCTCTATCTGAGTGATGTGTTTCTGTACTAATGCCAGATCAGGTTGTGGTATCCCCCAGCGGATCCTGGGAGTGATCACTTATCTGTGAGACCTACAAATTCTAGATCAGGTTGCGGTATTCCCCAGCGGACCCTGGTAGTGATCCTCTATCTGTGAGATCTTCGTATACTGGTGTGGGTTCTGGTATCCCCTACAGGACCCTAGGAGCGATCCCATATCCGAGAAGTTTGGTGTTTATGTTGTTTCAGTGAGGTTTCCTCAGAGACGTTATACAACAAGTGTGATCTCTTAGGTGAGCATCAGAGATGTTTGTGTGAAACCCGGTAGAGCGTATCTCTCAGATGAGTGTCATCTGGGATGGTAGTGATCATGGAGTGTGTTCTCCTGATTGTGAACCATTGCAGTGATGAGGTTGGTACCTCATGTGGCTTGGTGTGTGAGTTGAGTATATCTGAATGTTCTAGGTGTATGTATGGGAATACACCTGGTTTGAGCTGACTAGTGGTGTTTAACCAAGGATGGTCACGAGATGGAGTTTCTCTCTTGTCTGGGTTCCCTCTGGATGGGATGAGCGGACTATTGCATTTCAATTTCCCTCTTTTGTTTTGTATTTTTGGGGTGCCTATTGAGTATTGTTATAATCACCCCTGCACGGGCTTTTCCCTCAATTGTTTGTGTCTTGTGCAGACCACATACCTTTCGATGGTGTCGTAGGAGGACCTATAGTAGGCAGAGCTGAGTGAGTGGGACTGACCGTGGAGTCATCCCGGAGCTATGTCGCAGAGCTTTCCAGTGGTTCTTTTGGCAGCGTACCCCTTCTTCTGAGTAGGTTGGACACTTTTGGGGTTTTTCTTTTGGTGGGACCTGTTTTCCCCTTTTCTACTTCTGTTGTACTCTGGTTGTGGGATAGTTGTATTCATGCATTTACTATTCAGTTTTATATATCTCTGCACAGTTTCAAGGAGGTGTATGTGTGTGTGTTTGTATAGGTACTTTAGGCTAATTCCTCCCATGTGTGTGATAGCCTAGTCGGTGCTAGATGCCCACCCCTAGCCAATTGGTGGTGGGTTGGGGAGTCTCGGCTCGAGCCCCGTTGGGTTAGGTCATGACAGAGTGGTATCAGAGGAGGTTCCAACTTTGGGATCTCTGAGCTTAGCTGGCCTAGCTATGAGTTTGGTTTGGGTTTCATAGAGACAATGTCAAGATGTTTCGAGTTCGGCTTTCAGGCCAGGGACTCCAGTGTTGGTGCAGCGACTGACATATCTATTCACTAGGACTCTAACAACCTACCTTTCGACTCTAGATATTCGTACATTAGTCATAGTGGAAAAATAATAAAACATGCATCATATAGGAATGGGTTTTGCGGTTTTCGATGTCCTTCTTGAGTCACCTCTCCAGATATACTCATTAACTATGGTGCATCTTGAATGAATTTCATGATGCCTTCACGAAGACCACCAACAGGGGTTCTGTAGCGTGGTTGTGCTGATGATCCACCCCATTTAGAGGCTATGGACCAGGGTTCAGGTTCTGAGGATGGACCTCCAGGTGGTCCACTAGTTGAGCAACCACCTATCGAGTAGCTGGTTGTGCCGGAAGTGTTGGAGGAGGTTGCACGCAAGATGACTGTGTTTCACGAGTTCCAGTGGAAGAAACCTCTATGGTTATGGGGTGATACAGACCCCCATGAAACTGATGATTGGCCTGAGGCAGTCACCAGATTTTTCCGCCTAGTGAAGACACCCCCAGATCATATGGTGGTCCTAGAAGCGAGCCTTTTACGTGGTTCGTCCGGACGATGGTGGAGCCTAGTGACGCAGTCCCATGAAGATTAGATGCTCACGTAGGCAGAGTTTGAGCTGCACTTTAAGGAATGGTTCTATCTGGTTATGCTGTGGTCAGTGTGGATTTAAGAGCTTCGGCGGCTTTGGCAGGAGGGCATGACTATGTCAGAGTACTCACCGAAGTTTACGGACCTATCGTGCTTATCCCTGGATATGGTTTGAGACCCGTTATTTAGGGCTCAGACAATTGTGCAGGGCCTACACAGAGACATCAGGGCAAGTGTGGTTTCCTTTTGCTTGCCCACCTATGCTGGCATGCTGGAGCGAGCGTTGGTGGTTGAGAGCTTTCTAGATGAGTAGATCACCCCTGGTAGTGCGGGGCATGCGATATCTGAGACTTTGTCAGTTGGATCAACATATGGTAGCCGACGACAGACTCAGGGGTCCGAACGTGGCCAGTATTTCAGGAGTTGACCCTAGGATGGAGGATCTGAGGCACAGGGCTCACATGCCAGTTTTGTTCAACCATAGGAGAGGCGGTGTTACGCTTGCGACGGTCGAGGACAGCTTGCTAGAGATTTTCTGACCCATCGTGATGCTAAGAGGGAGCTGGTCGACATACCGCCTTGGCTATGGCAGCAACTCGAGCAAGGGTGCCCACAGGATGGCAGACATGGCGACGGAGCTGGTACAATAATAGGAGGTGGTAGGGGGTATCACTTGCCACCACCCCCACTCGCAGGTGGTCCACGCCAAGCTCAGGGAGCTGGTGGTTGAGTGCGAGGAAAACTGCATGCCCTAAGGGCTGTTGACCTAGAGGATCTGCGGTTGGATAATGGTACATCTTGTGTCCTTTCAACTTTCTACAGTTGTTTGATAGATACTATTTAGTGGTACTCTTCCCTTTCCATTTCTTTCTCGAGTTTTGTTCAGGGCGTTGGTAATACCCTATGTGAGTGTTGTTCGGCCTGCTTCGAATGCTTGAGGAAGAGGGATCCTTCCCCCATAGAGATGCGTTTTTGTGATGCGATTAAAACGGTGTGGGCGATTCAATGATGCCCAAAGCGGATAGTGTTGAGGTGTGGTGGACGAGTCCCTCTGACTTGTGTGTTCGGGCATGGGTGTTTGTTGGCGAACTCGCTGGCGTGGGAGACGCAGTTGAGCATCCACTTGCTTTCCGTGTGCTTATGTATTTTTAGGGACGAAATGTTCTAAGGTGGGGAGGATTTATCGACTCGGGTTTTTGGCCCTGTTATACTTTGGAATATTCCTATGAATAATTTCAGATCTAGGCGCGAAGACGGCGTGCGATTCCGTGGACCGGTGTTCCCGGAATAAATTATATTAAAATATTAAATTATTTTTATACTATGCACATAACGGGGGTGTGATTTCTTCTAAACGGTAGCTCATAATAGGAATATGAGGTCATGGTTGCGTCAGGACCATGCCATTTACTCTAGGCGGGGTGTAAAATTTGTGGGCGCGGGCCTACTTTGAGAAAAGCCACCAGGGGTATTTTGTAAATAAATGGAAAAGTTTAATCATGAGCGTTGGCTCGAATAACTTCTGAACGGAGTCCCAGATAGCAATTCTAACTGTTCCGTTGCGTTCATAACGCCATGTTTTCCCTAGGCGTGACATATTTTTCGTCGGCACTGGGTACCAGGACAGAGGCATGTTGGCGGGGTTAAAATGGAGTTTTTAATAAAAAATTAATTGAGAATCAATAAACCCCCCTCCCTCAGCTTTTACGCGCAGTAGATGGACCCCACCTCTCCTCCTCTGTTTCATCGCCGATCGAGCCCCAAGAGTCTGTTTTCAGCACTGATCGCCAGCAGATCGAGCACCAGCGCGTCGCAGGCGTCATTCTGCACCCGAAGCTTTGACGTTTCGCCCACGAGGAAGGATGTTTGAGTTTTATTTCCCTGATCACATTTTTTCATCGAATTGCTTTGTTGTTTTGTCATAGAATGGAAGATCGGATCCCGAGGGTCACGCAAGAGGTTGCAGATCACAAAACAGACCACCAGGGTGCCCTCGGCGGTCCGCAGAATTTTCGCCGGCGCGGTGGTCCGCAACGGCCGGCCACCCGGAACGGCGGTACGCCAGCTGTGCCGGTGGAGTGTGGCGGCGTGGGGTGCCGCACGGCAGAGGGCCGCCGGCCAGGGAGAGCCGGCGACGATGGTGGCCAGTCCGACCCTCTTTTAATACACATGGGTTTTAGAACCCACGTATCTTGTTCCCTGGAAGTCCGTCTCTCATTCCGTCTACGATGACGCGACTCTGGCGACGAGACAAACCCTTTGATGTGGGTTTGGGAGTTATAAGTTTCGGGATCATGGCCTGGGATCTTGAAACATCGTATAAAATAATAATATTTAATTATTATTTGACTTTAGGCTGTCGTATCTTCTACCCGGAGCGTCTGATTGACGTGTCGTTAGTGGCATTGAGACTCTGATGGTACGAAAGACCTTTCTTGTTGGTTTTCAGGTGTTGGGACCATGTTTGGGGTGTGGGCCCCATGAGGCCATGGTGGGGCGTTTACGGAGGAACACAACTTTCTCACCAGGAGTCTGATTTTGGCAGATGAATAGTCGATCCTCTGTGTTTTTCTGAGAGGATCGCAATGGTGTGATCCATTAGATGTGTTTTGGGATTGAGGCATGGGCCCAACCTGATCTGGCTTCGTTGAATAGTACCTTTTTCACCGGGGGTCCTATTGGGACGATCGAGTAGTGGATCCCATGTGTTTTTCTGAGGGGATCGCAGTGGTATGATCCGCATGATGAGTTTTGGGATTGTTGTGTGGGCCTCAAACGTGCTAGCTTCAGTAAAAAGTGCCTTTTTCCCCAGTTGACTATTTTGGGCGAGTAAATAGCCTATCTTGCGTATTTTTCCATGTGGATTGCGATGATGGACTCGGTATTAGCCTTGGAGGTGCACGCTGTGGTGTCGTGGTGGGACTCTCAGGGTTAGCGACGTTTGGACCATCCGTGTTAGGGGGTAATACCTTAGTTCGTTCCTATGAGGGTTCACATGACATCATGGCCTTAGTATAGGTTTGTGATCCTCTCGATGGGATGTTTAATCTGTTAGAGTTGTGGCATCCCTCCGGTGGGCCCGGAGGAGGATCCTCTAGCATCATTTCCCTAGATCAGGTTCTTGGTATCGTTGTGACCACTTACCCATGGGCGACGATCCCTTATCTAGCAGGTTTACTCCGTAGGGTTTGTGGAATCATCAGGAATATGACCCCCTATACGGTGGGCCATACTCATTAGGGTTGTGGTATCATTGGGTATATGATCCCCTACTCAGCATGAGGTGTATATCAGGGTTGCGATATCGCTGGTTATATGATCCCCTATTAGCACGTGATTTTTATAGGGTTGCGGCATCATCAGTTAAATCCCCTACAACGCAAGATGTACCAGATAGGTTTTCAGTATCATTGTGACCGTCGTGACACAGGTGACGATCCTCTATCTAAGTGACATGTTTTTGTACGAATTCCTGATAGGGTTGTGGTATCCCCAAGTAGATCCAGTGACTGATCCCCTATCTATAAGATCTACGAATGCTAGATCGGGTTGCAGTATTCCCTAGAGGACCTTGGGAGTGATCCCCTATCAGTGAGATTTTCGTATAACGGTGTGGGTTATGGAATCCTCTAGTGGACCCTAGGAGCGATCCCCTATCCTAGGAGTTTGGTGTTTATGTTGTTTCAGCGAGGTTTCCTCAGTGACGGTATCCGACAAGCGTGATCTATCAAGTGAGCATCTGAGATGTTTGTGTGAAACTCAATGGAGTGTATCTCTTGGATGAGTGTCATCTGGGATGACAGTGATCATGTAGTGTGTTATCCTGGTTGTGAACCGTTGTGGTGATGAGGTTGGTAACTCATGTGGTTTGGTGCATGAGCTGAGTATATCTGAATGTTCTAGGTATATATATGGGCATACACCTCATTTAAGATGACTAGTGGTGTTTAGCCGAGGACGGTCATGAGATGAAGTTTCTCTCTCATCTAGGTTCCCTCTGGCTAGGATGAGAAGACCGTTACCTTTCAGTTTCACTCTTTTGTTTTGTGTTTCTCGGGTGCCTATTGAGTAATGTTATACTCACCCCTACATGAGCTTTTCCCACACATGTTTGTGTTTTGTGCAGACCACAGGCCTTTCGACGGTGTCCCAGGAGGACCCGGAGTAGGAGGAGCTGAGTGATCGACACTGACCGTGGAGTCTTACCAAAGCTGTAGCGAGGAGCTTTTCGGTGGTGCTTCTGGCAGCGCACCCCTTCTTCCGAGCAGGTTGGATGATTTTGTGGTTTTTCTTTTGGTGGGCCCTATTTTGACCTTTTGTAATTATATTGTACTCTGGTTGTAGGATAGTTGTATACATGCATTTACTTTTCCGTTTTCTATATCTCTGCACTGTTGCATGGAGGTGTTTTTAGGTGCGTGTGTACATGTACTTTAGGTTAATGCCTCCCATGTGTGTGATAGCCTACTCGGTGCTAGACGCCAGCCCCTGGCCTATTGGAGGCGGGCTTGGGGAGTCACGGCTCGAGCCCTGTTGGGTCGGGTCTTGACATAATTAAATTATATAACTTTATTGGTAGAACCTTCATCAAAATCTCTAATCTCTCTTTTATTTTAGAAATAATATCATCATCCAAGATGTGCTGATTCACAACCTTTGTGGATGACGAACATTCATTCTTTAATTCAATCTCAAGGATGGTCATGATAAAAATTTTATGGTTAAAATAGACTAAAATATATTTATTATAACCTATTTAATGTTATAGAAATAATATATATACATATTACTAATTTATATGAAAAACCTAGATTGTGGTGATCGAAATACCGCTGTAATAATCTACATGATTATCACTAAATTACTTATCTAATGATTCATCCTCATACCATAAAACCGTATGATATATATCAATTTAAATTTTTTTTTCTCATTAATTAAAATTAGTTCAAATTCTGTAAAATTATACCAAATTCACATGAACTTCCATACTCATATATAAGAATACCGATCGGGATAACCAAGTAAACAAACGCTCCGATGAAATAAAATTGTATCTTATAACTCATCAAAAGGAAATAATTTATCTTGGTAAAATTATATTTAAAAAAAATTGCAGATACAGTTCAAAATTAATTAATTAATGGATGTAATTTGAATATCCTAAACATTAAGGTCAAGTGAGGATCAAATTCTGACATAAGGTAAGTCTTTTCTCAACTCACATTCATTTTGGTGAGATATGCCTTACTCACCACTACTTCGTATGTGTTGTGTATGTATAGTGGAAATTTATGAATTATATCATGAATATATTTATTTTCATGTTATTTAATGTATCAATAGATGATTATTACTTTTTTTCTATATGATTTGATTGATTACAAAGTGGAAATAGATTCTACCCGAACCACTGTTTTTCTTTTAGGTTACTCTTTATCCATATTTACACAAATTTAATTCTTTATTTTTTTTAATATTTATTATAAAATATTTTTATATGTTAGAAAATAATATATCTAGATCAAATAATCCTTCTTTTATAGGGTCATATATATTTTAAAAAGATTCCCTTTTCAATTCTTCCCAATAAACAAGTCCGATTCAAAGGAACTTCCCAATTTTTTACCCATTTTCAAGTGAAATACCAAATCAATTTAAGCCACTGTTATTTTTATAAAATCACACATTTTATAATGAGAACATATATTGGTTTATTTATGGTTTTATGAATACAAATATGAATTTCCTCTTTAAAATATATTTAATATTTTCCTTAAACCGTACAATAATTTTTTATTTCTATATTTCATAAAAAATATTTTTACATGATTTCACTTCAATATGACATAATTGATGCTTAAAATAAGATTATAATGCCATTAAATATTATTTTATAATATATACATGTTGAAAATATTATTTTATGAACAATACATATGATTTCCCAAAAACTCTTCTTTCCAAAGTAAAAAAGGGGTTTTCATGTCTCATTATTACTTCTATGTGATATATGCCTTTTTCACCACTATTTTCCTCTGTGTGATGTATATAATTCCCTTATATATTTTTTATAATGAATTTTATTATTTTCATGATATTATAAGTTTCATTTAATGATAACTGATATTTTTATTTAAAGGTTTCAACGTGGTATGAGACAATTTGGAATGCTTAAAGATTTTTTCCCCCACAAATTTCTCAATTATTTTATTAGAGTAATTTCATATATGGGACTTCAATTTGGTATAGAAAACATTCATTTAAATATATAATTTTATTTTAAAAATGTGGAATTCATTTGACTATGTATGTTATGAGAGGGGCCCACTATATCTCCTCAATGCATCAGTAGGTCTCCTAAGAGAAAATAGAAATGAATTTTCATCGAGGACTTAAACATATGTTTTATGAAGTCTTATCCAAGGACTAGATCATAGTTTTATGAAGTCTATAATATTAATTACCTCATTATGATATTATTAATTGATAAATAATGTGATTATTATTCTAGTAGAATATCCATGGTGATGAATCATTTGATTATTTATGTGTAACTATTTAGTCAGCTTGTATTCCTCCTATATTATGTTCAAGATTATGTTTTAATGACATGTTTTCTTCTTTAGACATCATTACTTAATTTTTATGTTACATTATTCACTATATTTCTTAACATTACTAAGAATATAATCTCACCCATTTCATATTTTTCTTTTTTCCTTAGGATTCATAGAGGATTATTACGATTGAAATTGAGGATTACTCAAAGAGACATGAGTGTTATCAATGGGCTTTCTAAGTTGTTTACATATCATTTTGTAATGTAATGTTCATGTATGTAATATGGATTCCAAAACTGCAAAACTGATTGGTCCTTCAGGATGTGATTCCTAGTAATCATACTAATGTAATAAAGTAAGGCATAATCTCCGGGCTACTAGGGCCAGGCTCCTTACAGTTGGTATCCAAGTAAGTTTATCAGAAACCTTGGAAAAAAATTAGAAAAATAGATTAGGGAATATAACCTTGATATTTAATTTGACTATAATAATAGAAGAATATCATATAATTTTTTAAGTTATATATTTTGTAAAACTTCATAGTAGTACATTATGTTTTGCATACTATAAGTTGGTGTGGTTCTAGCACAAATGTCGCTAAGGGTAAGAACTGTGACAAGGTGTCCCAGGTCTGACTTGGGGTATCCCGATACACAAAAACGTGCCTTACTGCACACCTGGTTTGATAATCATGGGGGATATACTTAGGATAATTCACATTTTATTTAAAAATCATTATTAAGGATTTAAATATAAACATGTCCTAAAAAAACCATGTTTATGATTATAAGATCAGATACACATAAATTTTTCAATTTAAGTTATGTATTACTCTAGTATTGAGATTATACAATTTTTTTCATAATGTTATGATATAATGTAGTGTATTAAATTGTTTATAAAGGGGACCTACTAGAAGGAATGAGAACTACATCAATGTACAATCTAAAGAGTAAGAATGATAATTTATTCAATGGGTTTAAGCCAATATTTCGAAAGGAACTAGCCGTTAAAACGTTCTCATCAAATGAGAAGATAATATCATGATCAAACAAGAAATAGAATGTTATTTTTAGGTATTATGTATTCGGAAGGAAACAAGAGAATCAAACGAAAAATGGGAAATGATAGATAAATAGTATAAGGGAAAGAATTATTTTCCCAAATGTGATAATTTTGGAAGGAAACACATTGGTATATGATTAAAAGGAACAAGAGTTTTCTATAAGTGTTCAGAGAAAGGAAACTTTTATTTTGATTTCAAGGGTAATAAAATGTTTTCCAATGTCTAATGCTTGAACTGAAAGGATAATGAACACAATGAATATCAGTGTCCCAAACGTCAATGGAATATACAATGAAAGAAGAAATTGGATCGTGGTCAAGATTATGTTACTACCATAAATGAAGTGAAATGATTAATGTGTTTATGTTTGGATTCAATAATTATGTTAATTGAGTATTTTTATCAATGATATACTGTTTATAAGAATTTTGTAATATATAAGGATTATATTACAATACTATATCATTATGGATTTGAGGATGTACCATCAATGGTATGCATGAAAAGTGACTCAGTATCAGGTTAAACATTTGGAAAAATATATGATTGATGGAAATACAACAATTAATATGTTCCTCAAATAGATATATCAATTTTGGAATAAATAGATGAATGATTTGGATAATGTAAATTGGCTGGCACTTACTATCATGGACCTAAATAATAGACTATTGATAATGTCGTAGACTATACAACATTTTGGACATGAGGAATATATCCCAATTCCCATGTATTACATAGGTAATAATGAAGCTTGAATGAAATCAATAAGGTTTTATGGTAATTCATGTTATCAACATGATTCAAGAAAATAAAAGTAGAATATATTCACATGTTTGTTTGTGATGATTAATAGGAACTTCATGTGTTTAATAAATTCATTATGTACATTCAGTGACCTTATTTCTAATGTGTTGGATCTTGATATATTGGAAAATTTATCAATTTATGAAATGGTTGAATATGATATTTTTACAAGGTTTTAGATATTATTTTACCTTAAGATTCAACTTGTTCCATGAAAAGAAGTAGGAATTTTTAAAGGCACAATCAATGGATAATATTGTGTTTATAGAAACATATCAATTACTTATATTAACTTACAGTATTATAGAGTAAAATAATTTATCAATAGTAGAGATAGGATCTTGAAACAAAAAAATGTTATCCTAGTACATTATTTTCCAATGTGGTTTTTCTAAAAAGGTATTTTGTAGTATCATCCATTTTTTTCTTTTTCCAGGTGAAATTTAAAATTTTGATAGCGCAATTTATTGGTAGGGATAATGTGACACCCAACGGATGTGAAAATAAATTTAATATAGAATTTAATTCAAACATCATTGAGTCTCTGTGAAATAATACTTTGTTATTATAATTATTTAACCAAGATAGTTATAACCTAGAAAGTAAAAATAAATCTTCCCCTTCTATGATTTTTATTTTGAAAACTGGATATAAAATTCTATGTTCAGAAACATATTTAGAGTCTGAGAGGATTAGCTTAATTATTTGGTGAATGGAATCTTGACCATTTGGAATAGTAATGTACCCTTATGAAGAGTAATACGACCTTTATAAATATAAAATCAACCAAATGAATAGTAAAATCATCCATGAGATAATAATAAAAAAAATTACCTTATAAATGAATGTATGATATAATTACATCATTATACAATTAAATGAATATTTTAAAAATTAACAATTAACTGTTGGTATTTTTATGAGTAATAAATACTTAATTACAATTTTATAATTAATAATTTGATTTAAAAGAAAATTTATTTTCATAAAATGTATTCATAAATAAATATATTTTTTCCCTATGATTTTAGTATAATCTAATAATATATTTATTAATTTTTCAGGGTGTTATAAAATTTATTTTTACATTAAAAACATTATTTTTGGAGTAAATGATGATTTTAATTAAAAATTAAATTTATTAAATTTAGAAAATTATTTTCATAAAATGGAGTTAATTTTTGAATTCTACATTTCTAAAAATGGTTAGGTCTATTTTTTGTGGTTTTTATAAAATAATTGAATTTTTTAGTGAATAGTAAAATAATGTAATTTATAGCAAAAGTATATTATAAGATAAATACCATATTACTTGAGTCATGAATGATGTAATAATCGTTGTATAGAACTAAAATTAAAATTTTAATATATTTAGTCACAATAATCAATACTATTTCTTTTCTTGAGAAAAATAATAAAATAATATATCAAATAATGAGAAATTGCCTCTCTCCTCCACTATATAAACCACTATCACCCCTCTTCTCCTCAAAAATTCCAATCTATGTGCCTCATAAAATTTATTCCAAATACTCTTCCCAATATTGTACCCGATTATAATATACTCTTGGTCTAATAAAAAATCTAAAATCAATCCCTTTATGGAGATTCTTAAGGAGTATTCAAGAGGTAAAATCCTCTTCCTTTTCCTTTAATTTTATTTTAATTTTCTTTAATTTATTATTATCTCCTCTCTTCCTATATCCAAATGATCATGATAACTCAAGAATAATTTATATACTATAATTATATCATCTTAATTGATGAAAGAACATCTATATCTTTACTCTCTCTCTTATATTTTAGAAATGGAATCATCATCTGGGTGGTGTCGATTTACAACCTTCATGGACGACGAACTATAGAATGTAAATTTTTTCTTAAAGGATAGTAATGAAACCATTTTCATAGTTAAGATAGACTATAATATATTTATTATAACCTATTTAATTTTATGGAACTATTATATATACATAGTAATAATTCCTATTCCAAAAAATGTTCCTGGTGATCGAAATACCCCTATAATACTCTAAAGGATTATCACAAAATGTCTTATCTAATGATTCATCCTCATTCCATATAAAAACATGATATATATAAAAATATATAGTTTTAATTCTAATTAATAATTTATAATTCAAATTCTGATGAATTATACCCATTCCTCATGAACATCCATACTCATATTTAAGAATACCAATCAGGAAAACCCAGAAAACGAACGCTTCCGAGCAATAAAATTGTATCTAATAACTCATAAATAAATATATAAATGAAATTATGAAATTATAATAAATAAAATTCATGCATAATAGGTTATTAATTAACTAATTAATTTATTTTATTTGATCATCCAGATTGTTAGGGTTATGTGAGGAAGACATTCTGGGATAAGATAAAGGGTTTCTCAAGTCACTTTCATTACTATGAGATATACCCTACTCACTAATACTTCTTCTATGTGGCATATGTATTAATCCCTTGGATGTATCATATAATGAATATATTTATTTGAATATTATTCAATTTATCAATTTATGATTACTAATTTAAGGGAATATGATTATATTGACTACAATGTTGTAAGGGATTCTACTAGAAGCCTCATTTTTTCCTTCAAGTTACTCATTGTCCATCATTACTCAAATGAAATGATTATTTACTTTCATATATTTATTATAAATTATATGTATATGTTTTAAAATAATATATCTAGATCACATAATACTTATTTTATGGGTATATACATGTATTAAAATGGTTCCCTTCTCCATTCTTCTTGATAAACAAGCACAATTCAAGGGAACCTCCCGATTTCTTAACCATTTTCAAGTACACTCCAAAATCAAATTTAATCCAATTTTATTTTAATAAAATCAATAATATTTTCATGAAAAACTAAATTATTTCATTTCTCGTTTTATGAAGACAAACATGCCTTTATGCTTTGAAATCTCTTTAATAATTTTCTTAAACCATACAAAAATGTTCAATTTATAAAGTTTCGTGAAAACTATTTTTATATGATTTAACTTAAATTACAAATAATTAATGTCTAAAATAAATTTCAATGTCCTTAAATTTTCATTTATGAGATATAACTGTTTAAAATAAGATTTTATGATGAATAAAATGATTTATGGAAAGAACTCTTCATTCCAAAGTGAAAGCGGGTTTTCTTATCTCACTTTTACTTCTAGAAGGTATATTCCTGGTTCTCAAATATTTCCTTGTTTGTGGTTTATATACTACCATTTGATATTTTATATTCTAAATTATATTATTTTTTATATATTATATGTTTAATTTAATGTTAAAATAGAGTATGACTGAAATTTTTCAAGGTGGTATGTGACACTTTGGGATGTTTAAAGATTATTTTCCTCAAGAATTTATCAATGATATTATTATAGTAATTTTATTTATGATACTTAAAAGTGGTATGAGTCACGTAGATTTAAGGATATAATTTTATTCGGCATATGAGGAATGCATTGGACTTAGTATGTGATGGTAATGTCCTACTATATCCCCTTTATAATCGGTATGTCTCATGAGACCAAACAAAAATGGATTTTGGCGGAGACCCTAACCATTTATTTTTAGAAGTCATGTTCAAGGCCTCAATTATTGTTTCATGATATCTTGCATATAAATTACCTAATTATGATATTATTAATTATTAAATCATGGGATTATTAGACTAATACAATATCCATGGTGATGTTTCATGTGAATATTTATATGGAACTATTTTTTAAAGCTTTTATTCTAGCCATATTATTATCAACATTATGTTTTAATGAAATGTGATATTATTTAGTCATCGTGCCTTAAAATTTATGTTATATATTCCAATGTACTTCATACCCTTAGTGAGAATACGATATTTTACTTTCATATGTTTCTTTTTCCCTAGGATTCAGAAAGGTATATTATGAGTGACTTGTAGGTTTAATCGAAGAGATCATGGGTGTTATCAATGGAGTATCAATGTTTTTTTCCTTTCATTTTGTAACTTAAATATCATGTAGGTAATCTGGTTTCCAAAACATCTAAATTTACTGGACCTTAGGGATTTTATTCCTTGTAATCATACCAATGTAATAAATTCACTGACTTTATGCTACTTTGGTAGGGGACTATACATAGAAAAGGTAGTTGTCGAGAAAAAATGAAAAGTTTATTTAACAATATGGAGAGGAATAATGGTTTCAATAAAGTATTATCAATGTTTAAATGTTTTAATTATGGAAATGATGGGAATTAATGAAATTGATTTTCTTAGGGGAAAATGTTGAGAATAATATCAATAAGGTGTTATGTGAAAGGTTTTTATTATTGATGATATATTGAACATGAATGAAATATAAATAGAAATAAGAGTTCAATAATAAGAAGAAGAAACATGTTTAATGGATTTATAAGGAATTTCAACTATTGATGTTTTTTGGTATTGGAACCCATGAATTTGTTTTCGAATTATTTTATCAATGATATTCAGGTGATAAAAATCATGGAACAACTATGTATTTTTTTAGTAATTTTTATCTAATGATTTTTAAGAATATATTAAATGGTACTAATAAATAGAAAAAATGATTTAGAGGTAAGGTGATATTTTTTTGAACAAACATGATTAAGGGATATAAAACCCATAATTTTTTCTCAATGTTGTGATGATAATGTTTAGTTGGGATAAAGATATGATTTATGTTTAGTAAGTAAATTGGATAGTACTAGTTACCTTTTAATTAATTAGTGATTCGATGTAGATGTGAATTTTGTATCTTGGATAAAGGTTATTTTATTTTAATATTATTTTAGTATATTCATAATTATATATTGTTTATTTATGGAATAAGGATAGAGTTATTTTAAGGAAGAAAATTTGTTTTATTTTGTTTTTCTAGAGAATGAGGTTATTTTGGGAAATTATTAACATGTTTTAGTGGAATTTTTTATCACGGTATCCATATGTTTGTATACTGACATTATGAGCTAATTTATATCATTTGGGGAAAAAAGATAAATTTGATATTATAAAAAATAATGTGATCAAGCATTTCATATTTTTTTTCTATTTTTAATTTTCATAGATATATTTTCAAGGAGTTTTAAGGTTAAATATTTATAAAATAATTAAATTTTTCTTTGGGGGTTATTATGGACATTTTGTAGATTAATGTATTATTTCCTAATATTAATATTTATCCATATTGGATAACTATTTATAATAGTTTTTGTTTTTCAAAATGTATATAAACCAAAGGAATGGATTGTTATTCTTTTTACGGATCTTGAAATATGTTAAAAGTTAATTATAGTTCTTTAGGAAAAAAATTCAACTTGAATTTTAATTAATTAGGGTAAGAGATGAGATAGATGTAAGGAAAAAACCATAAACATTAAATATTATATTTTTTTATTAACTAAAATCACATTCAATGACCTTTTTAGTTTAGAGTATTAGTGAATTAGAAAAAATTCTTACAAAGTAAACCAATATATTACAAAGGGAAGATTATAATCAGTATCCATTTTTTCATAATTTTATTAAAATAAAATATGATTTATTATGATGATATATATTAAAAAATTTTCCATGACCTCATAATTCCTCCCACTCTTCCTTAAACCCTATGGGAAACACTGTTAATCTTGGAATGAACACAAAAGCTCAATAATTGATATAAAAAGAATGGAAGTAATTAGTTTAATAAAAACATGAAATGTCATATAATGTTTTCCCATATTTTAAATGTTCATTGATAATATGAAATAAAAAAATCACAAGATATAAAAATATACATTTTTATAAAATAAAATCATTAAAACCAATGGAAAGAAATTAAAACTCCCTTAAGTGACTTATAGAATCCTATATATAAAACTGTTTCTAAACCATTTCAGTTGGAATAACCATACGATTGAATTCTGATATTATTATTACACAATTAATTGTAGATCTATAATAGGGGTCACCCTTCATATAAGATATATTAGGCTCACCTATGAGATATAATTCAGATAAACCCATCATATAAGCTATATGAGGATAAATAATTTCTAATGATCTATAATGGGGCTCAATCTTTGTATAAGTTTTATTTGGCTCACCCATGAGCTATAATAGGGTTAAACACTTCTTATAAGTTTTATCGAGCTCACCAGTTTCATATAATTATCGTGTACCACTACATGAATGAAACACATTCATTATAAAACCCTATTGAAAAAATCATTTAATCCCATACGATTTTTTTTATAAAAATACGAATTTATTTTAAAAAAATTCAATGGAAAAAACCAAAATATAAAGTAATAAGGTTTTTCATTTAAGAAAAAATTTGAGATTTCAATGGAAGATATAATTTAAAAAATAATCATAGTTTTAGAAAAATCATTATCACCGTGTACGTTATGAATACTACATTCCTTTTGTTGTTTTCTAAAATATTCCCTGGACAAAAAATATTTTCAAATAAATTCTTTAGACATTCAAGGTGTCCCATACCACTTTTGATCATGTAAATAATAACACCAATGTAAGAATAATATTTAACAAAAAATTAAATAAAATAAGAATAATTATATTAATGATATGATATGTCCAAGGGCACTGTATATACACCTAAAAAAGGTGGGTGTATGTCATCAAAATATGCCTCCATGAAAGAAGATTTAGGAAAAGTCTCTTACCATGAGTCCAAATCACAATATAAAATCTTTATATAAATGAATATTATATTTAGGACAATTATTTAATTTTATGATAACTTTTTTCGGGTTTGTTATTTCTTTTATATCAGTTATTTCCATGTTGTAACAATTACTTAATTATTTAAGTTATCGTTAAACATTTTGATGATATTCAGTAAAATAACTATAGAATGATGTCTATAGTAAATATTGGTCATTATTTCATCATATACAGAATAATATTAGTGATATAATAATAAATTTTATAAATAAATTATACTTTTATACCAAACCATTAAATATTGATGTGAAAAATTGACTATGTTACAATCCTGTAGACGGTAAGTTATACGTACACATGAGTAACGTTTCAATTTTTCAATGATAATTAGGGAAAAAAGGTATGTATTATGTTATCATTCTATAATGATCATAATATCATTAATATCCTATTTATTTTTTAAAAATACTTATATATCATCCATGTGATGTGGTGATGAAACATGAATCACATCGCTTCATGGAGGAGATCGTTCACACGTACGCATGAATGAAGCTATCATTTTTCTGTTCATTGAAAAGAAATAAAATAAATGATATAATATCTTTTTATAATGATATACATTTCATTAATATCATATATATGGTTTAATTCCATAATTATAATCATTCTAGATGGATAGTGATAGAAAAAAATATATCTATTAGCGGGGTGGTAGTTCATCGTAAGCACAAATAATAATTCTTTTCCCAATTGATGGAAGTTTTGATGGATTTAAGTGATTATATTAACATAATAACATATAATTATATTTAGAAAACATGTTTTTTAATTAATCATTTTGGGTGAATATTTAACGGATTTAGAAGAAGAAACAAAATAGAAATACTTAATTAAAAACAATACATTTCCTTCAGACAGTCTCCTTTTATTACACCTTAAGACCACTAAGGGTGGTGTTATGCATAAAATAAGTTCTCTATAATGTGTTGATGGATTATATAAAGGTATTGGGGTAGATCTTAGCTGAGATTAATAGTGTTTTAGTTATTAAGAAAAGATAATATTGTGTTATAGAAGAGGGGATGGGCACTCTTGGAATTATTCAAACTATTAAATTAATATAAATTAATGTTATATTTTAAATGGTTTAAAAATGATTTATATAGAATATAGGATTAATATAGGTCTCATTTAATTTACACAAGTAAAAATAGATATGTTATTAGTATTTTAAATTCTATATCTTTTAGTATTAACCCTCATTTAGCCTTTTTAATTCTTAGTGTGATATCTTAGAATTTACACCTTAAGAGTTAATATAATTATATTAAAATAAAAAAAGGATAAAAAAATAATCATTATTAAATTTTTATACTTATAAAAATAAGTTGAAATAATTTTATATTTATATGAATTTTATATCACTTAATAAAATACAATTTATTTTAAAAATAACATTAATGTTAATTTTGACACTATTCTTTACTAAATTTTTTAAAAATATCATAAAAACATGATATCTTAAAAAAAATCTTTTAACTCATAACTAACATTTAAAATTCATCCAAAAAATTTAGGGATTACATTAATTATCTCAAATTATATTTATTTTAATATTTATGACATAATTATGTGAAATTTGCATTAATTAATCAATTAGTGCATCATTATTGTGAAAGCCTTTAATTTAATAATTTCTTCACTAAAAATTAAAAATAAAATGTCTTGATGAATATTAAAATATTATATTTCAAAATATTATATATAGTAAAACATATACTTTACATTACACCATATTTAAAATATTTAACTTGTTAAAAACCAAAATATGAAAAAATTGTCTTTATTGACTGTAATACTATAAGTGGATTAATGTCACCCAGGTGGCTACAAGAGATCATAAAATTTTCCCAAGGATGATTCTGGTCAAAAATAACTCTCCCAATTAAACTATAAGAGGTGTTATACTAATTTTATAATAATTATAATATTATTTTTATCTTTAATTACGTAATTTACTCTTAATTGGGTTAATAAAAAATATTACTAAAGTTACTATTCATAATGTACAAAAATAAAAAAGGACTATTCAAAAAATTAGCACCTTATAATTACAAATATGGAATCCATTTCCAAAATTTTAATCACCAAATTGGCTAAAATTTATTTAAAGTAAATCCAGTTGACGGATCAAGAAAACATTTTTTAAAGTAAAAATGTTCAAAAGAATGAATGTTTTTATATCCAAATTCAATGTGAAATTGAATCCAATGAAAAAATTTAGATTAAATGATCAATAATTTATCTAATTTTAATTTAAAACCATTCAAATATATAAATTATCACAATTAATAAAATTGATGGAAAATTAGTTTTGAATTAAAATGCAGTATTTTTTCAATATTCATCAAAACATGAGACTTGTTAGAAAAATATAAAAAGCTAAAGAAGAGTTAATTTTGATATTAAGATTTCATATAAGGGGTTTATTTTTTTAAAATACAACTTATAAAAGTGAGAAAAATATATTTTAAAAAAGTGCACTATAAAATGGTAGTAAAACTACCTTTTTAGAAAAATGCTTCTTTTAAACATAAAATTTGATTAGATATTATATAATGTCTAGAAAACACATAAGATATATTTTAAAAATTATATTGAATATTATATATATATCATTAATATTATCTAAAAAGAGTTATTTTTTATTTATTGGTATAAAATACCCTTGTGCATATATAAATAGTTTTTTAAAAAAAGATTTCTTTTTATTTTAAAAATTGTTTTACATTATTTTAAAATTATTTTTTACCAATTAATCTATTATATATACATTTTTGATTCATATATTTATATTATAGTTAATCTTGTTTTTTCTTTCTATTCTAAGTGCTAGGTAATAATGAAAACATAATAATATTTAGTTGTCTATTTAAGATCAATGTGGCGTATCATGTATGCTATCTAACATTTTATTTCATTTTAAAGACATAGGATTTTTCATTATCCCCCTTCAATAAATTTCATTATAAAAAACTTAAAATCGGGACAAAAAACAAGAGTTTTACTTTTCAAAATAAGTTTTTTGGAAATACAACATCCGAAAAATGATTAATGAAAATTGTACATTAAAATAATGAATGTGAAGTGAAAAGGTCACAAGAGATAACACAGAGTAGGGGTAATTATAATAAAACATAGATATAGAAGAAAAAATAAATATCTACTTCTGATGGATAGTGATAGGAAATAAGTTCATGAGATAGTAAACAAAAAAATCATAAATCTGTGATGGGTTAAAATATTATTGATTTCTCAGTATGAAAATTAAACAGATAATGATTTGGTTTTAAGATACTTATCATAGAGTAGAATAATTATTTTACTAATTAGATTATGAACATAAGGAAACATAATTACATAACACTTTGAGTTTCAACAATTAATCCAATTCCATAAAAACTCATCTTTTTCTCTAAACGATTTGTATTCAAGATGAATTTTTCATGCCTAAAGCACGATAATGAACTTATAGAGAATCATATAATCCAAATGATTAACTATCTATTTCTACTATCATTAAAGATTAACCAAAACCAAAATTATTAGGATGAGATAAAATAATTCCCCAAAAATAAAAAACCTTTATATGATAAAGACAACATTAATCTCAATAATTCAATAGTAATGCCAGAAGTTTAATATAGAGCATTCAAAAAATAACAATCCAAAAAATTACATAAAAATATTATATGTAATAAAAAAACCCAAAATCCAAACTGATTTAATCACATAGTGTTCTAAGATATATTTTTAAATTTATATCAAAATAACATCAATTACCCTTGAGTTCTTATAATAAAAAGTTAGTTTCCTAGTAATCCTCAAGATACATTAACCATTTCCATAAACCACAATAAGTCCCCACAAAAATTATATATTATTCAAAAATTTAATTCAACATTAATTATTTAAAAAAATCACATAGTATTATATTTAACATTTTCATATAGGAATCCCAAAATAGTGAAAATATCCTGAAATAACATTATTCACTTAATCACCAAATAATTTTCCAATGACATGGAAATATATTAGATAAAATATATGTTAGAAAAATAGAATTATTATTCATCCATCAAATTTTTTATCTAAAAAATCATACTAACTCTTACATCACATAGAGTAGTGGTAGATGATGGACTATATTCACCCTTTAGTTGTGGGATCGATTCCCAAGAGATTTTCATATGTTACAGGTTTTCACCCATCTTATGGTTTTTCCCTTTTATAAAACTATATTAATATAACCCTTATAAATATCAATAAATTTAAAGAAACATCCTAAAAACTGTAATATATTTTATCCTAAAATTTTATATCATAATTTCCATATTCTATCCCAAAAATTAATAACCCATAATGACCACAAAAAATGAATATCTCAAAAATTGTTGATAGTCACCTTAAAATTTCATAATAGAAAGCATCAAATGGGGTTTCTAGGATATTTAATTTATGATCATCCTTAAAATTATAAACCCATGATGATATCCTTAAATATTAAAAGAAATTCCTAATCTCTAATTTTTTATAACCATACTTGGATATAAACTGTAAGGACTCATCCTCCCGAATAACATATTCTAGTGTTTTTGAACTAGAAATCATACCAAAATGTAATCCGTGTTCCATAATCATCTTTCAAGAATTATACCGTACTATACGATGAACTATCACTTCACATGCACTATAATATTATTATTTCAAATATACTTATATAGATGAGTATCATTTTAAATATAGACTCAAAAGAATTAGACAATACTGTAATATTTATTAGAGTTGTGTAAAAATAAAATAAAATATTTAATTTCCTTCATGTGTGTCATATCATTAAATGAATATTTCCATTTAATAACTCCTAGGTTACCAATGGAAACATACTAAAAACATGGGTTTAGTATAAAATTTCCCATTATGGTGTTCTAAAATCATTGATCAACCATTCATGAAATCTTCATTTGAAAGTAACTTTTGAAAAATACTTTTGAACTTCCATTGAAAATAAATTCGAAAATACTTTTTAAAATAACCTTGTAAAATGTCATTTAAATTATTCATTCTTTGAAAATACTACTATAATTTGAAAATAGTTACAATCAAAAATTTCTTTTAAAATAATTTAGTTTTTTTTTAAAAACATAATGAAATCATTTGAAATAAAACAATAAGGACCACTTGAAGCAATGATAGAAATATGGCATAGCCTCCTTCCGAGGGATGGGATTACTCCCCAATTACCTACCATGTTTACAATGTTCAAGTGCTTAATTTTCCTAAATTTTAAAGCATTCTCTACACACATAAATATTTTTTCTAAAGTTTTTTACTTAAAAACAAGACAACATATTTACATATTTTCAAAAATTTAAATAAATTTATACATATACTTCTATAATAAATAGTCTACTTGGTTGGAGAAAGTAATTATCTTCTCTTTTATATATTTCAAAAATATATTGAATGTTAATGAAGTTATAATTAACATTCATTAATTAGAATTCATTCATTATACTCATAAAATCCAATTCAAAAGTTTTTTACAATAAATGAATATTTTACTCATTTCTCATGCATATAAATTTATAAATACGTACACACATAAACCTATATATATATATGTATGGAATTTCATGAAAATCAATAAGTATAGATATAATTATGGTTATTAATGACATCAATGTAATTTGATAAATTGAAATGATTTGATTGCCTAGAAATAATGCATGAAGACAAGATCTTAATAATATTAAAATTTATACACAAAATATTAGATTTTATTAATTTAAAACATACAAAAAATAGATTTTAAATACTCTAAGGACAAAAATTATAACTGTATTATTTAGAGTATAAAAATATAGATTTTGAAAAAATCAAATACCCCTATTGAATTAAAAATTAAAAAACAAAAATCAATGATTTGATAATGTTTTATGAAATTATTAAAACATGTAAATTATTAAAACGATATTGAAGAAATCATGGTTTATACAAAATACTAATTTCTTATAAAATTAATTCCCTTATTAAAGGGTTTTAAAAATACAAACTGAAATCAAAACAAAAAGGCATATATATCTAGATATGAAAACAACATTTATTTATAAATTTGAATAACTTGATTATCACACATATATTTAATTATAAAATAAATAATATAAATATGTTAATAAAATAAAGTGGAGTTTCCCATAAAATAAAATAATTTAATGAAATATAATTTTATAAATATAATCCTTACAATAAAAATAAAAATAATATCCATTAAGTAAAGATAAACTTATCAAGATAAAATTTAAAATTGAAAATGTGTTTGACTTGTGAAAAAAATCACCCAATTGTTTGAAGATATCAAAAAAATAATTTCCCTTATGAAAAAGAAGAAAAAATTAATATTTTAAAAATAAATAATTGAAAAATATTTTTGAGAAAATTATAAATTTTAATAAATAAATAAATAAACACCAAAATAAATGACCCCTTAACTTAATGATTTCTAATAAATGTTCTTATAGATGATACTAATAGAAGGAAAATTATCACTCTTCTCTGATTAAAACTAAACTCTTAAACATACTTAACCTAGCGCGTACATATGTTTTCATTAATCCCCACACTACGGAAGGCATATTTATATCATTTGAGGACATTTCCATGAAGATGATAAAATTAAAAATGTGACCATAATTAGTGGATTTCCTAATCTATTTTCACCACAGGAATCATATCTATGATTTGAAAACATTGAATTCTAATTTCAATTTAGGAAAGAAAGTACACATTAATTAAAGATTTTTTTCCACCAGTCAAGCTTCTGAAAATATATTTTCACAAAATAATTTTATATATATATTCATTAAATCAGGAAAACTAAATTATATGAATCTTCAATTTTATTAGGTAAAACTACTTCTTGAAGATTCATTTAATCATGTTGAAGCTATATAAATTTATTGAAAAATGAGGAACCAATAATTTTAAAATTTAATTCATGCATTGAAAAAACAAAACCATGAAAATCACAGACATCAGATGGACGAAAAGTCCAATTATATGGGAAGGATGGAAAAATAAAGATGAAAGGAAGAAGAAATGGAAGGAAAACATAAAAAATACGATAGAGTTGGATGCCTAACAAGAAATGAAACATACCTACCTCTTTGATCTATATTTGAATCTCATTAGGGTTCAATCATGACTTGATCCAAATCCCACAATTCCTCTATGCTCAGACTACATCTCTCCTAGATCTCCTAAAATAAAGCCCTGAACAATGTTCAATTTTGCACATCAACCTATAGATCTATACTCAATCCCACAGACTATGATCGATCCCGTCGTCTGGTGGTCGAACTCCCTCTTCTGATGATGCATGACTGTCTCCAATCAGTTCTTCTAACAAATGAAATCCTAAATTCGATATCCCCAAATTAAAACCTTATATCTGATTTCTCTATTTTCTTTATTTTTATTGTCTATTAATTTTCAATTATTTATAATATAATGTGATATTTCATTTTTTATATAAAAAACTAAAATTTCAAAATAATTTTAATATATTAATATATTCAAAATTCATAATATTTATATAAATTCATATTTTTAATATATTCAAAAAAACGTATATATCATATAAATTTATTGTAATGTTTTAATGTTTTATTAATTTCAAAACATGTCATAATCTATTTAATAAAATTATATTCATATAAAATATTAAACATAATTAATATATATTTATATTTTCATACACTTTAATTGGAATTATATTACATCTAAATCAAGATTTTAAATGTAATAAGACTTATGAGAATTTATGCATCATAAACAATTTATTATAATAAAATATATTGATTTTAATATTCACAAATGATACTTTACTTATAATAATAAAATATTTTCTATAAATTATCATAAATATCCAAATCAACTTCATATAAAAATATGAAATATTAATATTTATATATAGGTATATTTAATTTATAAAAATAATTTCTCATTTTTAGAATGTCATTATATTTTATTTATTTGTATTTTAATAATTTATTTTGGTTATATTTATATTATATTACTTTTAAACCCATTACTAATAATGAAATTTATTTTTTTAAATTTTTTTTATTTTATTTGTTTCTCAGTCAATGATCATTTTAGTTTATTATTTTAGAGAATTAAGAAAATAACTCTCAATGTAAAAACATATATTACAAGTGGATACTTACACTTAGTATCCAATTTTTCATAAAATAGAAATCTTTAAAATAAAAAATGATTTTTATGCTGACATATCTTTACAACTTTCCCTTGATATCATCCTTGTCCGAACAATTCCTTAATCCATATGTTTTTTTAATTTGGATTAGGACAAATGCTTAGTAAAGGGTGTAGAAATAATGTAAACCTTAAATTTAATAAAAAAAATAAAAACTCATATATCATTTACCTTTATATTAAAAGTTATTTGATAATATGAAATAAAACATTATCTCATGAAAAAACAAAAAATTATATCAAATAAAATTATTAAAACCTATAAAAATCCATAAAAACCTTTAGATGGCTTAGAGAATCATGTAAATAAAACCATTTTTAAACTCTTTCAATTGGAATAACCATAGGACCAACTTCTAATATTATTATTACACAATGCATTGGAGATCTATTATGGGGTTCACCCTTCATATAATCTATATCGGGCTTACATATGAGCTATAGTTGGGTTCAACACTTCATATAATCTATATCCTGATCACCTATTTATCATGATCTATAATGGTGCTCAACATTTTTTAAAAGCTATATCTGGTGCTCCTCTGATCTATAATGGGGCTTAACCCTTTGTATAAGATGTATCGGGCTCACTCATTTTATATATTTCTCAAGTACCATTTCATGCATAAAAAAATTCATCATAAAAATAATTCAAAAACTCTTTTAATATCATATGAAAAAGAATTTTGTATAAAAATAAAAATTTCATTTATAAAAACATTTCAAACAATTGAATATTTTTACTTTAAAACCACATTTTCTCAATCAGTCAATAAGATTAATTTTATATTAATTTCAAACAACTCTTTGTTTTTAGTTTTGGAAAATGGATTCCATATTTTATATCATGTGGTTCAAATTTTTTACATTGGTAAAAATTCTTTTTGGAAATTATGAATTATTACTTTGGTAATATTTTTTATTTCCATAGTAAATGCTAAATCGAGTAATTAAAGATAAAAATAATATTATAAATATTAT
Organism: Viscum album; assembly: GCA_963277665.1. Classification (NCBI taxonomy): domain Eukaryota; kingdom Viridiplantae; phylum Streptophyta; class Magnoliopsida; order Santalales; family Viscaceae; genus Viscum; species Viscum album. The sequence continues at coordinate 74,343,653 of OY728122.1, read as the reverse complement.
AATTTTTTTTTAAATTTTCATAATTTTATTGTATGCGTTTTTTCGACCAAAATCATTTTTGGGATGATTTTATGAGCTCTTGTCGCCTCTTGGATGTCTTTAATCCATTTATAGTATTATATTCAATGAGAAGTCAATTTTGTTATACTTTTGTTTTTAACAAGTTATTTTTAAATATGCGGGTATACAGGTGATATGTTCTAAAATGAATATTATTATGAGGTTTAAAATAATTATCTTCATCCTGATTTTTTTTTAATTTTAGGGAAGAAATAACTAAATTAACTTTTTCACCATGATGATAATGTAATTGTTTAATTATTGAAAATTTCAAATAAATGATACTAAAATGATTAAAATAAATATAATTTGAGAACATTAATGTCCTAATTGATCTTTATCGATTAATTTGACATTTTAGGGATGATTTAAAAGAGTTTTCCAAAATATATCTTGTTTTTATTATATTTTTAAAAAGGCATTTAATGAATAGTGTCAAAATTGACAATAATGAGATTTTAAAATAAATGATTTTTTTTTAAATGATATAAAATTCAAAAAAAAAACTAAAATGCGTCCAAATGTTTGAGATAAGTCTACAAATTTCATAAATGACTTATTTATTGGTATTTTTATAATTTAGGGTAATTATATTAACCCTCAATGTGTATATTAAATGATATGACAGTATAAATTGAAAATGTAAAATAATGGTTAAATATAACATGTAAAGACTAAAAACTAGAAAAAACTTATCTAATTCTCATTTATGAAGTATTATAGAACTATAATAATCTTATATTATAAATCAAATATTTTTGAGGAATTTGTAATATAAAATTAATTTATATTAATTTAATATTTTGATGAATTCCAAGGGTGAACCTCCCCTCTCCTATAAAAGGGAAACCATTCTTCTCAGTTCATCACACATCAAAAACTATTTTTCAGACAATATAAACATAAATAACTTCCCATAGTCCCTCCCCAAATTTTAGAGCACTTAGTTTTAGGAGTAAACAACCATTAGTGGTATTAAGGTTTTAAGGGAAAAAGATAATTCGAAGAAAATATATTGTTTTTAAATAACTGTTTTATTTTTTTCTTCTTAAAAATACATAAAATATTATTCAAACATGATGAAAAAACAAATACATTATCCTCAATATATTGATATTTTATTATGTTAATATCATTATCTAAATACATCTCAACTTAAATCAAATGGGAAAATAATTATCGCTTGTGTGTACAACAAACTACTACCTCGTGAACTCATATAATTCATTTTCCATCACTATCTCTCATGAAAATTTACTATGATGTAATTAAAGTTTATATCTTTTATTTTTCCATATATTTATAATTGTTAATATATAACAAATAATTTATATTCTTGCCTTTTCATCCATAGAAAAATTATGAGGTCACTCGTGCGTTCATGAGAACTATCACCACCACAAAGGGACGTCATTCACTTTTCATCACCACATCACATTAATGATAGACATAAAAATATTTAAATTATTAATATGTTATTTATTGTATAATTAATAGTACTTACCTTCTCTCCATCATGATCACTAAAAAATGAAAACATTACTCCTGCATACGTATGGATTAACTTATTCATGATTGGAACACAGTTTATTTTTCATATCCATATTTAATGTATAGACATAAAATTATAATTTATTAATAAATGTGATTATTATTTCATGAATAATATTCTGGAGATGATTTAATATTTACCAATTTTATCTATAGACATCATACCATATGAATTTTAGCGGATATCATCAAAACATCTAACGTGAACATGAATAATTAAGTAATTGTTATAACATGGTGCTAAGCGATATGAAATAAATAATAAACATAAAAATTATATGAAGAAATTAAATAAGTAACCTATGATTAATATTCCATAATATATATATTGTACATGATGAGTGAGACTCAAGTTAAGGGACTTCAGCTCAAAAAATTTTTATTGAGGAATATTTTGATGTTATACACACACATAATTTTATGAGTTAATTATACATCCCCATTTGACATAAATCATCATTAATTTATTGATTATCATCTTATTTAATGTTTTTTTAAATTTAATTCTTTTAGGGGAATTATGACTAAAAATTGAAATTTTATTATTTATACACACTTCTCTGGAACAAATTGAGAAACCAAATAGTCAACCAAGAAATATTCATGGAATGAAATAAATAGAGGATCCATTAAAATCAATATTGACCCTATTTGAAGAATTTTCTGTAAATAATTCCCATTAGTGGTCACTAACTTTTATCTAGGCCATCCTTGAGCAGATCTTAAATCCAATAGGCTTTCTTGTCCCATGATTTCATGTACTCTTACACATTTATCTTCCTTTCCTTGAATACTCTAATAATTACAGGATCCTTATTATTGTTCCAATTTCACTGTTATTCATTATTTTCTACTTGTAATGATAAATCATACAATCATCCAACAACCTCTACAGACACCTTAATCTCAAATTACTCTGCGATAATTTCTTCCCCTGATTGGTTAATATCCAACCATGTTGTCCCCTTATTCCAAAACTACTTATCTAACTCACTGTTCTAATTGGACATCCATGATTTGGTACTGGGGCTTACCACTGCCAATTCTTCCTACCTACAACTAGATACTCCCAACACTCCAATAGTATGTTCTTATTCCTCAGTGCTACACACTCTGGTTCATTCTCTATTGAAGAGACACAAGAAATCTCCTTTGAATTATACTTCTTATAAGATCATTTCTCCATGGGTTGGGATGATGAGAGTAATCTTTCAGCCCTTTTTCTTTATTCCTCTTGACCAGAATAATGCTCCTGAAGTCCCTGTTTCCCTTCACCTACTTCTTCCTCCAAGGTAAATGAAGTCCTCTGTCAAAGAAAAACATCATCAATCCTACCCAAAGACATTTCATAAACCTCTTCTATTGATAAAAATTTAATTATACCTCACCCCTCGTTGGAATTATCAACACGAATCAAATCAAAATGGTCTAGAGAGAGATCCCTCTAAACATCAAAGAGATTTCACAGAATTAAATTAGATGCTATTCTTCATTTATTGATTCCCATTATCATCAGAAAGTCCCCAATACATTTAATAATATTCTCCCATACCTTGAAAACCTTTAAACCTCCTTTATTTTTTGATGGAACCTCCATAGTCATAGAAATTATAGTACAAGCATTCATAGCCTCTAAATAAGAGACCAACACAGTGGGGTTGTATTCCAGAAAATATGTAATGCTCATGCCCTCAGTTTCCACTGGCATTTAGGGGGATTGAATATTTGTTTTGAGGGATTCTATGTCATCCCTTTTATGGCTGAATATGTCAGCCACCTTTGGATCCGCCTTACTAGGTCTTGAGTCAATATTGACGGTATTGGCCGAAATAGGAACATGAATTTCCTCCTTGTCCATATAAAATCCTATAACCTTATCATTTATTTTGGAGTTTTTAGTGACATAGTAGGTTCCCCAAGTCCCTCTTTACCACCTTAGTGTAATTTCAAAGGAAGATAACTCATGAGTTTTCAAAAATATAGTAATCAATCAGAATTTTAAAAATAACAAGTTGTTTACAATGAAACTATTCACTAAAATTTCCCATAATCTATTACACTACTAGAATGGAGACATCGAATTAAATATATATTCAATGATGAATCCGATAAAAAACTAAATTAGTAATTTTGTTCAATTAGAGGAACCGACGAACCAGATTTCAAAGCATATATATTATATTTGTATTTTAAAAAGGAAGTATAATTTTAGGGAGATATACCCATAGTGATATAGTAGTGGAATCTAGAAGCATATGAAAATTTTAAAACCTCTAAAAAAGAAATATATGGATACCATTATTGGGGTATGGAGCATAGGAACTTGAAAAGATCATATCCTCTAAAGAAGGAAATTTTATCATAAAATATTTCATATTGAGGAGACCCACAATCGTATGTCCATGAAAACCCCATGAAACATGGATAAACATATTGAAGGTTAAAAAATAAGGTCTATGAGGCTTAAAAGATCCCCAAATTTTAATCCCAGAAGCGCTGGAGCCTCCAAGAACTCTTATTATGAAAGTGAGACCACATTAAAACTTTTGAAACGTCATATTACCCTCAAGAAAATTGAGATTGATGGAAAAGGAGAAGAACAGTCTGGATTTGAGTGATGAGAATATGGAGATGATAAATTTTTATATTGACACAAATGACCCCCCCCCCCACATTATAGTTGGGGGTGGGGAGGGGGGTCGGGACTATAGAAATCTGGTTAAGTCATCACTGTAGAGGAAGAGAGCGTCAAAACCACCATCAATATTTTAATGAGGGTTATGATTTAAATTTTCAAAGTGTTTTGGGGAATATTTAATTTTTAGTGATTTAATTTCAAAATATTTTTCTCTAGATCAATATTCAGGATAATAATTATATATATATATTAATATAAATATTATAAAGGAAATTTTAGGTCTATTTTTAATTTCATTTAGTGGTTTTAAAGAGGAATCTTTTTACCTGGTTTATACAGAATGTTTTAAAAAATGACCAAAGGAATGTAATATTCTTAATGTAAAATGTGATAGATACTTTTCTACCACCATTAATATTATTTAATTTGAATATTTATTTGTGAACTTACATTTTTTTCTTAAATGGAAACCCCTATTTAATTATTTTGGGGTTTTTAGTATTGAAAATGTATTTTTTAAAATAAATGGGAATTTTTATTCAAAATTGTTTTTCATATGGTATAAAAAGAGTTTTTTGATGGATTTGTTTTATGATTTATGGAAATTTTTAGAGTATCTTGAATATTACTAGGGGATCTTATATTTGGTATGAGACTTCAAGGGTAATTCATGTTATTTGGAGTAAAAAGTTAAAAATTTATATTGGAAGATTATGTGATTAAATACATATGATTTCTTGTTTTTATTATTAGTTAATATTTTTTTGGAAGATTAAAGATAGTTATTTTTTGAATGGTCTATGTTGAACTTTAGGTATTACTATTGAATGTTGGAGAATAATGTAGTTTTTCATCATTTAAAAGTTTGTTATTTTTGGTTCATTATATTATCTTATATTAACCATTGTATTGTTTATTAATGTATATAGATAGAATAAATATATAGATAATATTTTTGGGTTTATATGACTGTCTAGAAGTTGATTCTAGTTCTTGAGGTGGGAAAAAATCATCATGAATACTCATTTTTTGGAGAAAAATATGACTTTGTGGTGGAATTTGATTAATGGGTGAAACTATACTTATCAAGTAAGTATTTTACCTTTTTTTCTTAGATCAATTAGTAATATAATTCCCCAACTCTTTGAAATGGATCATAAAACAAAAATGTTATATGTTTGATTTTATTAATATGAAATCAATGACCTTTTAACCTATCAATTATTTCTGGTTTTTTGATTGGTATCTTTACAATTAACATTTTATCTATAACTATACTAAAAACTTGAGAGATAAGCTTTCTTCTATATCCATGTTTTACTATATGTATCCCTCCTATGGGTTTTCTCAGATGACATTTTTTAGTTCCCTTTAATTTAAAGATGAAGTTTCATTAATCCTTTTTCTGATGTGGTATTTCCAAAAAGGTATTTTGAAAAGTCATACCACCAGTTTTTTATTTCGTGTTCAAATCACAAGGATGGAATTTATTAATGGGGATTATGTAACATCACGATTTTTTAAAACGAATCATAATTTTCCGTAGTATAAGTGATACACAACATTGAGCATAAAAGATCAACTACATATTTTTATGTTACCATTATAAACCTACCATTAGAATAACTGGAATTAACATGATTAACAAAATTTTTAATGTATGTTTTGCTGATTTATATTTGGTAACAAGTTAATTATAAATTAATGTGAAACCCCTTTTAAAATGAAAGGAAATGTTTTTTGAAAAACAATTTAAATGTGCACATGTGTATTTAAAAGAGACCCTTCCCTTGAGTCTCATACCACATCACATGGATGATTTAGATAAGTATATTTAAAATATTAATAAGATATTAATGATATTTAGACCATTATATAATGATAAAATAATACTTACCTTCTTTCTATAATGACTATTGAAAAACGGAAACGTTACACATGTGTACATATGACTTGCCGAATCCATGATTATAACATGGTTAAATTTTCATATCCATATCAAATGAGAGAATATGAAGTTTAATTTATATATAAAATTGACTATTATGTAATGAATATTATTTTGGAGATAATGAACTAATAACCACTTTGACTATAGACATCATACCAAATTCATTTTGGACTCAAGTACCAAATATAATCAAAATGTCTAACATGAACACTAATAATTAAATAATTGCAATAAAAAGATAATAAGTGATATAAGAGGAATAATAAAATTATAAAAGGTCCTAAATAAATTAAATAATTTACCTATGTTTACTCTTCAGGATGATAATGGTTGAATATGATGAATCAGACTCAAGGTAAGGGACTTTGCCTCAATCTCCATTCATTGAGGTATATCATTATGTTATGCATAAACAATCATTAATGTTGTGAATATACATCACAATTGACATATCATATCATTAATTTAGTTATTCTCATGTTTTTTAATGTTTTATTAAAATTTATTCTTTCATGGTTCTTATGAGTTAAATGTTCAATGTGGGATCGGACACTTTGCATGTTAAAGGATTTAATTTCAAAATCTATTCCTCCATATTATTAATAATAATTATTATTATTATTTCTATATAAAAGGAATAAAAAATAAATTTTTTTGTTTATTTGTATGGTTTTAAAAGTGAATGTTTTTACATGATTTATAAGGAATGCTTTAGAAAATGAAAAAATCAATGTTCTATTCATAACATGAATGAAAATAATGAATTTTCCACCATTATGGCCATTATTTTAATTTTGGATTAATTTTCCCAATTAAATGATTCCATAAATGGAAAACCATCTTGATCTTTTAAGTTATTTTCTTATTTAAAATGGGGTTTCAAATAAAAGGGTGCTCTAGAATTGAAAAATTGGTTTTAAATGAAAATGTTATTTTTATACAAAAGTGTTTTTCGTAGGTAATTAAAAGAGTTATTCAATGGATTTTATGATGAATGTGTTTTATTCATGAAATAGTATAAAAGAATTATGTGAATCGAGTGATCCTGGTACATCATATACGAAGGTTTTATCTGCATTATAGCTCACAGGTGATCTTAATATATCTTTTAAGAAGGATTGAGCCCCATAATAGCTCATGAGGAATGAGTGAACTTGATATGACTTATAAGAAGGGTTGAGATTTATTATTGCTCATCGGTGAGCCCGATACATATTTTACGAAAGGTAGAGCCCTATTATAGCTCATAGGTGAGCCCGATATAGCTTATATGAATTGTTGAGCTACATTATAAATCACAATATAGCCCGATATAGCTTTTATAATGTGTTATCCCCATTATAGATCTATAATGAATTGGGTCAAAATAATATTTGAAATCAACCGTATTGTTATTCCAATGGAAATGTTTTATAACATTATTTACGTATATGATTCTCTATGTCACCTAAAAGAGTTATAAATTATTTCTATAAGTTTTAATTATCTTTGTTGAGAATAATTTATGTGTGTTATTCATGTGAAAATGTTCTAAACATGGGATGAGTGCAAAAGCTCTATAAGGGTTATAAAAAGAAAGGAAACTGTTAGTTTAGTTAAAACCTAAAAACTTATATAATGTTTGACATTAACATTAGAATTATTTTAGTGTATGAAATAAAATAGTTTCTTAGAAAAAAACTCAAATTTTTCTCAAATAAAATCATTAAAAACAATATAAATCAATTTAAACTCTTTTAGGTGACTTAGATTATCATATACATAAACCCGTTGTAATATATTTCAGTTGGAATAACCATTTGGTTAAAATACAATATTATTATTACCCAATTCACTGGAGATCTATAATGGGGATCACCCTCTGTATAAGCTATATCAAACTCACCCTTGAGCTAAAATGGGGATAAACTCTTTGAATAAGATAAAGCACTCTCACTTGTTTCTAATGAGCTATAATGGGGATCAACCCTTCATAAAATCTATACTGAGCCCACCCGTGAGCTATAATAGAGAAAATGCATTATTATAAGCTATATATAGATCCCCATTTCATATAATTTTCAATTAATATATCATGAATAAAACAATTTCATCATAAAACCCTTTGAAAAACTCTTTTAATCATATATGAAAAATAGTTTCTTATAAAAATACCCTTTTATTTAAAAAAATATTTCCAATTCCAAAAATCCCAAAAATAATTAAATATGGGTTTTCATTTAAGAAGACATGTAACGCAGAGAACTATTTTTTACCTAATATGACTATAAAATATTTATAATTATTATTCTAGTGTTATGCACCGATACATCGTGCAATTGTGAGGCCCAGTGTGCCTTGAATTAATTGTATAAAAATACTAAATTGATTTTATATAATTCAAGCACAATTAATTAAAGAAAATCGGATATCTCTTAAAAATTGAATGGAGCAAAAATCTGAGACGACTATTGGGTCCAGAATGATGTGTTTCCCCTAGGTGCGGTATAAAATGAGTCGATGTGGGACGTTTGGACCCCTCACTCATTGGCAGCATGTTAAATGGAAGAATTAAATTATTAATTAATTTATTTAATAGATAAAACCCAAATACCACTTGGATTGGGTATAGGATGAGATATATGATTCCGCCAATGAGTTCATAACATAGGATTCACCCTAATTAGAGTATAACCTTTGTCAACATTAGGAGTTTGTCTTATGCCACATCATAGACGAATAATTAATTAATTAAAAAATTATTTATTTCATTATTTGGTTAATATCATAAACCTATTATATGTGTATAAATTCATATTTTAGGGATTTGGAATCATAAACTTTTTTGAACGACAAATCCTCTTCCTCTCCAATACTCCCCCCTCTCATTGGAAAATAACGAACAACAAAGAACCATGATGAGACTTTGGATCTTGGCGGTTCAAAATGCGATGAGCGCAATAGATCTTGACGAACATGTTCTTTATCACTGACAACATATCCAATCCAGGTAGGAATCTTATTTTGTGTTCTTATTCCCAAAATTATATTTTGAGCATTTTTTTAGTCAATTATTCAACTTGCACCCTTGATCAAACCACTAGATGAGCCTAAGAACCAATTTATATTGTTTATTACATGTTCTTACCCCGGTGCACTTTTCTCAATCACTGGCCAAGAAAACATTGTAGGTAATTTTTCAAATATTTGTTATGGTGCCATCCCCTCCCCGAATTGTTCATGTTTTCCACCATGGAATCCCAGTGGATTGCAGTTTGATGATTGATGGGTGACTCGAGATCGGTCGGGTGCACAGAACGAGAAAGCTCCCTGTCAGAATCGTGCAACCACAATAGAATCATGAGTAGATTCTATCTATGAATAAATCATGACATTGGGATTTTCATATCTGAGATCATTCCACATCTTTGTGGTGGATTCAATGAGTGGTGGCCTGTGAAAGGATTGGTAGTCCGTGTGGGCTAACCGGAGGTAGCGATGATATCCAGCAAGGGAAGGTAACTAGGAAAGGAGGTATGGCAAATCAGGGTGGTGCAAGAAGGGCGGTCCGGAAAGGTTGGTTGGTCAAATGTGAGTAGGGTTATTCGATGTTGTGCTGGAGGAAAAAGTTGGTGGTCCACAAAGCAGCCCAACGTTGCGAGGCTGGCATCTTCCAAGCAGCACAGTGGTTTGGGCGAGTGACGGCTAAAACCATGGCATATCGATGGTCGCAGGGAATAGGCAGCGCAAAAAAGGAATCCAGGTGGTGACTGAGGGGAGTCACCCATGTGAGATCTAGGGGTAGGTGGAAGGTTTAATGGAAAAATGAAAAAAAATAAAAAATAATGAAAGAAAAAAATTTAAGTGCATTATTATTTTTATTTACTTAAACCTCCGTAACATCCTCATTTCACATCCAATTCACAAACAGTCATCGATAGTGTGGCACTAACTCTAATATAGACATTATAAGTCTGATATTGGATGCCTTTTTGGGGCTTTCAGATCAGGTACACGAAATTCTCAATGAAATCATATATTTAATATTATTATAAAATCTTTGACCTGCCATAACTCTTGTGTGCGACGTCCGATTGAGGTGACATCAGTGACAACATAACCCTATCATTAAGACGGTCAATTAATGTCCAATTTTGGATGTTAAATTATGGGTTTGGACTCGGTTCCATGAAAAACCCAACAATATCATTATTATTGTTGTTTTGGAAGCTTGCATCTATTGTAACTCTCCCATACTACATCCGATTGGTGAGATGTTAATGGTGTAGTGTCCTCAAAATTGAGGCGGACTTTTCCAGACCAATTATATGTATTTAAATTGAGATAAATTTATAGTCCCCACATGACACCATTCTAGGGAGATGTGGATAATTATGACTTCTTTTAATCAGATTTCTGTTTGGCCCAAATAAATAGTCGATCATGCATGTTTTTCTTTAAGGATTACAAAGGCATGATATGTTGGGATGTTCAAAGCCTTATTTCGTGATATCCTTAAATGTGGAAACATGAAAGGAATATCATTGGAATATACTTTTGATTTTTGTGAAGATAACCCACAACATGGTCCATCCATGACTCTTGTGAGAGTGGAGAAGATTTATGTAGAGATACAGTCAAATGTTCTAGGACTATTTGAGGAGGCGTGTCAGCAAAATAAGTTTTTCCCTTCTGATCAACGATGAGTGTTGTGCGCTCATTGACATCCTAAGTAGGCATTACATATATTATGTGAGTCCCATGGCACGCATAGGGGGTACTTATTCATAGTTTAGTACACTGTAATCGTAAGGTAAACAGAATGGAAATGATGCGGGTCCACACATCATGCGGGCCCCATTTGCACTATGTACAACTATATGAATTATTCAACCTCTCGTAACTCCTTCCTCTAAACTCATATATTTGGCATGTGAGAAGCCTATCCCAAGTGTTTTTCCATGTAGAACTTTATGTATCCTTACATAGTGGATTTAGAGTTACGAGTCAAGATATTCTGATTGTTAGGCCTATCCAGGGTAGCACTCGATTACTATAGTGAAGTTGTTCCAAGAGGTACCATCTAGGTGTGATGGCTAGAGTTCCTCAATGCTTTTCTGAGAGGTATGACCTTTCATTTATGGCCAGAGTTCTTCGATTCTTTTCGGAGAGGTACCATCGACCAAGAATGGCCAGAGTTCTTTGATTCTTTTCTGAGAGGCACTATCCAGTAGGGATGGCCAGAGAAGATCCAGATTTGTATCTAGGTGGACTGTGAAGTGGTCCTCAATGGATGTTATGAGTTGAACACTCCATTAAGACTGTGCATGGGTCCACTATATTTTCCATGTCGAAGCCACCATCTGGGATGGGTATGGGTCCTCGACAACACTAAAGTAGAACCCTCTAGAGGGGTCGGGGATGGGTCCTCGACGACACTAGAGTAGAACCCTGTAGTCGGGCTGGGTATATGTCCTCAATTATGAGACACGATATCTTGATTATGAGATAGTGTTGAGGCATGATCTGTGGTGACTTTGGACTCTCATGAAAGAATGGAATTGTTCCCACCAAGACATCCCATTGTGACGTGACCTAAAACCATGAGGGTGAGACAATGTCGCCCAAAGTGGATAGTATCAAGGTGTGGTGATTGAGTCCCTTTTTCAGGAAGTTCAGAGCAGATGTTTGGGATTCGTGGAATCAATAGTTACATCCGGTACTTTTGGAGACACACTTTTCCTGGGATGATATTTTCAGATGGAGATCCCCTTACTCTCCCATTTGGTTTTTTGTGCTTGAGTATATATATATTTCTTTTTTTTCTAGTCCCACTCCAAGGGTTTTTTGATACTCTCCTTCCCAGAGAGGTGAAGTTGCATGGGGGTATGCCACGTACTTTTCAGGTTTAGCTTATCGTGGTTGGACGAGTCTACTCTCATACTATTTGTAGATAAGACTCAATGATATGTTCATCTTATCCCCACTTATAACACTTTTTGTTTGTATGAGATTACTTTACAATTTTAGTGGCTTGAGATCAACTTATTTTTACTGTTCATTATTCTATATACTGGTATACTTCTATTAAATCTCATGTTGTTCCCCTCTTTAGTAACTCTCTTGATGATACCTCGAGCCTTCTGGGAATCCTTCTGAGAATTTTTATACTCACCCCTTCTTGGGATTTTCCTGAAATTGGTGTTCCCTAGAATATGACAAACATGTTGGTCATGATATCAGAGGAGCATAGGGATACTGGGTTCTAGGACCATGTGCGGTGGTCCTAGCTTGGGACTCAGTAGCAGGACTCTCCCAGCTGTTTTACTGTTTTCACCTGTTTCTGGGTTGTTGGACGTTTCTAGTTGGGTGTGTGTTTTACCCTTTTCCCTTTCTGCTTTACTTTTCCTATACTTGTACTATTTAGAGGTCGATTCATATATGTCTGATTTCTTATTTATAGCACTATTTCATCTTTCATTATTTTTCTCTACACTTTTCAATTGAGTTTGTGGCGTGTGTGGGTATAGTTTCCTAGGAAAAGGCCTCCCATTGTTTGTTTTTCCTTCGGTGCAAGTCGTCGGCCTCGGGCCTATGGATGCAGGCTTGGGGTAATTGTGGCTCGAGCCCCGGTGTGGCTCGGGTTGTTACAAGTGGTATCAGAGGTGGTTCGACCATTGGGACCTTGTTTGAGTGTTTCCCTAAAATGTATTTGGTTGGGTTTAGGGAAGTAGTGTCGAAGTGTCTCGAGAGGGGATATTAGGAAATAGAGTCTAGGAATGGTACATGCGGTCGACATATCCATTCAATGTTACGGTAATTACATGCTTGTCGACTGGGCACAACGATACACTTGTTGTAGGGAACAATGGTTCATGTATCATATAATATCCAATCTTTGATTTTCCTTCTTGAGTTAGATCCCCACATGCATTGATATATTCTCATCCAACCACGGTACTCCCTGATAACATCCCGGATGTCTCTGCGATGATATCTAACAAATATACTAGCTCTGGTTCATGATGAAAATTCTATGAGAAATGAGACCTCAATTCAAGACCCATTGTGTGCCCCCTTTCCTCTAGATGGGTTGGTAGTAGCACCTCGACCTGTAGAGCAACAGAAAACCCCAATAGAGAAGGCTGATGAAGTGCGTGGGTTGAGCGCACTTCGCAATTTCCAGTGATAGAGATCGTCGAGGTTCTATGGTGACCTAGACCCTCAGACAATAGAGGTTTGGCTAGAGTTCGTTGAACACCTCTTCAGGATTGTGATGACACCAATAGATAATATGGTGGATTTGGAATCCTTCCTTTTTCCATAGAGTAGCTGGGTGTTGGTGGAGCTCGGTTATACAGACACTTGATGAGACGACGCTCTCATGGGATGACTTCTAGTTGTGGTTTTGTGAGGAGTACTAACCGTAATTCATGCACTTTGTTCAACTTTAGGATATCCTATATTTTCAGTAAGGAGGGATGATGGTGACTGAGTATGCGAATAGGTTCCCAGACCTTCCACGCTACTCTCTGAACATGATCTATAATAGCTAAATCCCAGTGTGGAAGATCTTGCAGGGAATATATGGAGAGATCTGGGTGATAATATTACCATTGTGCATGACCACCTATGTCTGGGTGGAGGAGCAAGCACTGCTAGGGGAAAACCATTTGTCAGAAGAACACCATATAGATGGTTGTGGTAGTGATCACAATAGATCTGAGACTTCTGTTGTAGCTAAAAATCTCTACAAGATGAGATCTCTACATTGGAGATATTATTATGATTTGACTCTGGAACAAGGTCATCTCAGAGAGGGCCAGTGTTATGCATGTGATGAGAATGGTCACAGGGCACAAGACTACCCGACCAAATGTGATGAGAACACTAGGAAGGCAGCAGGAGGACCACCACGACAGAGACATTGCCGTGATCGGGGTGGTCCCCAAAGAGGTGGTGCTGGAAGAGGAGAAAGATGATTTGGAGGTGGGGGATGACATTGTATGGTCATTCCACCACAACTAGGTGGCCCAGGTTGGGCTCAGGAAGCGGGAAGCTAGGTCCATGGACAACCACAAGATTTGGATGTCTACAATATTACAGAGAATTATACAATAAGAGTTACTCCTTGTGTATTTTCTTCTTTTTGTAGTTTAACTTTTTAATCATGGTGTGAGATTCTCTTTCCTCCCTGCTCCTTGATTGAGGTTTTATCGGGATGATGCCAGATGTCAGTATAACCTTATGTCCGTACTATTTTACGTAGCTTTAAATGCATGAAGAAGAGGGTGCAATTTTATAACAGAGTACCTATTTTTGAACATTACTCTCCTTCGAAGAGGGGTGAAGACATGCAGGTTATGCCACATGCTTTCTGTGTTTGGCCTCTTACGGTTGGATGAGTTCACTCACCCATCCAGTTTTTTGGTACCTTGCATTCTCAATGTCATGTCTTGATACACCAGTTATCATGTAGAGGTTTAGGTGAAGGAGACCTCCTGAACATAATTATGCGACTCACTACCTAGTGCAAATAACGATGGTGTTCACCCTGAGAATGTGGAGAAACTATCTTTTGGGAGATGTAAGTGTGGGCTACATATGAAAAGTTTTTTCCATAGTTTAGGTTTTTGAGGATGAAAATATTGAAGGAGGAAATAACTAAGATACCCTATTTTTAACTAATAATACATTGGAGTATTTCTAAATATTATACCATAGCTATGTGCGGAGACGATATGAAATTATGAGGCCTAGTGTGCCCGGAATTAATTGTATAAAAATATTGAATATATATTATGTTAAGCACACACAGTTAATTAAATAAAATGGTATATCTCATAAATAGTTGATATGATCATAAACATGAGACCACAGTTGGGTTGTAAACATGACCTTTCCTTTAAGAGGGACATAAAATGTGTCATTGCGCGATTCTTGGACCCCTCGCTCATTGGTGGTATGTCAAATCGATGAGTTAAATTATTAATTTATTCATTTAATAGCTCAAACCTGAATTACACATGGACGGGGACTATGATGAGAAATCTGATGCCACCATTGTGTTTAGAAAAAAGGTTTTACCCTAGGTAGGCTATAAACGTTGTGGGCATTAGTAGTTTGGATTATGTTCCATCATGGACAAATATTTAAGAAATGAAATAATTATTTATTTAATTATTTGGCTATTTTCATAAACCTAATTTATGAGTATAAATTCATATCATAGGGATTTGGCCTCATAAATGTTTTTCCAACGACAGATCCTCTTCCACTAATCTCTTCTCCCCTCTTATTGGAAAATGATGAATGACGAAGAACAGCAATGAGACTTCAGATCCGGAAAAATCGAAATGCGACAAGCACAACGAACCTCGATGAATGCGGTCCTCATCTACAAAAACTGATCCAATACATATAGGACTCATTAATGGTGTCATTATACCCAAAATTAAATTTTTATCATGTTGTTAGTCAATTAATAAACCCGAGCCTTTGATCAAACCACTACATAATCCCAAGTACTAATTTATATTGTTCCCCACTAGTTCTAACCCTAGTGCCATTTTATCAATTGCTAGACCATAATTCATGGATTTTGATGATTGAAACCATTTTTATGGTGCCTTTACCTCCCCAAATTCATTGAGTTTTTCACCATGGCATCACCGTGGATTGTGTTTCGATGATTGTCGGGCGACCAGAGCTCGATCTGGCATAAAGAACGAGTCGAATATGTGTTGAAATTGTTCAATAATAAAGGAATCATGAATGGAAACTGGAAATGAAAATATCATGACCCGAAGTTCATAGATCTATGATTCTTCCACCAATATGGGTAGTATTGAAGGTGTGGTGTTCTGGGAATGGAGCAGCGGTCAGTGCAGGATAACCAGAGGCATCGACGACGTTTGAAAAGGTGAGGCAGCTGGGCGAGGTAGCTCTGGAGATGCAGGGTGGCACAAGTAGTGTGGTCCAATGTGGTAGGGTGGTACAAATTGAGTATGGTGGTTTGGCGATGAGCAAGCAGTGGAAATCATTGGTCTGTGAGGCTACCTGGCATGGTGGGCCAGGCGGCTCTTGAGTGCCAGGATGGCTGGGGCGAGTGAAGGCGGAGGCTATGGTGGATCGACAGCGGCATGGTGTAGGTGGCACGATGAAGTTAGCTAAGTGGTAGTTGAGGGTAGGCACCCATGCAAGCTCTAGGGGGAGAGGTAAACCCTAATGGAAAAATTAAAAAAGAATAATAATTAATGATAAAGAAAAAGAAAAAGAAAAATATTATTATTATTATTTACTTAAACCCCCATGACTTCCTCATTCGACATCCATTTCACGAATGGTCAGTGGTTGTGTGACCCAGACACTGAGACGAACATTGTGATTTTGATATTGGATTTCATTTTCAGGTTTTCAGATCGAGCAACCGAAACACACAATAAAATAATAGATTTAACATTATTATAAAATCTTTGACCCACCATAACTCCTACGCGTGATGTCCGATTGAGGTGCCATCAGCAGCGATGTAACCCAGTATCTAAGATAATTGATTTATGTCTAATGTTAGATATTATATTTTGGGTTGTTACTTGTGTCCAAAAAACTCCCAATAATATTATTATTATTATTATTGTGGTGGAATTGTGAATCTGTCAAAACTCTCTCAGAATGCATCAGATTGGTGACTTGTCAACATTATAGTGACCCTAAAATTGAGGTGGAATTTTCACGACCAATTCCATGTTTTTAATTAGAGATTGAGTTGCGGACCCCACATGACTCCATTCATGCACAATGCGGCGAATTATGATTTTTTCCATCAGATGTCCATTTGGTGTGAATAAATAGTTAATCTTGCGTGTTTTTCCACCAAGATCACAATGGGGTGATCTGTTCGGACGAGAAAAGCCTTATTCCACAATCTCATTAAATGTGAAAACATGGAAGGAATATTAGTTGATGATCCTTTTGACATGTTTAAAGGTAACCCATGGATTGAGTCACCTTGACTCTTGTGAGAGTAGATAATATGTATGAAGAGACGTGGTTAAATGTTTTTTTAACGTTTTAGGAGGTGTGTCAGAAAAATTTTGTTTTTCCCTCCAGATCTAAGACGAGCTTCATACGCTCATTGACCTCCTAAATAGATGCCCCTTATTCTCTAGGAATACCTTGGTAGACCTAAGGGTACTTATTCACAGTTTAGTACCCACCAATGATTAGGTACATGGATTGGAAATTAGGTGAGGCCACACGTCATGTGGGCCCCACATGCACCATGTACTACTATGAAAATTCTTCTACCTCTCATAACCCTTTCTTATTCACTCAGATATTGTTATGCGAGTAGCCTATCCTGAGTGTTTTACTATATAAAATGTGAGGGATCCCTCCATAGTGGATTTCAAGTTAGGATTCGAGATATTCTTTTTGTGAGGACAATCCAAGGTGGCCCCAATGACTACAATGGCATTCTTTTGAGTGGTATCATCTAGAAGGGGTGGCTAGAGATCCTTGATACTATTCCAAGAGATACCATCCCATATGGATGGCCAGAGTTCCTAGATTATTTATTGAGAGGTACTATCCTCCAAGAATGGAGAGAGTTCCTCGATGCTTTTCTGAGAGGTACCATAAACCAGGGATGGCTAGAGAAGATAAATTTTTACCACCAGTTGGGATAGAATGTGGTCCCCAATGGCAGTTCTGAGTAGATCCCTCCATCTAGGCTGGACATGGGTCCTCGATCGTTTTTATGTTGGACCATCCAGCCTAGCTGGGGATTGGTCTTCAACGACACTAGAGTAGAACACTCCATCAGGGTAGGGGATGGGTCCCTGAAAAAAATAGAGTAGAACCCCCTAGTCTGGTTGGGTATGGGTCATCAACTATAAGACACAATCTCTTGGCTATGTGATAGTGATGAGGAATTCCCTGACAAGACTTTGGATACTCTAGAAAGAAGGAAACCTTTCCATAAAAGACACATCCTTATGATGTGACCTAAATCCTTGAGGGATAGATAGTGCTTATCAAAGTGGATCGTATCAAGGAGTGGTGATTGAGTCCCTTGTAATTGCACATCAGAGCAGCCGTATGGGAAGCAAGGCATCGATGGTTACTTATGGAACTATTGGAGACTCACTTTTCCTAGGCTGAGCTTTTGAAAAGGAGATCCCCTTACTCTCTCATTTGGTATTCTTTAACTAAGTATATATACATATTTATATACATCTATATCTATCTCTATATACTATTTTTTTGAGTTCCCACCCCTTGGGTTTGGATACTCTCCTTACAGGAGCGGCGAAGACACGCAGGGTATGCCACGTGATTTCGGTGTATAGCTTCTCGTGGTTGGACGAGTCTATTATCCTTCTATAGGTAGAAAAGACTCGCCAAGAAGTTCAAATTATAACAATTTATATATCCTTATATTTGGATGAGATAACTTTAATCTTTTAGTGGGTTGAGCTGCACTTCATTTTACTATACCTTTTTCTTTCTACTGGTCTCCTTCTGTTATATCTTTTACTACTCTCCTCTTTCGAACCTCTGTTGCTGCTCCATCATGAATTCAGGAAATCCTATTGAGTATTTTTATACTCATCCATTCTTGGGGTTTTCCCACACATGGTGTTTCTTGGAAGAAGACAGACATGTTGATCAGGATATCAGAAGAGATTAGGGATATGAGGTTCTTAGACTATGTGTGGTGGCCATTTCTTAGGATTTGGGAGTGGAATTCTCATAGTAGTTTTACTTATTCACATGTTGCTGGGTTGTGGCACTTTTCTAGTTAGGTGCATATTGTTCCCCTTTCTCTTTCTTCTTAACTTTCTTGTACTTGTACTTATTAAAGGTCGATGAATATATTTTTGGACTCCGTTTTATTATTGTGTTGTGTCTTGATTTCTTTTCCTCTTCACTTTTTCATCGAGTTGGCTGTGTATGTGTGTATAATTTCTTAGGCAAAGGCATCTGCTAGTTTTTTGTGCCTTCTCCACTAGTCACCAGCCCCTAGACTATTAAGGTGGGCTTGGGGTAGTTGTGGCTTGATCCCTGATATGGGTCGGGTCGTTACATGTAATCGTTCAAAGAAAGTTAGAAATTAAATAATAGTCACTACGATAGAATTGTTTTTGTCACTATGTATGGTAAGAATAAAACATTCCAAGTGATGTTTATCAAAACATTCTATTTAAAACATGCAAAAATATTTCTTTTGAAATCATTTGAATGGAATTTAAAATAGAGATAAAATATACTTTAAAATCATTTTATATCCGTAACAATAATATCAGTAATATTGACCTAGAGAAAAATATTATGAAATTAAATCTTTATACATTCAAGGTATCTCATACCGCTTAGAACATTTAAATCAAAATAACTAGGAATAAATAAAAATTAGAAAACATTAAATAAAATGATATTAAATAAATTAATGACATTAGATGTCAAAGGGAACTGTATACCTTATAAAATACAGTGGGTGTATAACAAAAAAATATGCTTCAATGAATGGAGATTGAGAAAAATTATCTTACCTTGAGTAAGACTCGTCACGTACAATCATTATATTACTCAAAATTAATCTTAGGTTAATTATTTAATTTCTAGATAAAAATTTCCATGTTTATTATTCCTTTTATATGACTTATTACCAAGTTATAACAATTAATTTATAATCTAAGTTGACGTCATAGGTTTAGATAATATTTAGTAAAATGACATTGTTATGATGTCTATAGTAAATATCGGTTATTATTACATCATATATAGAATGATATTCATGAAATAATAATAACTTTTATCAATAAATTTTACTATTAATTCTTTATAGTAAATATTGATATGAAAAATGAACTATGTTACAATCATGGGGACGGTAAGACATATATAAGCATTAATAAAAGTTCTTCTTTTGAATGATCATTATGAAAAAAGTTAAGAATTTTTTATCTTTAAATAATGTTCGTAATATAATTAATTTTATATTAATATTTTAAATATATATATGTATATCATCCTTGTGATGCGATGATGAAAAATGAATCACATTGTTTCGTGGATGTGATAGTTCACATGTACGCATGAATGACAATATCATTTTTGTGTGTGTGTAAAGAAAATCACATAAATGATATATTATCATCTAATAATTCTAGATATTTTATAACTATCATATATAAAATTTACTTTTATAATTACTACCAGTCTTGAGAGATGGTAATGGAAAATAAATTATATTAGTTTGCGAGGCAATAGTTTTTGATACCCATGAATGAAAATTCTTCCCAATTTGATAAAAGTTGAGATGTATTTAGGTGGTGATATTAAAATAATAAAATATCAGCATATTTATGTTAATATAGTTATTATTTTGATATGGTTAAAGAATATTTTAAGGAGTTTTAATAATAAACAAAACACGCACACTTAATTAATAACAACACCTTTTCATCAGATAATCTCATCTCCTTAACACCTTAAGACCACAAAGGATGGTGTTATGAATAAAATAAGAGATGTAGAATGTGGAAATGGATTATAGAAAGGTATTTTGGTAGAGCATAGTGAATCAAATTAGGTTTTTATATGTGATGAAAAGAGAAGAATGAGTTCCCTTTTATTGGAGAGGGGAGGGGTACTCTTGGAATTCTTGAAAATATTAAATTAATATAAAGTAATTTTATATTCCAAATAGATAAAAACTAATTTATTTAGAATTTAGGAAAATAATTTTTAAAATTCCCTATTCCGATGAAAATTAGGGTATCTTTTTTTATTTTTTAATCCATATCATTTAGCCTTAACCCTTATTTCACCTTTTTAATTCTTACCATGATCTGAGGTAATTTAAACATTTTTTATTAATATAAATCCAATATAATTACAAATAACCACTAAATTATTAATAATTTACATTTAAAAACTTATAAAATTATATTGGGTGAATTTATATTTTTATTAATTTTATATCATTTAATAAATTGTAATTTAATTTAAAATATCATTAATGTAAATTTTGACCCTATTAATTAATTAACATTTAAAAAATATCATAAAATCATGGTATGTTATAAAGAACTATTTTAAATCATCACTAACATGTCAATGTAATATTTAAAATTCATGTATGATATTAATTCTCTCATATTATATTTATTTAAATACTTTTAATACCATTTATTTTATATTTTATTTAATTATACAATTTCTGCGTCATCCTTGTGAAAGCAATTAATTTAATAAGTTATTTGATAAAAATTAGAAATAAAATTTGATGATGAATATAAAAATTTTAACTTTAAAAATAAGATTTAATTTAAAAAATATACCATATATAACCCCATATTAAAAAAATATTCACTTTTTAAAATCAAAAGTATGACAAAATTGACATTTCATTGAATATAATACTATAAATTGATTAAAATCATGTAAGTGACTCAAGGTGCTCATAAAATCACCCCAATGATGATTTTGGTATAAAATAAATCATAAAATAAAATTATGACTAGTGTTAGGGTAATTTTATAATATTTATAATATTATATTTATGCATAATTAACAAATTTACTCTTAACCATGCTAATAAAAAATATTTCTACAGTTACTATTCACAATGTACAAATATAAAAGGGGACTATTTAATAAATTTGGAACTTATGATTAAAAATATGGAATCAATATTCATGAATTCAAAAAAAATAATTTTCTAAAATTAATTTAAAATTAATCCTGCAGACCGATCGAGAGAATGTGTTTTAAAGTAAAAATGTTCAAAATATTGAAATATTTTTTATATATAAATTCAATGTGAAATTGATTCTAAATACCAATATTGGATTAAATGATATTAAATGTTTCTAATTATAATTTAAAACCATTCAAATAAATAATTTTACACTATAAATAAATCTGTTTAAAAAGCAGTTTTCAATTCAAACACTCCATTTTTTAACTATTCATCAAAACAAGAAACTTATCAGATAAATATAAAAAATAAAAACACAGTAAATTTCAATATTAAGATTTCAAAGAAGTTATTTAATTATAAAATGAAATTTTTAAAAGTTTCAAGAAATATATTTGAAACAAGTGAGCCATCAAAAGGCGACAGAACTGTCATTTTAGAAAAATACTTCTTTTATGCATAAAATTGGATTTGTTTTTATATAATTTCTAGAAAAAAAATATTGCTGAATTTAATCTATCCGATTTAATATAAAGTATATATTTCATTAATATATCCCAACAACATTAGTTTGTTTATTTAGTTGTATAAAATACACTTTTGCACATTCAAATAGTTTTTTATAAAAGTATTTCCTTTTATTTTAAAAAGGGTTCTAAATTCCTTTATAATTAATTTTGTTACCTATGAAATAATTATTTATACATGTTTAAACCATATATTAATAATTTAGTTAATCATTTTCATTCTCTCCATTCTAATGAATAGTTTATAATTGTTAAATAACAATAATAATTTGTTCGTTTAATATTGATATGACATATCATGTATGCTATCGAACATAGTATTTCATTTTAAAAACTCGAGATGTTACAATAAAAATTTAAATTTATAAATGTTTCACCAATTTATGATATTATATTTATCTATTTAATGAAATCGACAATATTTCTTCATATTCCATGGTAATATAGTTCCTTAACTCTTTGAAAAAAATCCATTAAAAAAACTTTTTAATTTTTATTTTTATTTATAATAAATTTGAGGGTAATTTTCACCCCTCAATAATGTATAGTTTTATGGTCATTTAATTTCTCATGGATATGTTCTCTATTACTATATATTATTATTTAGACATTTTATTTATTCTCCATTTCCATATTTTCACTTCCCTTTATTAATATCCTTATCTAAGAAGATGATAATGTGTTTTCACAAGCAATATCTATTTTTTCACACTTTCCGCTTTTAAATGTAAATTTTATCATCCCTTTATATGATATGGACATTAAACAATGGTACATTAAAATAATGGATACTTGATTACTGGGATAATAATTATGAGGGTGTAATTTTTTTGAGGTGGTAGGTGGTTTGTAACACCTTGAAAATATACTTTAAATGATTATTATTCTCTATAGCTTACTTGACACACAACAATGAACTTTAAGTGAACTATAGTATACCAAAAAATATTATTATTTTAATGTGACTATTATGACCAATATATCAAATTGGAAGATAAAAATAGTATTAACCAATTTACGATATATATATATATATTCAATAATCAAAATTTATTTATTAATTCATAATAAATAAGATTTTAATTTTCAAGTCATTTTAAGATTAAAAATTGTATTTTCTTCAACAATTATGTTTATTTATTTTTTATATGGATTAAAATTATTTTATTAAATTTTTAAGATTTTTTTTGAGGTAATTAATTTTTTTAAAAATCATCGTGTAAATTTTATCGTAGGGTGATTATTTTTGGATTTTATAAAATGATTTATCCTTTAGTGAATACAAAAAATATAATTATTTGTAAAATTATTAATAATTTTAATTTAAAAAGAATCATTTTTTAATTTTGTATTAAATAAATTTAAGTATCATTTAATTATAAATAATATTGTAAATTATATAATAATATATATTATACTTTAATTTGGTATAAGTTCATTTTCAGGCATAAAAACCCATTTATATTAAAACGATTTTTATTCCCATAATGTGTTTTTATCATCAAAAATTAAATTAATCACTATTTATTAATGATATTAATAAAATAAATAAACTATATATTTAATATAATATTTTATCATTATATTTATGGGTTTTAAATGGATGGGAATTGAAGTAAATTTAGTTGTATGCTTAAATGAAATTTTATAAAAATAAATTTTTATTGCGTTTTTATACTTATTTATTTTATAAATGAACAAAAAATAAATATATTAAAATGGATTACATATTTTTAATCATAATTATATATATAATTTAATATATTCCACTGAATGTTTTTCATAATGAATGGTGGAAATAATAATGTTTTATTACCACAGTTTATGTTAAAACATGCTTATTGGGGTGGTGAAAAGCATTTGAATGCCCCAAAAAGTGTAAAATTATTATTATTTAATGTTATTTAAACATATATTATCTTAAATAATATTTAATTGCCATTTTTTCCACTTGAACATGGGTGTTACATTATATTATTGAAGTCTTTTACAACATTCCATGTGTTCCCCCCTCACTTATAATAGAGCACCCATCCTCCTCCATTATTCCCAAAATTTGAGCCTACTACATCAGTAAATGACTACCCAAAAACCTTCAGATATTACTTATATTCATCTTAGATCTTATTTTATTCTCACAATAATATTTTCTTATGGTTTAAGGTGGATGAAAATAGAGGTCTCTCAAAGAAGATGTACAAATCTTAACTGAGATCTTTCAATTTTATTTATTCTTCCACATTATCTAATCATTTTATATCCATAAAAATGACTTATAAAATATTATAACATTACTTAGATGTTATTTTGATTATGTAACAACCATTTACAACTTTTTATCCATCAAATTGGAAATGAAAATATCGCTCGTGTGTACGTGTGGACAACCACCACCATAGAGTGATATTATTCACATTACCAAACCATTTTCATGGTTGATTAATTTGATTTTTCAAATGTTTATGTATGATATTTGTGAAATTATTATGATTGTATAATTATAATAACTTATCTACCTTTTTTTCATCCCACCCATTGAATAATGATATCGTCGCTCAGGCGTACGTGTAGACTACCACCTCCATGAAGCGATGCGATTTGTTTTCATTTTTCTATACTTGTATGTTAATAAGGATATATTTAATGAATATATATAAGATATATCTGACATAATTACTATTATTTAAATTTTAATTATTATTTAAAATTTATTCATTCCATCCATTGAAAAATGGAAACATCACTCGTGTGTACGTAGAGATGGTCATCTCCACAAAGAGATATAGTTCAATTTTCATCCACTATTTATATGAATTGTTATAAATATGTATTAAATTAATATATATGACATTTATATCAGGATTATTATTTTTGATATTATTTAACCACAATCAAATAAGAAGTTCCATAACTGCTATACTGAAACTTACATGTGAAACAAAGCAATTAACACCATAAATGACAACTTTAATAGAGAATTGTTAATAAATAGGTGTTGAAATTTTAAAAGTGGGTCATATATAATATTATATACAAGAATATTAATTTTTATAGAATTATAATATATCTAAAGTTATTATAAATTAGACTATACTTCTTATCAATTGAGTAATGGATAAGGTAAGGGTTCTTCATCTCAAATTTTGTTGCTATTAAGACATATTTAATGTTATGCACATTTTTAGTTTATGAGATGTATATAATGTTTTATATACTATATAATTATAATTTCATGGTATTTTAATTTATAATTCTAATTATTTCTACAATTCTATGATATTTTATGATATATTTCTCAATAAATAAATTTTATTTCATTGATTACTTTCTTTACATGAAAGCCAATGTTAAAATGAACTACAATATTGTGTACCATTAAAATATAATTTTCAATTTGGTGGAAATGAATAGTATTAACTAAATTATGAATGAAATTATTTAATACATTTATTAAATTAATTAATTTGTTATCGTTTGATTATAATTGAAAATAAGAAAAATCATTGGAATGTAAAAGATGTGTTTTTCTGAAAAACTGTTTTTATGTGTGTGATGTGTTGTTATCTTAATGAACTAAATAAATCAATATATATGAATTATTTTAATAGACTATATATATTTTATATTTAATATTTTTTTTAATATTTTTTTGTTATGTTTTCTAGGAATTGGATAAGAATAAATCTTGTTTCATGATTAAAAATGTATTTACCTAAAAAATATTTTCATCACATTTTTCACACTTATTTTAAATTATTTTATTCTAATTATAGAAATTCAGTAGTCAATAATCCCATATTTGGAATAATAAGAATAAAATTTTGTAAATTGTTCCCATTTATTTTTGTTCATTATGAATTCCAACATTATTAAATTTTTTTCACAAAGATAAGAGTGAAATAGGTAAAATATTATTATAAATTTTGGATAAGACATTAATATTTCTCTAAAACCGTAATTTATTCTATTTTATGAGTTTATTTTACCCATTTCCATCTATTATTTCAATATACGATGACTTTGTGCCATATCTCTTTGATTATGACCTTAATATTAAATTAATAAAAGAATAAATAAAAAATGTCACTCTCTTAACCTTAATATCTCTAGATTTTTTACATTATGATAAAAAAAGAGATACGTTTCGTTATAATTTCTCATATTAAAGATAAATTTATTTTTATAATAATTTAATTTAATTTATTATTTTAAGTAAAATAGCAATTACCTTAAATTGTTATGCAACATCTACATAATATTTATTCAATTACTAGAAAAATTAATTAAATAACTCTAAAAATATTAAATTAAATTAAATTTGGATGAATTAATTTATTTCAATAATTTATTAGAATATTATAACATTTCATCAATTTTTTTAATCTTTATATTCTAATTTTTTTGATGTAAGGTTATTTTCAATGTCAAATTATATCAATAGTGTCAAAAATGAAATTAATGATATTTTATGAAAATAATATTTCACTAAATTATTTAAAAATAATTTAAATCATAAAAGAAGACAATGTGGATACAATATATTCTAGAATTTCTTCCTATGGAATTTTTTTCTCCAATTTTCATATTATAATTGAAATTATGACCCATTAATATAGAAAAAATCATTAACATGAATAAGGTTTAAATTCTTTTAATAAGGGGTTCGTAAAAAAGATAAGGTTTAAAATGATATAAAAACCTATATAATTTTATTTTAATGATGAAATTTATACCTTCGACTCTTTTTATTTGAATATCTATCCATTTGATAAAATTATTTCTTTAAATGAAACCATTACATTTTAATATTAATGATAATTCCCAGAGTGCCCCTCCACTCACTAATAAAAGGGGACATATTATCCAATATTCCTCATAAATATTGTGAATTATATATTGGAATGGTCCTAATATAATAAATTTATATCTTCCTTCACTATATACTATGGATTATATTCTTTCCAAAATTTAATCCCTTCAAGGATTAATGTGTTATCCAAACGTGAGTTCTCAAGGAAGAGGTATAACTCTTAACCGAGCTTTTTAAATTTTCTTTCTTCTTCAACCTCTTCTAAATCCATGGTATCCATTATAATCCCATTAAATTACGATATTAAATAAACTAAATTGTTATTATGATTATTTTACAACCATTATCCACCTTCATTTCATTTTATTGAAAGCAAAAACATTTCTCGTGCATACGTATGACCTACTATCTTCACATAGTGGTGTAATTAAATTTTTGTCACCGAATTAATTAGTTAGATATAACAAATTATTAAATGAATATTTATTTTATTTAGGATATTAATAATTTTCTATGATGGTTATTTATTAATTACCTTCATTTCCTTCTTCAAAAAATATAAATAATGTTCATGCGTACATTAGACCATCCATATCTAAGAAAAGTATAATTCAATTTTTAATCTGTTCATTTATTGGTGAATCTCTACATATAAATATAATTAATTTATAAGATATTAATATCTTGTTTTTAATTATGGATATTATGGAACCATGATCAATGTATAAATACCAAGACTTCCAAACTGAAACATGCATGAAAAATAAAGTAGTTATCACTAAGAATTGTGATTTTAATAATGAATTATTAATAAATAGGTGATAATATTGTATAAGAAAATAATATATGGTATGATTTATGTGAGTATTTTTCTATAATATATGTATAATAAATCCATTTTTTTATATAGCACTTTCTAATGTGTATGAACACGGACGACACTAAAGGAAAGGGTATTATATTTGAATAACATTATTTATCGAGATTGTTTAGAATTATGTTAAGATGATGATATATTATGGTATAGAACTCAATATACACATTAAATTTGTTTTTATATGATTATTTTGGGAAATTATTCTTTTTCCTTTAATTTTACAATTTTTAAGTACTCAAGATACTAAAAGACTACTTTTAATTAAAACTGATATTATATCTCCCTTTAGACAAAAATCATTTTTCTTCAATATCCATGATTTCTAAAATAATTCATGAATTTTATTTATAATATCTTATTATTTATTAAATTCATATTTACCCATGATTTAATTTTTTATACAGTGATTTAATAATAATATTCGTGTCTCTTCCGAAATGATGTAATTTTTGACATTTTTTACAAAAGTATAAAATGAATGCTTTCTTTTTTCGTATAAATCAGGAATATAATTTACTATTGTCATAACCATTAATTCAATTTATGATTCCATTAAAACATAAAAACATATATTTCAAAGAAAATATTTTTCATAATATTGGGGAAATTATAGAATTTAAATTAATGATTTCAAAGTAAAAATGATATTTTACTTATGAAATGTTCTAGTGACACATTAAAAGAATTTTTCATATATAATGACATTTGTTGACATCAATAATGATTTAATGGGGATTATATAAATTGATACCCTAAAATTTCAACTTTTTGATATATTATGTTGATGATCAAATGATTTTTCTCTGAGACCCATTTATTTTCCATTCGTTAATCAAGTCTTGATGAAGTGTTTATAAAAACTATTTCTTTTACAAGGGAAATGTTACGATGCTATGAATAATGTTTATGAATTAATTTTTCTTTATATTGGTTATTCTATGATTAATTATTTATTGTGTTATAGAACACATATTTTTTATTTTCAATATGTGATGGGTGGTCCCATAATTATATAGACCTCTAATGTATTGGGTAAATATGGATATCTCATGAGATAATGAGGACTGGAATGGGGATTTAACTTAGTTTAATAAGATACTCTCTCCACTTTGATAGTCATGGTAGTGACCCTTGACTAATATGATAGTTTAAAGAGTTAACCTAATCCACTATGATAGAGGTGTATGTGAGAATTTACTTACATGTAAATGATTTTATATTCTTCTATTTATGCTGTAAATTTATGTCGTATGAAAATTTTATTCCTACATGGATTATATTCATTGATTCATTTATGATTCATAGATTTTGATCTACCAATATTTTTACAACAACTTATGAATATGATTAATGATATGTAGGGCATATTTTTGGAATGTTAAACTCATATTTAAATATTAATGACCCAACCCACGAGGGCCTGCCTTGCTAACAGAAGGATGAACATCCACTACCCCAAGACAGCCTCTAATATGCTTGAGGCTAGTGACCAAAACTGAGTAAGAATTTCACACTCATGGGAGGCCATACCCTATGTTACCTATACGCGTGCACAGAAACCCATATTCATGAAATAATGAAAATATAATAATACCTCAAAAACAAAAAATGCATTCATATGTATATCCAACAATTAGAGTATATGAAAAGTATTGAAATCGGGAATGGTAGAAATAAAATCCTACTAAAAACATCAAAAGCATCCATCCTACTTCGTATGAATGTACTATTGTAAAATGAAACCACTCATATACACCACAGGCTGACTTTCTCGCTAATATTTTCCTATATCAAGTCATCATAAGACTCCATCAAATGGTTTGACATCTATATAAGAAATTTCATGTGAAGGAAAATACCAAGCATGCATGAGTATAAAAATACCCATTAGGCACCCTAAGAACCAAAAATAAAAGGTATAAATTGAAAAGTAGAAGTCCACTTGAACCCAAACTTTAGGAGGAATCCCAAACGAGAGACAATAATAAACTCCATCTCAACCACTATTCGACTATACATGGCTAGTTATATTAGTCCATATGTTATATAAATCAATATAAATAACATCAATTCAATTAATCCTAGAATAACCATGATATAATCAACTCAGAATCCATGTCTCATGAGGAACCAAACTCATTTCATGCCACATGATTTTCTCAAGGCTCAAAGGAAACAATCATCCAGGAGAACTCAATCCATGAGCCCTATCATCCCATATGAAACTCATATGAGATATTTCACTCTATTGGAATATCTATTATATCCCTAATGGAACTCATCTGATAGATCTCACTCATCAGGTATCACTAAGCAGTTGGAAGATCCGTATTTTCTTAGGGGGTTTACATTTGATTGAATAGTCTTGTAGGGTATTTCCATGAAGAAAGTCATTTTGTTACTAAGTGGATATCTATACTCGGATTGGGAATCTCACCTGTCCCTGATGGGGGATTCATTGAACCCTACCTAAATCATTTAATATGTAATCTCACAGATTGGGGATCACACCTAAGAAAACTAGGGGATACCAAAACCCAATATGGCACCCCGAAGATCATATCAATCAGAAAAGAGATCACCACCCATGTGGTGTTGGTCACAATGATTCCATAAACCCCATATAGAACAAACTTCTAAGTAGGGGATTGGGTAACTGAAGGTACTACAATCCCAACTATAACTACCTACTACGTAGGGGATCGTATACCTGATTATGACACAAAACCTACTAAAAACAATCACTATATAGGGGATCATATACATGATGATACCATAAACCCTATTGGGTTAACTTGCTAGATTAGGGATTGTTTTCCGTGTAGCATTGGTCATGAAAATACATCATTCCCCACCTACTAAAGTAAAAAAGAGAGAGGATCCCACCCTGGAATCCCTAAGGGATACACCAATTATATCGAGCCAATCCTATTAAGGGGATAACAATTATATACTGGGGATGTAATTACATATTTTTACCTTACAGGGATAGAGTAAGGGAACTCACTCAATTGAAACAAGTCAACACATTGCTAACAAAAGAGATTGTTGAATTTTACAGCACACCGTATCTCTAATTCCAAAATCATTTACAACATCATGTCTAATGCATAAAAATTAATTAAGATAGGCAACACATAGGCCTCAATATGAGTCCGGAATATGGAGATGCATGAGGCAAAAGTCTCCAAGGGAAGTATATGGATTGTATTAATAATACACGGTGTGTATCAAGAAACCAGACATTGGATGTGTCTCATAACGGTAGTTGGCATGCATTTGGGAATACACATGGTGTTTATCTCATATAAGACCATGTGAGAGAGCCTACTCGATCTCTTGGGAATGACCTTGACCATACATGGTCGCATGGATTTGTCACCCCACATGACATGATCCCTTGGAACATGGAGTGTCTTGGCTATCCAGCTGGTTGGACATGACCTTAGCCCATGTCCATGTTCTTCACCCCGTGCATGTGTACGACTCACCATTTCCAGGTACTTATCCATGTACAAAAGCCTTTGTACATCCCATAATGGTGTCTATGTACTTTAATAATGTCATGGTCCCTTACTTGGAATCCATTTCCATATCCTCAACAACATGAATTGGGTTCACTACATGGAATGTACCTACAATACACAATGTGTAGTACTCAAAGTTCATATTCCTCAAATGGGAAGAACACATGCCATGTTCTCCTCTACTACACACTGAGTAATCAAGAATTCCAAATAGGAATCCCCTATGTTCCACCCAAAACACCATGAGTTCCATCAAAACCCCTAGAATTACCCATAAGATCTCTATTAGTCATAATAGGTCCCTAATACCTTAAAACTTGAATCAAATGGGACCAGGATGTAAATATTCTAAATCATCCTACCTCATAGTGAAACATTGAAGCATCATGTTTAAAATAATTTCCAAAACATGTGCCACGATGATCTGGTGACAATAAACATAAAAAACTGGGTTTGGTGGAACCTACTCACCTTGGTTCACCCTCATGTCATCCATCATACCATAGGGGGTGGGGGGTGTCTCCCCACTCTCCTCTATATATTATAGATCCAAAGAGAGGTATTTTAATAATTTTTTTATTATATTAATATAATTTAATTTTAAACACCTTCAATGGTTTCCTCTAACTAAATGTTTGATAGAGAAAAAATTTATGCTAAACCTAGGGTAAAATACACATTTTGAACTCAAAAGTGGTCTTATATTTCTAATTCAAGGCCCTAATAGTGAGTTATTCTAGTTATTATAACACTATGTGTACATGATAAAATATAGATAATATTTTTAATATCATCATACAAAATCTCTATAGGCCTCAAAATCCCATGCTAAATATGATCCTAACATTAGAAATATTCCTATAAATATTCCCAAGACCTACCTGAAAAGTGATTCACTATAATAACCCCATATTTAATATTTTTTCCCAAAAATAAAAATCCTAGGCTTAAGGGATAAAATTGAGGGTTCCTATGCTATGTTGAAATATCCACCCAAAGGAACCCCAAGCCCAAGAAGTGTCCCCTTTGGTTAGAACTAAAACAACACATGGTAAATCAAAAGTATTTGATACACCTACCACTCAGCTCAATCCTAGTTGACATCATGAAAATAAGTGTGCACATGTCTCATTATTTATTACAAGTGGATAACAAAATGTACTTGAACTAACTATAGTCATAGATTCAAGCGACACATTACTTTGCTAACCTGAAAAACATATTAGGATAACTCGACATACCTCATCATACCCTGGATGAACTGTACCCTCAACACCCATTTTTAACTTCCAATATAGGCCCATAAACCCTATTTAACAATGGCTCAGACCAATACATCCGTAATCTATAGGGCCTCTTGAACATCGCCTTAAATACTGCTTTGCTGATGGTGGAGTGATAACTACACCATGCCAACACACAATCTCAAAAATGTTTCTCTAGAACTCAAAAAATTTCTCTAATAGTCACAACCACCCATCTACTAGGTGTACTGCTATGGTAAATCAAACTTCTCATCACCTCATCACATAGTGTGATTAGTTTCTTCGTTAATTCTAATAAGGCCAATGTACTCCTCACCTTAAGAAAACCCATCAAAATCATTTCTAGTGGACATCCATTCACACCAGACCTCATTAATAGAATCTATAAACTATGCCTCCCTAATTCACTATAAAACTGGATGGGAAACCACTTGAAACAAAAAATATATTTCTACATCCTCAATAATCTCGTTCACAACTCTGACACCGATCACATGAGGGTACCAACTAACAACATAGGGTTTCCCAAGATACACATTGGGTCTTACTGGTCACTCATTCCACCAACCTACCACTGTAGCACATATCATAATGCTCCATTGTAGTCAAATGATACACTGAGACAAATATTAGGTTAGTCCATGGGTTCTAGCCTATGTAAAATTATAACTCTCAGTGGGCTGGTAAACCTGATACATCCTTGGGTTGACGTCCTGAACGCCACCACAATACAAGGAAACTGACTACTCCAAGGGTCATTCTAGCCCCTTGATAAAGCTAAGCTTCATCTTCCCACAAATTATCTCATCCTAATCATCTTGGTATCACTACTATATAAAATATGAAAACTTAGTCCCATAAGGAAGAAACATTTCCACACCCACTGGAAGAAACAATCCAAGCATGGATGGTTGTTAACCCATCTATACTATGGAAATAACTTTTGGGTCTCACTCTGCCACTACCAGAAGGTTCTATTCAAAGATCTCCCTCAACCAGTGTAGGGATACAGTATAGATAAGAGTGAATTTCGTTTGACCATCTCTGATGGTGCCTCTAAGCATAAAGGTCAAAGAAAAATGCTCCCCTAGTATCGCTTGGCCTTGAACAGGGGCTACACTTTGGGATATGTGGCTCGTGAAATGTTGTTACTATAGGTAAGGAAGTAAAGTCACATGTCACAACCCAAACCATACTTGATCCACCAAGATATAAGACCTTTATTCATGTAGCTCATCCTTTCCCTTTCCCACCTGTCATCCATGACCACAACCTTCTCTGACACTTAATATAAACCAACCTACCCCGAACACAGAAGTCGAAGGAACTCATCATCCATACCTTGACACTAATCTATTTGGGCATTAATGAACCGCCAGAATATTTCTACATAACATCATAATAATGAATATTACTGGGGGAATCATCCCTCTTCCTCGTGATCCTGAAGGTACATCAAAAATCAGTATCATAATGGTCTAATGACGCCATGTGTCACCCTGGATAAGCCTCAATATAGAAGTGGAAAGAAAAGGGTATGACACACACACATATACATATATGAAAAATAAAAATAAAAATAGAAAGGATACATATCTTATATATAATCATCCTTGGAGACTTATGGTCACAAACCTCTATAACCTAAAACTATCTAACCCCATCATTTAGATCCCTAATCCCAAACATTACCACATAGGGGTGGTGGTGAAAATATATCAAATCACATTCCACCTATTGATAGTCATCCCACACTTATATGAAATCCACTATCTTGAGTAACTCCACACTTAAATCACTGTTTCTTCTAGGGTGGCCCATAAGTCATCTCCCTCTTAGTACAACAAAGAGACAGAAAATATCCCAAGAGATATACTGATTCAACACAAGTGAAAATCATCCTCTCATACTGCTGACCAAATTTTGCGTGGGAGTTCAAAGTCATAGAATATCCATTCTAGGATCATATCCTAAAGTGTATCAGATATCCAGATCCTTGAGTCTACTATCAGATACTAGCTGCTGAGGTCTTAACTACTATGTTATCAACAAAAACAATTTTTTTCTTCTCTTCAAGAAATTTCTACACAAAAACTTCCCTCTCAATCAATCCATCATATGTGGGAATTCATAATGACCTTAACTAATATATGATATCCTAGTGTAAGACCTTCTTTAAGGACTGTTTTCCAAAAAATGGATCATGATCTGTTTTTATATAGCATCATGAATGGTCTTTAAACCTCATTGAATACTCTTCCATGGTCATGATACCCATCAAAATATGAATAATCTCTAGAATATGCACTAAAATCAACATAGCATGATAAAACTCTACATAGAAGATGCACTCAAACTCGGTCCAAGTGAGAATCATCTTGTCCAGTTTCTAGGTCACCAGACAACACCATCTCCCAACCAAACCCTATAGATGTCTCGACACTAAGACCACCATATAATTCATAGGTTTACTCACAAGGAATAAAACATAATTGACTTCCCTAGGCTAGTTATTTGCTTCCTGGGGGTCAAGATCACCCTTATGCATGGGAGTTATCTACTAGTGAAGCTCATGAAGAACACTAATTCTACACCAAAACATGACCTAAACTACTGATAAAGATTATTGCTAAATAGTTGTGGATTGACAAGAAAACCACATAGATATACCATCTTTGGAAAAGTTTTGTACACCAACCTATCACAACTTCAAGGATCATCGTCACAATCATTCCATGGAACCCTATATAGCTTTCATCATTTTGGATTAATGAAATATTATCATGATGCACCTTATTCAAAGGTATATATGGGGATATAACTCATGAATAACACAAAAACCAAAACCTAGTCATATATAATGCATGTAACAAAAATTACATACAACTAATTTCTACATGTTTTGTGCTAGAATGCAGGTTATCAGAGTCCTAGTGAAGGGATACATCGGCCACCTCACCAACACTAGAGTTTGTAGCCTAAAAAACATGGAAGACTTCAAAAATGTTTCCAAAAATCTCAAACCAATCTCGCATCTAGAGAAATAAATCTATTCCTAATGTATGACCTCCTCTAATACCAATATACAATGACTCATCCCACTAAGGCCTTCCTGGCTATTTGAAGGATTATCCTCCACTAATCTGCGAGCGCCTAAAATAGGCTAGGGTATGGAAACCATGGTTGATTAGGTATTTTAGACACATGGGAGGCCTTAAGATATGATACCTATACACATTAACACACATCTGTATCCTTGTAATAGTTTAGATAAAATAATATCTGAAACAAACAGATGAATGAAAAAATATATCCCAAAATCTCAGTAAAATAAATGTACTAAAATCATGAAATGAAAAAAATACAAGCCCACAAAAAACGGAATAAGCATACAAACTTCTTAGTAAGAGGGTATTTTGTTAAATGAAACCAAATATACACACCTCTTTTTGACTATCTCTCTAAGCTCCCTAATATACTGGTCCTCATAGGACTCTGTCTAAAGACCATTGGTTTTATTATGTGAAGACATGTTCAACAAAATCCTATGTCGTGGTGAGCATAAAAATACACAGTAGG
The DNA here is from genome assembly GCA_963277665.1 of Viscum album. NCBI lineage: Eukaryota > Viridiplantae > Streptophyta > Magnoliopsida > Santalales > Viscaceae > Viscum > Viscum album. Next base: position 74,307,180 of record OY728122.1, on the reverse strand, counting down.
TGACACAAAAACCTAAATTAAAAGGAAGAAACTGAAAATAAACAGTTAGATCAATCCTAGCGAAGAGGAGGATACCCAAGAGTGAGAGAGAGAACCAGAAACTCCATCACAAAAACTCCTCAGCTATACATAATTAGTGAACATAATCTACATGGTAGGTTAATCAGGATATATGAAATCATTGTATAGAATCTAAAAATAATCAATATATACTTATCTCAGACTCCAAATATCAAGAGGTACCAACCTCACTACTAGCCACATGATTCATCTTGAGGATCATAGGTAATGCTCATCCAAGAGAACTTAGTCGATGAGTCCTTCCATCCAACATGATACTTATTCAAGAGATATCAATCATTAGGAATAGATATTCTATCATTTATCACACTCATATGAGTGATTTCAGTCATTGGGTATCACTAAGATGATGAAAAATCCCCACTATCTCTAGTGGAATACATCCAAGAGATAATGCTCATCGGGACTTGTCCCAAAGAAAGTCACCCCATCACTCAACATATCCTGATACTCCGATAGGGGATATCGCCCTTCCTTGATGGGGGGATCCTAGAACCCTATTGTAAACACTAAATATCACATCAAATAGATAGGGGATCATACCTAGGACCATTACAACACACAATGAACCCAATATAGTTCCCTATATATCATATCACTCATATTAGGGATCACCGCCTATGCAGTGTTGGTGTTGATGATTACAAGAACTCCATCTGTAACAACCTTCTATATAGGGGAACATATTGCAAAAAATACCAAAAACCCTACTATAATGACCTATTATGTAGGGGATTGTAGACTTAATGATTCCTCAAATGATTTTGAAACCATCCACTATGTAGGTAATCCTATACTCGTGGATTCCACAAACCATACATGAATACAATTATATATAATGGATCAATTTTCATTTAGTTTTTCTCATAGAGATACCTCAAACCCCATGTATTAATGTTCAAATGATAGAGTACCCCAACCTGGCCTCCCATATGGATACAATAACTCTATCATTGCTCATCCTATTGAGGGGATCAAAATCCAATACTGAGGATATAATGACACACTATACCCTCAAAGTGTTAGACTAAGGGAACTTGATAAATTGATTCTAGTCTATATGTTTCTAACATGGGAAATCCACAAACTTCAACTCACTTCACATCTCTAACATCAAAACAATATCCACCACCTTGTCCAATTTATAAAAACTACAAAAAATAGGCTACTCATAGACCACCATCGAAGTCATGTAGATGGAGATTCATGAGGAAGAAGTATTTATAATGAATACTTGGTGTATACCCATATTACACAATATGTCTTAAGAAATCACCTCCTAGATGGATCCCATAATGTTACTCATCATGTATTTGGAATATATACAACGTGTACATAATATCCCATGGAGTGTAACCTCACTCGATCCCCTAGGAATGTCTCTGACCATACATGGATGACTGGTCATGTCACCCCACATGGCATGTACCCTTGGTGCATGATGTGTCTTGGCTATTGGGCCACTTGGCTATATCATCATCCTGTGCCAATTTTCAACACACTGTTCCCATGTAGGGATCACCATGTTTTCCTACCAAGCTATGTATTTTTGGCCTATGTACAACTCAAAACTCTGGCCATGTATCCACACACAACCATGTTCACTTGCATTGAATACCTAGTCATTTCCTCATTCACCAGACTTGGGCTCACTACATGGCATATACCTGAAATACATGGATTTTAGGACATAATGTTCATCTTCCATGAATAGAAAGAACACCTGGAATGTTCTTCTACACTACAGATTATGTGATCCAAAATTCCAAATATGAATCCTCTATGAGCCACCTAAAACATCCCTATTTACACCAATGCCCATAGATCTACCCCAAGGCATCTCTGGAAGTTGTAATATGGATCTGAAATGTTAATACATTTCATAAATCGGGTCTGTGATGTAATGTTTGTAAATCCTTCGTCACAATGGAGAAAACTAATGTTTCATGTCCAAAATGATATTTAAAACATACTACACCTTGATCAGGTGATGATCAACATCTGAAATGGGGTTCAATATCAACTCCTTTACTCGGTTCATACTTAGTTCATTTGTTTCATGAGGGGGTAGGAGACTTTCTCCCTCTTCTCTACATATATGAGAACCCAAGGGGGTGAGGTTTCATTAATTTAATTTTATAAATTGATATACCTCAATTTAAAACATTTCTAACCACCACCTCTAACTAGAAATTCGATTCCAAAAATTAGTATTCCACACTTAGGGTAAAAACCACATTCCATACTCAATAATGGTCTCATATTTTTTTATTATAGACTCTAATCAGGAGTTAACAATCTTTTTTTGAAAAAATACATCTGTGTGATAAACTATTTTTATTTTTTTAATATCATCACATCATGGGTCTTCAGGCCCCTGAATCATGGGTCGAAAATTTTCATGGACTTAGAAATATTCATAAAAATAATCTAAAAGTATTACATAAAAAACCCCAATATTCTAAACATATACCCTTATGATAATGTTTTTATTATGTGATATCTCCCTTTTCATCCTTACTAAGTATCTTTTATCACCTTTTCTTATGATTTCCATCCTTAAGATATAAAAGATGTTTTTATGTATGATATTTATAAGAAAGGTTCATATTTTGAAGAATTATATTGGTTAGGATGTAGATATTATTTGATCAAGTTGTTTATGTGTCTATGTTTCTAAAGGCACTATAAATATAAAATTAAAGAGTGAATAATTAAGACATGTAATAAATATTAATTTTATAATATGTACTATCTATGTATAAAAATTATGGGTTACTATAATTTCATCCAAGGGGGTACGATCCAAAACATACTAAAGTGGAAATGGTTTACTATCTCAAACTATCATATTTTGGACATTTGATATATAACACTTTTATATTCTTTTATAACATGCATATAATTCAATTTTGATATGTTTTATCATTAATATTCTTGTGTTCATGGTATTTAATTTTTTTATATGAAGTTATTTATTTCATGGTGTTTATGAATCAAAAGTTACCTATAAGAATTTTACATTACATTCTCATATTTAATAATATTGTTTACGCTTAAAATTTTTATGATGAATTTATTTGGTACATATCTCCTGAATAATATGTCATTTATTATCCTCTAGTTATTTCAAGATATTACAAATTTTCTTTTTTCCCTTTTTATTACTTAGGAGGTTGAATGAATGTTTTTAAGGAAAACTGACTTGATTTCTATCTTATGTTGGAAGTCTTTTTGTTCCATGTCCATATTTTATTTCAAATTTTTTCGATAATGTTTTCAATATTTTCTAAAGATTTATTAAAGTAATTTTTACTTATTTTTTCCTTTAAATAAAATTATTTTAAATGAATCTATTTTTCTCTTTTAAAATATAATACTTTTTAATTTCTATAAAAAATGTGAAATTAGTTTTTTTACGTACAACATATGAACATATTTTATTGTATTCATGAATAATATTTTATTTGAAGATTCCATTACAATTTTAAATTGTTATTTTCAAATAAAATTATTTCATTAACAATTTTTGAATGTCTAGATTCTTAAAAAGTGATTTTAAAATGAAAAGATTATTTTCTCAATGAAATGTTTGAGTGATCTTTTAAATGTATTTTAATCTAAAAAAATATTCTTTGATGTCTATTATTATTAAAGTGGGATGTGATATAATGTTTCAAAATTAATTATTTCTCTTAGATATTTATTATTATGTTGATAAAATTATTATGTACCCCATTTTCTTTCTATGGGCTTAGCAATGATGAAATAATGAATTATCAATGATATTGTGGAACTCATATGTATGGATTATGATTATGTTATGAGTGAGTGTGAAATAGATAGTAATTATTGGTGGGTTTTTCATAGCCTTACAATGGGTTGGGTAATGATGAAATGGTTGAGAAACACATATTAATGGATAGAGGTAATAAAATTTTAATAGATGAAGGGGTTGCGACACACCAATGAGATGACAAAGTTAATAAAACTATAGGAGATGGTGGAGTTAGATATATTTAACTTAATCCTATGAGAATACAAAAAATTCCATAGTAGGCATTCCCATTATAGTACTTTTTCAAAAATAGTAGTCTTGGGATTGATGATGTACTAAAAATTTATTTTATATGTATATTTGAATGCTATCAAATCTTGTCTTATGATTTTGATATGTCCCCATAGATCATGACTGATTATTGATTATTTTCCATGCTTCTAAATTATTTCTATTTCAATGAAAAATGATTATTCCATGAATTTATGATTTATGATCTTTTACTGATTATGTAGGATTTTTTGTAAGTTATGATAATGTTCTCATACCATTATCCTTATCGGATGCTCATTTTCTAACATTGATTGATATCAATTATGTTTACCCTTACTGATCATGTGAGCTCAAAACTTCTTATTTTTTCTTTCCCACGGTTACAAATATTGGTTTTATGTATGATGTGCATATGAAGGGTGATAGTTGTGAAGAACATAATGAGAAATGATTCAGATATTTTAGGTACCGGTTTTTTATCCATGTTTCTCGAGACACTAAGAATTTATGGTTACGAAAGGGATCATAATAATATATAATGAAAATAAATCTAATATGATGTAATAATTAGGTATGTATGTTTGGGGTCACTATAGTGTTTCTAAATATTTTTATTCCCGAAAATATATTCTTATCGAATCACCATGATGAACTCCACAACATGTTATAGATCACTATTTTACCTAGGAAACCATCTCAACTAAAAAAACAATTAAATGTTAACCACATCATGGTATATGCAATATTAATTCCTTGAAGGGAGCACTTGAGAGTCACCATGGAAATATTCCATAACACAAATGACCCTCTTTATTTCCCATAAGGAAACTTTGAACTAAAAATGATCGGAAAAAATCACATTTCCTAAATACATCGTCCAATTTAAATGATGTATTTTGTTCTCCCAAATACCATGACATAATATTTATATCATTGTGACATATTTTTACCTTCACTGTTATAATTTTTCTAATCAAATTCTTGTTATCTATGTAGCCTAACAATTTTTTATTTCCAAATAGTCTCTATAACTATTTTGATAAATTTCAATTACATGGAGAAGTCCCATCTTCTTCGCATATCTTCTAGATCTACATTTCAGCCTCAAACCTTCTTTAAAATTCATCGAATAGTTCCAAAACCATGGAATGAAATTCACCTCAAATGAATCATAATGAAACTTCTGAGTTTGAACATGATTTATCTATTGAAAAAAATCAACACACCAATGATATCCACTTTATCTTTTACTATAATAATCAAAACCATTGGTTATTAAAAATATCCCTCAATCGATGATCATTCTAAGAATATATCTTTTCCGTAATAATATTTTTTATAGGCTAACCATATGTCAAACATGAAAAACTATCATGATCCCCTCAACAAGACAAAAAAAATCATCTATTCAAGGAAAGGGATACTTGTTCATTACCATGACTTGATTCATTTTCTGGTAATCCATGAAAAATATCAAGATACCATCAGCCTTCATAGTACATAAAATTAGAGAATCCCACATAAACATACTAATATGGATTAAATTATTCATCTCAATGTCCTCAAACCATACCTTTAGAATCCACAATATTACCGGTTCTACACACCAATAAGGCATCAACATAATATACACAGTCAACATAAGACCAATCAAGAACTTAGTATCCATTTTAGGAGTCAAACCTAATAAATCATCTTGAAGAAAATCCTAGAAATGATCCACCATTAGAGAAAAATTATTTGAAACAATTACCTGATCCATTAGAAGGACCTTAACAACCAACTGTTAATTAACTTTCCCAATATGAATGAGGTTAGGATCTTCTCTACCATCCTCCATTTACCATTTACCCACAAGTACATACTCTTCTCCCATATGGGAGGTAAGAGACACGTGACTTTATATGGAATTGATTTTATCTTTGACTAATGTAAACCAATCCATCCGAAAGACGACATAAAAGATTACCATATATAGAATGATAAAATCTAATATCTTTCCATATCCCCCAACTACTACTAAAAATGATGAGAATATTTTGATATAATTCAACCTCTTTCGAAGTGGTGCGTTATGAACCCACATGATAGGTAAAAACACCATGTATAACCCTAAGCAATACATTAAAAGAGAAAAGTTAAGGTAATGATATTTGCATCTATAAAATAAGGAATAAAAGAGAACAGAAATCATATAAATAAGTATAACCCCAACTCTTTTGATAGAAAAAAACATTTATCCATTAGCTCGAACCTATTCTTATGTATACACCTAACCCACCATAGACTCTTGGTATGAGCTCCACTATCATCAAATTTACTATCATACTAACCCTTGAGGTGATTCTTTATGTTGAAACAGTTGAGACCATCAATGAGATCCATGACGTGACCTCCTAGATGATTCCATGATATCATCATAAGGTCCCATAGTCTATGATACCGAATCCTTCATATAATTGATCATCTACCTGATCCCTACCGAAGAATATTCATTCCCAAATTCTAGAAATTACATATCTTTCCACACACATGAAACTATATTAGTTTTCTTATATAATAAATACTATAATTATCTAGTTTCTTTCATAGAAAACATGTATGGGAAAGTTATCTTAAGAAAGGAAAAGATAAATCTACGACCTTTATTGAAGACATCTCATATCTTGAACTAATATCATTATATAACTTCTACATACTATTATAAGTGTAAACACTAAAAACACTAAAACATACAACAATCGAGCCATAGAATATTGTAATAAATCACATTGTACTATCCTCCACCTGGATCATTTAAATTATAATAGCCCTAAAAACAACATCAAAATTGAATATTAAGTTGATGATCCAAAACATTCAACTAACATTCTATTGAAGTATGATCTCAAATATGTGGGCCTTCTAAGATTCATTACATACCAATAATAGAGAATAATAGAGCAACTTAATAAAATAAATAGAATAGTCCATCATCAATATCACTCCATATAGAAGATCCATAAATGCATACAGTTGAAATAGTATCAAAACATATAGAAAAATCATTGAATAAGTGGTCCTTGAAGAACTATAATATAAATCCATATTGATTCATAGCATGAATCATAACCCCAACCATTTCTTTTGGGTCCTTGAAGCATAGATTCTACAAAAGTCACCCATTGATCTTTAGATTTATCTATCAGCTTGAAAACTCAATATATGATCTCAATAAAGTCCTCAAAATCATAGGGACCACATTTCATGACCCATACCTTGGGGCCAATGCCTTGACTACCCCAATCCCTCCTTCCAAAAGGCCAGGGGTTGGCGACAAGTACGAGAAATCCATTTCCCTAAAAAAAGAAGGCATTGCCTTTGATCCTGCAAACACACAGACCAAGAACACAACAAGATGCAATCCACATTGTAAAACTACAATAGTAAAGTGTGTACAGAATGTATAGGGGCTAGAATACAAGCCCAACTAAAAGATATAACTACAATAGAAAACATCTCCTGAGATCGCCCACCAAGGATCCTACCTGAAGGGTAGGTACAGTTCATCTCCACACCTCTCCATGACAACCAGTCACCTCCATGTATCACCTGATCTTAGATCCCTATAGTCTCAGCCAAGCTGGTTGTCATCTACAGAAGACAGAAGAAGTTTCGGGCGAAGTCCATGCAGGGGTTAGTATAACAACACCCAGTAGGGACCGAGGACCCCTGAAGGTTTCTAATAATTCCACAATGTAAGACCACAAAGCTTGATCTCAATCACAAATTAAAATGAAAAAGAATCATATCAAACAAGGTATACAACTCATAATTTAGGAATAAATACGATTAGTCTAAATATATACCATTTTATTATGTTAGAATGTTTGAACAACTGAACTATGTAAGAGTTATTCCATTGTCGATCCACACAGGATCGTATGTTACTGATCCATGATCGGCCTCTCTAAGGAAGGTCTTCATTGGGTCACGTACTGTTGATCCACAATGTATCATTAAAATTATGATCCACACAGGTTCACTATGATTTTGATCCACATAGGGTCTCTATGATTCTGATCCACACATGGTCTCTATGATGATGATCAACACTGGGTCTCTATGATGCTGATCCACATAGGGTTAATATGATGCTGATTCACACAGGGTCTCTATGATGTGGATCCACACATTCTCTCTATGATGCTGATCTACACAGTTCCCTAATGATGCTGATCTACATAAGGTACCTATTATGCATATCAACATAGGGTCTCTATGATGCTGATTCACAAAGGGTTGCTATGATGCTGATTCAAACATGGTCACTATGATGCAGAACCACACAGGGTCACAATGATGCTTATCCACATAGGGTCACTATCATGATGATCCACACAGGGTCCCTATAATGCTGATCCACATAGGGTCTCTATAATGATGATCCACACAAGTTCACAATTAAGCTGATCCACACATGGTTTCTATAATTCTGATCCACACAGGGTCACTATGATGCTGACATCTAGCCACATGATTCTCCAAACATGGTGCGTTGTAGTTTCATAGTATCTAATCCTCAAGATATCATTCATGCATCAAATGCAAAGATGTTCTACAAAGGAGTAACTTAAAGGACCGATAGGTCATAAGAGTTCCAATGAGATATATAGTGCATCAATCAGACGCTCGATCTATGAGATAGAAGCGTTTTAGTACCAAGGGCCTGGTTGGATTCGGGTTCGATCCAATGCGGTCATAATCTAAATTTCTCCCAAACATAGGTGGATAATCTCAAAGGGACCATATCATTCCAAGGATTCCAGCCCTGTAGAAAATTCGTCAAATGAACGTCTAGTTTGTGAGATACAACCTTTTAAGAGAAACTCGGTCAAAAAGGGTTCAGGTCCAGTCCGAGCCGGTCGGACCAACCCAACCTACCCCGACATTGTTCGGGTCGACCTGACCCAGTCCAGGTCTAACCAGGGTCTAACACAGCTTGGCCCAAAATGGCTAGGCTGGCATGAGTGAGCTGGGTCATGGCATGCTCGGCCCACTGGGTTGCAGATCGGACCAGCCCGCCTTGGCTGGGCATGAGCCACCAGGCCACGCGGGGGTCGACTCCCCTCCCAAACAGACATTTGTCCATTCAGTTTGATATGATGGAGCCACGTGGTGCCGCCCCCTCTATCAGCAGGACCTGTGGAGAGTGGGTCACCCTCCGTTGTGGTTTGAAGCCGCGACCTCCCTTCGTGGCGTGCGACAACACACCGCCTGCTACCAATGTGGCTGGCCAATGGCTAACTGACCCTACTATCCACCATGGTACCTTCGGGTGCCTCTATCCTCCATAGCTGGTGATAGTCAGCAGTCACCGTTGCCCACTAGCACTGGTCACCTACCGCACTGGCGGGGCTTCCATAGGCTACTGGTTGAACACCAGTGGTCCATTTTCTCTATCGATTCTTCCTAAAGGCCTCTCAGGACGTTGTCGTCATTTCCTGGATCCCATATTAAAGTTGATGTCGAGTTCACATTTTTCACATAAAGAACACCACAAATCTGAAAACGACAGAGGGTTTGGGCTGGGTCGAACCCGGACCATGTCATACCCAAACCAGGTCAGTTCAGCTTAGACTGGATTGGGTTGGCCTTGTTCAGGGCGGGTTGGGTCGGTCCGACCGAGTTGGACCGAACCTCGAACCTTTTCAACCCATTTTTGCTTAAAAGGTTTTATCTCACAAACCAGACGTCTATTTGACGAACCGTCTACGATGCTCGAATACTTGGAATGAAATTTTCATTTTTGAGATACTCCACTTAATTTTTAGAGGATGTTAGAGTATGAACGGGTTGGATTGAACCCGAATTCAACTAGGCCCTTCATACAAAAATGCTTATAACTCACAGCCTGGGAGTTTAATTAACACGTCATTTGTGTTGTTGGAACCCTTACAACATGTTGGTCCTTTGGGTTACTCCTTTCTAAAAATTACTGGAAGTTGAGGCACGTCTAATATTTTGAGGAGAAGATGCTACAGAACTCAAGTGCACCATGTGCGGAGAATCATGTGGCTGGATGTCAGCATCATAGCGACCCTATGTGGATCAACATTATAGCGACCCAATATGGATCAAAAATATAGAAACCCTCTGTGAATCAACAATATAGAGACCTTATTTGGATTAGCGTGATAGCATCCCCATGTGGATCAGCATGATATCAACCCTGGGTGGATCAGCATCATAGGGACCCTATATGGATCAGCATCATAGTGACCATGTATGGATCAACATCATAGAGACCATGTGTGGATGATCATCATAACGAACCTATGTGGATGAGTATCATAGAGTCCCTCTATGGATCAACATCATAGAGACCCTGTGTGGATCAGCATCATAGTGAGCCTGTGCAGATCATCATTCTAGTGACCCTGTGTGGATCAAAAGTGGGCGACCCAACAAGTACAGGCCTTAGAGCGCCTGTGGTGGATCAACGACATAAGACCCTATGTGGATCTATAATGGAACAAATACTTCATGGTTTAGTTGTTTAAAATTCCTAACATAATAAAATAATATATCTTAATAATTGTGATCTTAATTCTTGAACGTGGAGTTGTATACCAGGTATGAGCTGAGTCTTTTTCTTTGTCCTTTTTGATTGAGATCATGCTTTGGGGTTGTCCTTTGAGTAATTATGAGAGACCATTGGGGGTCTTGGGGTCCCTATTGGGTGTTTTTATACTCACCCCTAGATGTGCTTCGCCCGTAGGTTGTTGTGTCTTATACAGATGATGAGCAGCTTGGTTGATACATTATGGAGCCAGGAAAATGATGTATATGGAGGTTCCTTGTTGATGTGGAGAGATGCAGAGATGAGATGCACCTACCCTTCAAGTAGGACCATTAGTGGATGACCTAATGAGCTATTTTATGTTGTAGTTGTATATTTTAGTTGGGCTTGTATTCCAGCCCCTTTACATTCAATACACACATTACTGCTGTAGTTTTACTATGTGATTTTCATATTGTCATGTTCTGGGTCTGTGTGTTTTCAGGTACAAAGGAAATGACTTCCATTTTAGGGAAATCCCTTTCCGGTGCTAGTCACAAAACCATGGCGTATGGAAGGTGGGATTGGGGAAGTCACAACATGGGCCCTTGGGGATGGGTTGTGACAAAGTGGCATCAGAGGAGAAGGTTGTGCAGTAGGCGGTGGGCTGTGATTCGAGGTTCTAATTCCACCACCTCCATGTGGTCCACCCCGACCTCAGGGAGCAGGCAGAATGGGATGAGCACAGCTTTAGGCAGCTGACGCCTAAGACCACAATTCTCTAGAGATGATGGATGTATGTTTTCTGTATACTCCAACCTTGCAGAAGTACTTATAGACCTAGGTTCCGGTCACTATTTAATTTCCACATATCTTTGTTTAGAGATCAGAGATTTCAGAAGAGCCATTGGCTCCATCATTATGATTAGAGACTCCTCCAGGAGGGGATTCGATGAATAAACATTGGTTCTGATAGTGTGAGCTTACTCTCAGAGGCAAGATATTTAGCTCAGATTTCTTAGTAGCAGCATTGAAGCCATACAATTTCATTGTGGGTATGGATGGGTTATCCAGAATCTGTGCTCAGATTGACTCTTTTAGGTGAAAGTTGCGGTGTTTTTTCAAGTATGGGACCATTTTTTCCTTCACTGGCGAGATGGGAACCTATGTAGCCCAAGATGGACTTTCTCGGAGGAGGGTACAACCGATCACTCATCAGTTGGAAAACCATACCCTCATATCAGTTGATCTGTGGAGTCTAAGATATCCTATAGTGGTGGACCAGTATGTTGATGTCTTTCCTGATGATTTTCTGGGACTACCTCCTAATATTGAGGTAGGCTTTTACATCGATTTGTACCCCAATATGACAGAGATATCTACTACATCATATCAAATGTCTCCCGTAGAGTTTCATGAGTTGTAGGTACAGATGGAGTACTTACAGGGGTAGGGTTTCATAAGGCCTAGTGTTTCTCTATGGACATCCCTGATTTTGTTGGATAAGAAGGTAGATGGGAGTCTGAGGCTTTGTGTGGAATATCTGTGCCTGGACCAGATGACTGTGAAGAACAAGTATCCACTCTCAAATATTGATGATCTCTTCAACTAGTTGAAGGTAGATCGATTGTTTTTGAAGATAGACCTTAGATTAGGCTATCATCAGATCAGGGTACGAGATGAGGATGCATCAAAGATAGACTTCAGATGTCGGTATGGCCATTATGAGTTCATTGGCGGCCACCCTACTGGTGGACTGCAACATCCACCCATATCGTCCTATCAAAACTGTAGAAACTCTTGGGAACACACACCCCTTAGCTTTTCAAGGAAAGATACCCCATTCTCCGAGGAAGATTCTCATGCTCTGTCCACAAAAAAGTCACCTCATTGTAAGATAGGGGAAATATAAACCCTTCCGTTGTATTGCTAAGCCACATAGAATTCTCACTACCAGAACCACCATCTTATCTAATGGTTCCCTAGATAGATAGAAACTTGGTCACAACCTCACACCAGTCCTTAGCTGCCTGTGAGTCAGGCTCGCCTCTGAACCTAAGGGGTATCTGTCACCGAAACTCAGGTAAGGCAGTAATCCTATATGAGTACTCTACCGGTAGTGCTAGTAGTATCTACTAACCAATAGACAGTGGTGTCATTGGGACACCGCCTGAAGGTACCATCTATGAATATAATCCTTTTACTGAAGCCTCATCACATTGTGGACCATCCTCATGGTCACATATTGGAATCCTGGCTATCTTTCGATGTGGAGGCATCTTGAAAGAGAATCAAGATGCACCACGATCAATAGGTTATACCTAGTGAGTTAGAGGAGTCACTTTTACCCAAATAACTAAGATTCTATGTTTTCAATGGTACAATAGTGTTATGTGTCTTGATTTCGAGTTTCAGTTTAGTGAGTTCATTTTTTTTGTAGTGGCCAACGTATCCATACACAAGGACCCTAAATTTTGATTTCTAGCTCGGTACACGAATATAATAATTGCATGTGTTTTGAAAATATTGTTTTCTTTCTAACCAATGGTTTGTATACCTGGTGTGATCTGTTTTATTCTTTGTTTTTTTATTGAGATCATGCATTGTGATTTTTCCTTTGTGTAATTCTGAGAGACCTTCAAGGGTCTTGGGGTCCCTACTGATTATTGTTATACTCACCCCTACTTGGGATTCTACCATACCATTCTGTGTCTTTCGTAGACAACCGACAACTTTACTATGTCTTGTGGAGTCAGGGCTAGATAGTGATCGGAGGTGATTGACAGATAGTGCAAAAAAGTGATCGGTTGAAGGGGATAGCCACAATGACGAGCTTTAACTACCCTTCAGGTAGGATCCTTGGCAGAAGAGCTCAGAAGTGGTTTTCACTTTTTTTTGTATTTCCATTTCAATTGGGCTTGTATTTTGGCCCATTCACTTTAAATACATACTTTTAAACTCTGTGATGGTAATTAGTTGTGGTTGCACCGTTCTTCCTCTATTGTGTTTACTTGTGCACAATGTACTTTGTCTATGTGTTTATAGGATTGGGCCAATGCCTTCCCATTTTAAGGAAATTTCTTTCTAGTGCATGTTACCAACCCCTAGCCTATGGAAGGTGGGCTTGGGGTAGTCACGGCATGGGCCCCGGGGGACAGTTCGTGACACCACTCATACCTTATAAATTATTGGAGTTAGTCATATGTTTTTATTTGGAAAATTATACCATATTAGATCTAAACTGATGTATCCCTCCACTATTAATGTGAATGATATGAAAGACCCTTGGTTGGAGAAACTCCACTATAAGAACTATTGTGCAAGCTTTAAGGAATGACTATCCTAGACTTACTGTACATCTGTAGGTACAAAATGATCATTACCGTATCTGATAAAATTTTGAAATGGGTTCTTGTCTTTCACCATGTGATATCTTTAAGGTGACATATTTTAAAAGTGCTAAAAAATTATCTCTAAAATTTCACTTTAATTGCTTATATAATAACATGATTTAAGAATTTAAACTGAACACATTGATAGAAAAACCATATGAAATCCCGTTAAGGGTTTATCCCTATGAAAAAAGATATTAAAACAAATTACTCACCTTAGTACTAATCCAATTCTCCTATAATTTCATTCTAGTCAAAATCATTTGTAACACTGAATATATTATTATTGGAATTTTGTTAATTTAAACAAATTTAAATAACATTTAATCATTATTATGACCTTTTAACAGGTGTTTCTAATCATTTTTAATGAATTCATGCAAACACTCTATAAACACATTGCATGAAGAAAAACCCAATAAATCATAAAATCATGATATTTCATGAAGAACAACATGAAACCATATTGGAGAAACCAATAAAAGAAATAAAACTACCCTAGAATCATTAGTGAAAAATATAAAGGTGTTGTATAGGCACATAAATAACATCCCACTCATCTTTTGAAATTCATATATCCAATATTACAAGACTTAAATAATAAATCAATAGAAAATGGTTTGTAATACCAATTTAATGCGAAATAGTGGTTTACATGTTTTGAGATACTACATCACTTGTATTTTTTAATGACACCCTATATATAAGATGATATTAACTAATGGTTAGAGAATAGACAATATGGGGAGGATATAATTCCCTTGAAATTAGTAACTATCAATTATTCAAATAGTGGTAGTAGAACGATTAATAAAACAGTAGTAAAGAGTTAAAATTTAAATCCTACCATGTAAATATCATAACATTTGATATAAAAAGCTTACATATTTTTCATACATCCACATCCAAATGGATACCAAAAAATTATAGATCAATACTTGTGATATACCAAATGAAAATTTATAAACGAGAACCATTATAAAAGATCCCAGTAATTCATGGAATCACCAATATCGAAAATAGGATCCACCTACTTAATAGATCGATACAAGTTCCTTTTTCATATATGGATCCAAGATAACAACGTATACAAATGAAATAATATTCTTCCGTATTGTGTGAGTAATAAATTTATTATGACACTAACCAAAAATCATTAACATAATTGATGTAGATATATATGAGTGGACACATTGAAAAAAAATTTAGAAGGATAGAAAACATGAACCCCAGTAAAGTCATCATGTACTAACCAAGACATGAAATATCCCGACCGTACTTGTGTATATCATTTTGGAATGGAGAAGGTGCATCTCTATAATTGAAACTCAACAGTAATGTCTATAATGTGATTTGAGGAGGGAATCCCAATAGGAAACATCTCATTTGAAGAAAACCCTCCCCTTAGGGTATGGTCCAAAGAATTAGTATAATATACACTGATCATGAATGTATTAGTTAGAGGAAAACATCTTAATATCCAACCTCATTTACAATATAAGAAATCACCATAGAGTAATGTCACATGGACATGCCTTACCTATCGAACATCAAAGAAGTTTCTTGAGGAAGGAATAACTATTTCTAACCTATCACATGAGTTGAATCGTAATTTTCCTCAATGGAAATATCCCATGACTACATCACAATATTCATCAAATATAATTGAAAACAAGATTATCCAGTTCAAACCCAAACCCACTAGGGTAACATGTATTCTAGCCAATAACCCCCATTACGATTCTCATAGAGAAACCCCCATGAAAATCGATTAATTTCTAAAATGGAAACTTCACATAAAAGTCAGTACCAGTCATTGTTACCATTATATTAGAATAGTTTAATCAATTTCTCTCATTTTCTATGAAATAGGCTCATCCAACCTGAGATCGATCCCAAAATCCAACACTAGGCCCTAAAACCCCAAAATGATATCCCTACTATGGTGTATATAGAATGTCAAGGTTCCATTATAACCAATAAATTAAAACCGAAAATAACCATTAAGGGGTCAATTGTATAAATTCTAACTCACATAGACACTATAAAAATAAATTTAGAAAAATTTCCAGAAATCACATTCACTCACAGAAATGATTGTAAAAATAAAAACATATAAACTATATAACATAGGTAGGTTATACTTCCTCAATCTTATGAGAATTCACATAAGAAACTATTCCATTTCATTCAATCCTGATCCAAACAATCCCTTATATCATCCATCAACCCTAATAATATGGAATTTTCCAAGGGAGTATAATAAATTTTAAGAGAGTTCACCAACAAGGGCATATATGGGGTTAGTCTTACCAAACCGAGGCCAAAACAATAGAATAAACCATAAATAGCGGGGTTGGAGCTTTAGAGGGGCCTTGGTATCTAAATGTAACATAAAAAATTTTATATAGGTGAATGGGGGTTGTAGGAGAATAAGGGGTCCGATAAAAGGTGTCCAAGGGAGAAATTATAGACCTCCCCAATAGAAACAATATAGTGAGATAATTAACGGATATCCATTATTATAGTGAAACAACAAACCCAATCGGGGTCATGTTGTTGAACAAACTTTCAATCTATGGCTTGATTCCCTTCTAAATTCCAAGGGCTCAATATCACAGGGAAATCCATCTTAATGTGATCTTCTAGACCACAGTGCAACCACCCCAACTGTGGTGGCCCAAGGCCATATAACCGTCCAATAATATGTAAAATTTTATCATTCTAAAATAATATAAATTGAATCTTATTCACGGTAAAACACCATTGTTTGACAAAAATCCATTCAAATATTCAAAGCATCACACTACAAAACCCTTCACCATGCCATGATTGCCATCCTATAATAGAATTCACAACCTAGAACATGATGAACACCCCAATATCCTATGGAAGTCTATAAAACACAATCAAAATTGATAAAACCCACTAATATAAAACATATTTGGCATAATTTAAAATAAAAAAATAAAATTATACCCGAGTCATGGGTAGTATGTTTTTGGGAGGTAGAGGAAGAACTGATTTTTTGTTGGGAGTGGTTAGAAGGTGGAATTTCGATTCTGAAAAATATGTACTATAAATTCATTTGAATTGGATGATGAAATAATTAAATATATATATATATATATATACAAAATATTCAATCTAGTTACTAAAAATAGGTTATACATAGTGTCTATGTTTTTTTAACTAAGGGGACCCAAAAGGGATAATTGTAAGAACAAGTTTTAATCATTCTTAAGAGAAGTTATTAGTAATATCTTATAACCTTATACATTCTCTCTCCTATCACTTTTACTGGATTTCATTATTTCTATATAGATGTGTGGAATTTTCCTAACTATGATAAATTCATTTTGTGATGAGGTCGGTGCGTGAGTTATCTTCTATTTTTTATTTACTCCTTTTTAGTTTCTTTATAACTTCTTATTCATCAGGATGTATAATATCTCTCTCATATACACAATCATCATGTTCATGAGGATTTTTTTGTTATTTCCATGATTGAATTCCGAAGGTTCTGATTCATAATATAAAAAGAACACACACTACATCCACTTGTGCCTCACCAATATACTCTAACCAAATTTGACCGAATCTCACAAAACAACTAATAAACTATCTGGTTTTTACTAAACAACTCCATCCTTATTAAATTTAAAAAATATTTTCAATAATTAATAATTATCACAAAATTAATTAATATTATTAGTAAACAACATGGAATCAACTCAAAATGTAACACAACCATAAAAAATAGTCTCTCCCTCATCACCAACACCCATTCATCTTCTAATTTCATAATTCCAATCCATGTAAACACTTTCCCAATTTAATTATCACAATTACTTTATTCTAAATTTATTATTCCTCATATATCATCAATTATATTTAAATTTATTTAATTTTCAGATAATAATATAAATTATAAAACACCCCATAAACCAAATAATTAAAATTCATTTAATACACCTAAAAGGAATGTAAGAATTCCCTAACTCAATCCATTATTGATGAACAATACTAGTATATCTAAAATCCCATTTCCTCATAGATAAATCCAAATTAAACTATATTCCATAAATAAATTATTTATCCGCTATTTAACAATTTATAATATTCTACCAATATCCTTGATAAGATGATGGAGTAGAAAAAAACTTCAAAAATACACCTACTGACACTTCAAATTTGTAAGGACGTATAATATATCATATAAGGTCATAAAAGAAGTTAAAAACAAAAATTGAAGAGTGATTAAATCTCAATTTATAAGTTAAACTCTTTTAGATTAAATCATATCTTGGTATAAAGAATCATTCTTTGGTTTGGTTTAGTTAACCATGATATTAAACCCCTAACATAGAAACCACACACCAATTCTTAAGTTCTATGAATATATGATTCATTAAATGAATGTATTTTAATCAAATCAAGACATTTTAAAAAAAATTCACTGTGTACTTTAATGACACATCAAACAATGTGATAGAACAATAACCCTTCATCTAAACCATGAAATTTTTGACTACCCTGATGAAAACCTTAACACAATACTCTTCCCATTGGCAATAGTAAATTAAAACATAAACATCCAAACTATGACATATAAGAAAATAATATTTTATAGAACACATTATATTTTACAATACATGATTTAATTTATCTTGTTTTGGTGAAAAATAACGCATAATCCCTTCACCTATAATCTGTGATCCATAACCAAGATGAGTTCATCAACCACGATGATGACAAAGAAACCACGACATAGTTTGAGGGGAACTATGACATAGTTTCATCGAAAACCAAATATTCATATTTTCCATCATAATTAATCATAAAACATATTTATTACTTCAAGAAAAACAAAACATTTATAAAAAAACAACCAAAAAATATTCACTTTTCAATATTCAACATTCTCAAAATTTATAGGATCTCAATTTTCATTATCTTTTAATGATCTAAATTTGTTGAACCCAAAATAATATGTATTTTCATCACCATAATTCCATTAATGTAAATCCTCAACAGAGATATTTGTATCTCTATAAGTAATAGATGTATTTTGAAATGTTTTTTTGAGAATGTTTAATACTTTGTAACTTTGCCGAAGCAGATCTAAATTTAATGAAAAGGTTGTTATCAGATTTCATTATAATTACGCTTCACCAAAAAATTATATCCAAAATAGAATCATATTAATTTTCATAATAAACTATGAATTCAAAATTTTATAATAGAAATGGATTACTTTATTCAAGATGTCATTTATACATTACTCAACAATTCTATACCAGGTATGAATTTTCAACCCGAATCAATATAAAATCAATAGTATTTAAACATTTTTACATAGTTTTTTCATTGAAAAGACAACTCAATTATTTTATAATATAATCCATAAAATTTAATTTCACTTTCAATAAGATGAATTTATTTTAAATGAAAAATTCTTTATTAATTTCATTGACTCTCAACAAGTGTGTGTAAGAAATCAAAATCCATTAACCATATAATAATTATCACATTAAATGAACTTAAATTATGGTGTACTTAGTAAAAATAATATATTATCAATTAAATTTACAAATTTAAACACATAATATCCATATATTTAGAGTAATTATTATTATAGTAAACTTTACATTTTTTTCTATTTAAGGATGAGAACAAATATAACATTCCATTATTAAAATAAGAGCTCAAAATTATATAATCTATGTTCATCAAGAGCATCTATAATAATATTTGGGTTTTTTCTGACATTATCATTTTACTGCCTATATAAATAATAAGAACTTATTTATCAAGAAATTAAGAAATAAAAAATTTATCAATAATATAATATACTACATGTATCATGTCTATTATTCACAATTGTGTTGAAAATATGTACATGATGTTGAATTTTACTCAACAAAATTCCAACCTTCTTATTCACCACTAAAAGGAAGTATCATTTAATAAAATATTGATGATCGAATTCCTGTGTCTCCATCTATATTTAAATCACTATGGCACATTCTATTATGTTTTGTGTCATATTCAAATTCAAAATAATATAATATGAAATTTCAAATTCTTTATCTAGGTAGGATTTTGTATTTAACCTTTCAACGAATGCTTTATCACATAAATTTTCCTTTAATTTTTACCTATATACCTCTCAAATATGTATATCAACTGAAATTTTAAAAAACCAATACATTTTCGTATAGGGTGTACCAATGGATTGGAGATCTATCTTAATGCCAAACTAGCCAATAGTCTTACAAATAGTTGGTATAGGTTATACCAACAGTTTGGAGACCTATACCAATGGTTCCAAACAATTGGTATAGTGTATTTTCTATTATTTATATATGATCACATAATATTTTTCTTAAAACATACTCAATATATAATTGTATTAATTTGCAAGATAAATTACATACAAGAAACTTATTGTTCTATACGTCACATCCCAAATTGATGAAGAAAACCTCCCTTTAATAAATATAAGTACTAATTTATCCACTATGATAATATAGTAATGAATTTTAACCTTGTAGAATGGAAATTTTTCACATATTAGATTAATTTTATTCCATGTACATGGAAACAAAAAATTTTCAATCCATTTATTAAATAATGAATGAATTTATTTTGAATGGTCAAAAGTTTATATTGGATTAATTAAACTTTTGGTCTATCATTTTTAAATAATTAAAACTAGATACCTATAAATTGGGGAATGTTATAACTATTACTTTATGAAATATTCTATATTTTTAGTATTATTTAACACGATACAAAATATGTTATCAAATAAATTATTTTCATTATTTTGTAATTTTAGCATGTTGTAAACAAGAAAATTACAGTAATATAGTAAACCTGAAAAATACATCACTTATTCCAATTTTTATTTCCCCTAATGTCAGCTATATTTTATTATTTTATATTAATTTATTAATTTTTTGATATTCAAATATCAATTTTTTTATCGTCATTATATTCAATCTAATTTTTTTTAAAATAGTACTTTAATTATATATTTTTATTTCCAAAATAAGATATAGTAATATATATATATATATTAATTAAAGAAAAATATAGAAATATATTTAATTAATTGGACCTCCCAAACCCATTCTATTATGATTTTGAGATGTAAGAGTTGTTATTAAGGTGGGATTTGATTTTTATGATTTTTGGAGGTTCACTACACCATGATTTAAGGCATTGTGGTGGCCATGGTGAATCTTGATTTGGAGTTGTGGGCATAGTTCCTAGGTTTTTTGGGTATACCATCACAGAGGTCATCAATTTTGGTTTTTAAAAGAATTATGGTCTAAAATAGTCATTGTTGAGGGTGTTTAGACTGAAGAGATTCCCTATGAAAAATGAAGATGAGATCCACAACATTTTGGGAGGTGTGGTTCTATTTTAGGTCTTCGTAAATTTTATTAGGAAAAGAATTATTTTTATAACACTCAAGGAGAAGGGTGTTTTAGTTGGATTGTTTCCTTGAAGGAAATATATGCCCTTGAAATTTTCCAAAGAGATGGGTGTAGTAGTGAAGAGTAAAGTGGAGGCTATGCCACATAAGAGATGAATAAAAGGATGAGATAGAGTTTTCAATGTTTTTATCTCTAGAATGGAAAGGTGAAACAATCAGGATATTTTCCCAATAGTGTGTTGAAATCCATGTTATACTTACGAGGAGTTTAAATAATATTCTCCATGTGGTACCCTAGACCCACAACCATGGGTTTGGTGCTAAAAATAATTTCATTAAACACTATATTTGATTGAATATTTTATTACCCAAGACTAATAGGCATTTATTTTAATTCATATCCATAATTTAAACTATTTATAAATTAAATAAACACACAATTCCAAGAATATAAGGTTTTGTGTCATTAAAGATTAGCTCTATTGTATTTTTCTTCAAAAAATGACATTTTCTATACTATACTAATATTACCATTTTTATTTCTTTAAAATCTCCCACAAAGAAAATATAAATTAAACTCCATTTTAAATATTGTCTTCAATATAGTTTCATGGGGAAAATGAATCAAAATAAATGGGTGAGCTCAAACGCTTTGTAAGGGAAAACATATCAATATTTTGTCACTAGCTAGATCATAATAATATGAGAAACATGAGAAATGGAGAAATATTTTATTAAAATAGTGTAGGACAATAATATTTTTTCATAATTCCTGATAAAAGAACATGTAATCTCAAATGAGAAAACATATAGCTTGTAAAAATAGTAAAATATCATGAGATAATTAACATGATCATTCGAGAATAATTATAGGAATATGGAATGAAAATGTAACATTCACATGAAACACTAAATAATAGTTAAATTTGGAACAAACATAAGAATTGGTTATTAGGAACTTATTGAGTCACTACGTGCACCCCATGGCTTTGTGTGTCACTACTCACACACACGCATTGTAGGAAAACATAATTTCACCCTCTTATAATTGTATCATTAGAAATAAAATTTTAACATATGAATTAGTGGGCTACATAGGACCCCACACATCAATCATGCATATGTATGTGTTCTAGTTGAAACCCATTAGTAATCATAACATAAAGAACCCATGGAAATATAATGGGTTTCATATACTTTTAAAATGTAATTACCTATCAATATCATTCAAAATTACATAAAAATTATATTGCGATAATACCATCGAAAAGTAGGAATCCAATGTAATTCCATAATTTTCTAGGATAAAAAACATTAATTATGTTGTTGAGGTAAATTATATTTATATTGTATATATAAAATATGCTCAGTTTATTCAATGATTTCCCTAATCAATTGACGTTTAACTTCTAGGTGACTACCCTTCAGTCAAATGAACTAAATATAGAGTGTTCACAGTGTAAATTCATTGAAATAAAAATAAACATTAAACATAATGGATAATTGATGAAGAATAAAGTAGTAACATATTTCCCTGAGTTTAATCCCAAAAAATATTATTATAGAATATAGTGGATAATTGATGAAATTTAATTTCAAATAAATATAACATTTTAAGATAAAGTTGAATGTTGAAGAAACATCATAAAAGAGTTTTAATGAAAAATATTTTTATCACTAGAACAAGTTATATGTAATTTTGAAAATGGTGATGTTATTTTTTTTGAGAACTACTACTTTAATAAAGAATCCAATATAATAGATCTGTGAAAAAAAATATTTTATGATTATGTTGGGTGGAATGATGAAAAGAGAAATGTGAATATCAGAAGATATAAAAAGTAATTTATTTTTTCAATATGATGTAAAACATCAGAAATTATTGAAAACATAGATATGGAAGTCAAAGAGCTTACTAGTAAAGTATGCAAATTATTCTTAACAATGCTATAGATTTCTGAAATTTAAATTTATCATGGAAGGCGGATTAAATTAAATGTTTATTTTTCCTAGAGAGAAAGATAAAATATAGTGTAATATAATTTTATGGGGGATGATCCCATGCATGTTAGAAATAATTTCAAGATGAAATATCATAACTCAATGAAATTGATTTGGATATTTCAATATCCTTTATGGATTAAGAAAATTTTTATTAAAAATTATATAATAGAGATGGATTTAAATTGGTCTTAAAATACCATGAATAAAATATAAATCAAGAGATTGTATATCCAATAGATAGTATAGACATCATTTAAATGAAAATAGGCGCATAAATAAAACATGTATCAATGAAAGAAAATTGTGACGAAACAACCATACTTTTTCATTATATTTTGAATTAAACCCACATGAAGAATAAAACATGAGATTAATTTTTAAATTTAAAATAGTTAAATAAAAATTATTATAAAATAAATACAAGGATAATATATACGCTAAAAAATATAGGTGGTGAGTACGCGTCATATCTCAATGAAGCGACATTGAGATGAAAGAACACTTACTAATTAACCACTAAATGAGTATAATATTCATTCTTAATATATATATATAATATTCATGTGATTTATTATTCATAAACACAATTTTAATTCATTTTACACTTTGAACATCATTTCACATTATGATTGTAATTCCTTCTTAAAATGCACTATTATGTGGTACATTTTGCTAGCATCATTTAAAGTACCCAATGATCTTGATTTTATTTTCATATTAAATATTCAGGTTTATAATTTTATCGGGAACAATTAATACTTATTAATCTTTGGAATATTTACATTGGAAGACCACCAAAATACTATTTCATGCAAACAATTCTGGAGAAGGCAGATTGGACACCAGCCCACTGATGAGAAAGTGGGGCCAAAATACTGGCCCTATGAAGCCCATATTTCATGGGATTCTAGAATACATATAGGGGAACAAATAAATTTTTAGTATCCACGGCTAATTCGGCACTCATTGCGGTTATTAAGGCATCCCAAATTAGAGATAAAATTATGGTCCAGATTCTGTGGCCCAAAAAAAGAACCTACTAATTTAATCATATCTTGGAATCCACATCTCCAAATGGGAAAAACGTTTACCAACGGTTTGGATACATACGGGGACCCAATTTCATATTCTATGTCCCACTCTAATCCGACAATCTAGAAGGCCTTCCAGGAACCTCTATACGGGGGAAGCAAGCTGGCTGCAACTTCGGGTCAAGGTTGGAAAAGTCTCCTCTCCCTTACTATCCAAAACCCTATGCCAACCATAGTGAAGTTAGATCCTTTGAAATAATTTGAGGTCGACCCAAGAATCCTGAAATTCCTATTTAAGGCAGTATTTTTGTGGGATTGTATCATCTTTTGAGCTTTCTTTCATTGTAATGTTATGCTGCGATTTTGTTGTCTCATGTTTGTCTTTCACATGTAATTTGTTTTAATTCAACATAGTTTATTAATAAATGTTATTCTTATAATATTTTTCTGTACTTATGAATCTCAATTTTTTATTGTTGCCTCATGGTGTGAATTAATTCACATGAAACCTTGTTAAATTATTCACACAACGATGGAGTTATCATTTTCTTTTTATTGTTTTCTTTACATCTTCAATTCCTCCCTCATGAGTCTACTTCCCACTTCCATTGAAACCACATCATCAATGGAGGGATAACACACTTATGGGAAGATCCAAGGGAGTAGAAAGTGGATGGAGTGGATGTTATTTATCACCCCATTAATTTCTAATCACTTCTTTTAATAGAGATTTTTATTTGATGATTTTTAAACTCCATCGTCCTTGTTGAATTTAAGGCCACACACTTGAAGTGCTAATATGAACCTTTACCTTGAAGTGATCAAAACATTTATACTTCAAGTGTATAGGTGATTAGTATTAAATTGGGTAGGTATTAATCTAGTAAGTGAGGATGTTGTTTGAACTTCTTAAATTAAATCAACTCAAATATAAGAGATTGAAATAGTTGAAAAATAATTTCATCCAAATCCACACCAAGTGATAACCTAGGATCAAATCATTATTTTAAATTAAATTCACTTAAATCTATTATTTATTTTTTAAACCCATCTAAAATAAACCCATGTTGGCCACTTCATTTCCAAAAATAGTCCATAGAATATGTGTGTCTATAGATTGCTTCTTAGATCTCTAAGGAATCAACAACCCAAGCTCAACTACATTGACTATTAAACCTTCATCTCTTGGGTAAAGTTGAGTGTGAATCAAATTTGGGTGTTGTTTCTAGGGACCTAAGTAAATTATATTAGACACTAGATTCCTCTTCTCACCCCACTTGTCTAATCTCGTCCGCAATTTCATTCCTACAGAAAACCTTTTTGAACTAATCCAAACATGGGGAACCTCTCCTTACTTTGATCACTCCACACCAAGTGTGATGTATAATGACCATCATAGTTTCTATTGGTGGTATAATCAACAATCTATTGAGACAAAAAATTTTAACTCAAATTCTCAACAAAAAATTCCAACCTTTTTTGAGTTCCAATCCCTACAAGGGAAGTTAGGACATCCTCCTGCGCAATTCCAACAACTTAATTATCCACAGGGAATAGAAAATCTGTCTCAAAGCCTTATCCATCCAATTCCACTTCTATTACATGAAAAACTATGTCAAAAAATGGGTATAATGAATTTTTATGTTTCATTATTGAGATTAGAAATAAAGAACTTTGAGAAGGTTATGGAACCCATTCCCACTCTTGCTATCCCTTCCTCATCATTGATAGAAGATTATTTTATCGCAAAAACCACTCATAAATTTATTGAAGAATCAACCTTTGGATTTGTGATAGATGGAGAATATAAATGAATTATTTAAGGGTCTTTGAATCAAGAAGAAATTTATTTATGGGATTCAAAATAAGAGAATTTGACATCAAGGATTGTGTGTCCTGAATATCACTCCATTGATTCTATAGAACAAACAATTGCTGAACCATTGGGATAAATCACAAACTTTGAGTCCATATCCATTCCAAAAACTGATCTTTACAATTTTTTGGTTTAATCTTTCATTCAAAATGAACCAATTTTGGTGAGAAAATTGGAAAATTAAATTGATTTTGATTGAAAATCTCCACCTGTTTTTGAATGTCCTATCCAACCCGAGCTCAAAATTATTGTCCTTCCCTCCCGACTAAAGAATCTATTTATAAGGTATAATCAGGACATTTTAATTGGAATTCATTATTCTCTTGAAACCAAAAAAGTTAGAATGATCATTTATGTCTTAGGAAAGACTACAGAAGAAATTGGATCCACCATTTCTGATATTCCTTGTATTTACCCACTCATTTTAGGACATAGTTTTGTGCATGAAACAAATTATAAACATATAATCAATATAAACCAATTAGAATTGGTTAATCATGTGGTCCTTAAAATTTTGAAAGTTGGTATTGGGTATGTTGTGGGGTTCAAGTCGAGAAAACGACGTTAAACAAAAGCACTGCACGGGAGGAAACCTGTGGTTTTCATGGTTCCAATATTTTTGGAATGATATTTATTTTTAAAATAGGATTAATACATCATTTTGATAGTTTAAAAATAAAAAAATAAAAAAAATTAGTATGTTGAAATGTTCTTCTATTATGAGTATGGATGGGAATGAAAGTAGAGCACCATATTCGTCCATGTCACATGGTTTGAACCTTGATTAATACCTTACCCTGAAATTTAAAAAGAAGACAATGTATGATCAGTTTATTTTTATGTGTTTGTAAGATAAAATAACCAAAAAATTTAAAAGAAGGGGGACACACTGTATACCGTGGGGAAAACCCCATCACAATTGGAGACACCGTAGGGATTCGAACGTGGGAGCAAAGGGAGGCAGGGGCGCGTGTTTACCAATGACCTACGACTTATTGTGATTCTTTATTCGATAATTTATATATATATATACTAATATTTTACTTTATTTATTATATATATATATATATAGTTTTTTGGTTTTCTGTGCTTGTTTTTCCCCACTAGGGAATTCACAGAGTGACATCGAGATCAAGGGATTAAAAGGGAGCAACAATAATTTCAACTTCAACCAACAAGTGACATCATTTCATGATCCTCGTTTTCAATATCCTTTTTGAACTCCCATTATCTGCCTATACCCTCTTCTAAATTTTCTTTTCTTTAAACATATGGGAAAATGTTATTTTATGTTGGGGGGGAGATAAAATAAAATCACTTTTTTGTCAAAAAAAATTAATGATTTGAAAGAAAAAGTGTGCTTTAATGGAAAGAAAAAATTTCTTTAACCTTGAACATGATAATATAAATTTGACAAATTTAAATTGGAAAT
Source organism: Viscum album (assembly GCA_963277665.1). Taxonomy (NCBI): domain Eukaryota; kingdom Viridiplantae; phylum Streptophyta; class Magnoliopsida; order Santalales; family Viscaceae; genus Viscum; species Viscum album. The sequence continues at coordinate 74,279,325 of OY728122.1, read as the reverse complement.
AAAATAATTTGGCATGCCCTGATATTGATTTTATTCCATGAATAATTTCAGGAGCATAGATTTTGGAAGGTGTGGCTTCCAAATGTGATATTTTATTGTTTGTATTTTCATCCAAATAAAAAAAGAATGACAACACACGCCCTTTGGATTCTGGGGTATTAGTTTGAGTTCATGGGGTCCCCCAAATAAATAGCAGAAGTTTAGTGATCATTTTAGTTTTAATATGAGTAATCATTAAAAAAATTTAAGAAAACAATAAATTTCCTCATAGAGCAATGAAAGGACCTAATGTGTGGCTTTTGACACTTGGGGATCGTGACTCAATAGTTTTCTGGCCTAGAGTTAGTAATTTTATCTCTACTTTTGGTAATTTGAATTTGTTTTTGACTGAGTTAACATGAGATGATGCCCGAGTATATGAGATTCACTTGGTGCCCTAATGGCTTTGAGCCTGGAAGTCATCAGCAAAGTCTCACTACAGGGATTGACTCTTTTGAGTGGAATTTCAATTACCATGGAAAAATTGAAAAAACCAAAAAAAAATACAAACAAAAATTGGAATACACATCTTAATATTGAAATGTTATTCCACCTAGCGCTTCCATCATTTCCCTCTTGAATAAATATGAACCCCTATGTCTAATGGGATGCACAACACATCATCACTCTTAATTGATATTGGACGAAATATGGAGAGGAATTTGAACAAATAATGGGCTTTGGATTGTGATATACTTATGAGAATATCATGTATTAAAATATTTTGATGGGTTTCATGATTGTTTGGTATAAGGTTTTTTTGTGATCATTTTGTATCAAAATGGTTTTGGAAAAGGGAATTAGAATTTCTTATTGTTGAGATATATTTTTCTCGGGACTAGCAATACTCAAGTTGGGGGGTGTGATTAGACACTAAGTGAGGATAATATTCATTGTTAATATATATAATATTCATGTACTTTTTTATTCATAAACACTATTTTAGTGCATTTTACACTTTGAACATCATTTTAAATTATGATTTTTATTCCTTCTTAAAATTCACTATTATGTGGTACATATTTTTAACATAATTTAAATTACCCAATAATCATGATTTTATTTTCATATTTAATTTTCAGGTTTATAAATATATTGGGAACAATTTATTCTTATGGAGTGTTGGAAGATTCACATTGGAAGACCACCAAAATGTTATTTTATGTAGACAATTCTGGAGAAGGCAGATTGGACACCAGCCCACTGATTAGAATGTGGGGCCCAACATAATGTCCCAATGAAGACCAAATTTCATGGGGCACTATAAGACATATAGAGGAACAAATAATACATCAGGATCTAGTGGTAATTCGACCATCGTGGTGGTTATTAAGGCCGCCCTTTTTAGAGATACAATTCTAGGCTAGATTCTGTGGCCGATTAAAATAGCCTACCAATTAAAAAATATCTCGGAATACGAAACTCCAAATGGGCCCAATATTTACATGAAGTTAGGATACATCTGGGTATCCATTTTCTCATTCTATGACCCACTCTAATTTGGCCATATTGAAGGTCTTACATGCGCCTCTGTTTGGTGGAAGCAAGATGACTGCAACTTCGGGTCAAGGGTGGAAAAGTCTCCTCTCTCATACTTCCCACCACCCTAGGCCTATCATAATCAACTGGGAACCTTTGTACTGTTGGAAGATAGACCCAAGCCTCTTTAAATTCCTATTTAAGGTTGTGGTGGTGGAGAAGTTTTCATCTTTTTAACTTTCTTTCATTGTAATGTTATGCTGCGATTTTGTTGTCTCAAGATTGTCTTTCACATGTATGTTGTTTTAACTCATCCTAGTTTCTTAATAAAAGTTATTCTTCTACTATTATTCTGTTCTTCTCCATCTCACTTTGATACCACTACCTCATTGTGTGAATTTATTCTCACCAACCCTTGTGAAATTATTCACACAATGGTGGAGTGATCATTTTCTTTTTATTGTTTTCTTTACTTTTTCAATTCCTCCCTCCTGAGTCTACTTCCCGCTCCCATTGAAACCATTTCATCAATGGAGGGATAAAAAACATATGGGATGATCCAAAGGAGTATAAAGGGGATGAATTAGATGTTATTTTTCAACCCATTAATTTCTAATAACTTATTTTAATTGAGATTTTTATTTGATGATTTTTAAACTCCGTCATCCTTGTTGAATTTAAGGCCACCCACTTCAAGTGATAATACAAACCTTTACCTTATAGTGCTCAAAACGTTTATCCTTAAAGTGTATAGGTGATTAGTACTAAAGTTTGTAGGTATTATACTAGTAAGTGAGGATGTTTTTTGTTCTTCTTAAATTAACCCATCTCAAATATAAGAAATTGAAATAGTTGAAAAAGAATTTCATCCAATCCACCTCGAGTGATAACCTAGGATCAACTCATTCTTTTAAATTGAAATAACGTAAATCTATAAATTATCTTTTAATTACATCTAAAATCAAAACAAGTTTTCCACTTCATAACCAAAAATAGTCCATAAAATGTGTGTGTCTATAGATTTCTTCTTAGGTCTATGAGGAACCGACAACCCAATCTTGACTACAAGGATCGTTCTACCTTTATCTCTTGGGTAAATTTGAGCATGAATCACTTACCTTTAATACCACTTAGCCAAATGTGATCCAATATCCTCTATAAAAAATATATAGCCTAATAAATAATTTCCAAACGTTATTCATACCTATAATATATATAAAATAATCTTATATTCATTTATTTTTAATATATTAGTTAGCTATAATTAATTTTCAACATCATATTTTATTAGTTTCAAATGTTTTTTTGTACTTCATTCATAATGGAAGTGTCAAATATTATTTAATTATTAATAATTAAACATTATGTGATAATTATAAGAAATTTAATATCTATTTTATAATTATTTATAGTGTTATAATTTTATTACATTTGTATTTTATTTAAAAATCATGATTCCAAATTTGTTGAAAAGTTTATATTGTTAATTTTCACAACCGAGGGGTGGTATCATAAAGACATGTTATATATTTCTATTACCATTCCAAAAAAAACGACCCATCATTTTCTTATTATCTTCCAATTTCAGAAGAAATTATGTTTCCTTATTTTCCAATGTTATAAATTTATAATATTGTCAACCATGTTGGTTAAAATATCACAAACTAGAATAAGATATAATTTATGGGTGAGTATGGTTATGAACATGATTACTTTGGAATAATATCAACATTGATAAATCATAAATATTTTATTTATATGTATTTCTTAATTTTAAAAATTATAATAGAATATATTTGGTTAGATAATAAGATACTAGATAGAAAAAAGGCATGCGTCACTTGGGTAGAGGTGATAGTGCGCACATACACTTAGCGATGTATTAATTTTTAAATTGTTTTATTGAACAGTGTGAAATTGATATTAAATTAGTATAATTAAAAAATTTATTACTTATAACACTGAGGATATAGTAATTTCATGTGTTGAATAGGTTTGAGAGAGTAAAGAAGGAAAATAATCAAGAGATATTGCATGATAACATTATCCATCCCTTTAGATGTTCACCCATTGGTAACACCTTAATCCTCATTAGCATGGAATTTTAGATAGAAAATGGATTCGAGGATGCAGGGAGAGTGTTTAGGAGAGAAAATGGTAGAGTTTTTATAAAGATAAATCTTTATAATGGTTAGATAAATTTGGTAGAAGTGTTATCCATTTATAAGTCAATAAAAGGGAATTTTTATAATAACTCATTACTTTGCACTAAGTTTATAAAACTATTACATGGTAAAAGGATTTAAAATTGAAAACAATTGAGTGGGGGATTATTTAAGGTCTATAATACCTCCAGAATTTATTTTTTCCCTTATTCTAATCGTGTATTTTCTTTTACCATTGTCTATTAAACTCTTACCTTTTTGGTTGTTACCTTAAAAACTAGTTTTTTCCTAATTAAATTTTAAATAAAAATATAAGATAAACCATTAGAATTTATTTTTATGATTTTGAATCTAAATCTAGAACTAATTTAATTTAAATAAATGTATAAATATGGGAAAAAGAAATTTTTAAATTTAAACATAAAATATATAGAAAACCTATTTTTCTTAAAAAATGGACGTTTTAATCACATAGTGTTATTAATCTTATATAACATTAATTACAATTTAAATTAGTGATAATATGATTTTATTTATTTTTATATACTATACCAAATTCATTATATGAAATATATCTTTTTAATTTATTAGGTAAAAATTATACAATATTAATAATAGAATTCTTTGAAAATAGTCATACTACCATTATCATTATTACTTACGTTAATATTATTAATCCTAGTTATATACCCAAAAAATTAAATTTAATTTTTTATATAATATTATAATTTTGATCTAAAATATGATATATATTTTTTCAAGATAAATTTTATACAGTTAATGGAAAATTAGTTTTAATGTTAGCGAATATAAACAATTTTAAAATTAAAATATTACTTATGTTTCCAGAATATTAGACATGGAATTAATAAATTCACAATGGTATTTTTAAATTATTTATTTTACTTCATAAATATATATTTTATATATAAAAAATGTTCTATAGGATTTCAATTCATTTTTGTATTATTATAATGTGATAAAATTTACTATTATAACAATGAAAATATTTTTTAACTATTGATCTAAAAATCAATTATTTTATAAAATATAATAAAAATTGTCAAAGGATATTATTATTATTATTATAAATCCAAAAATGGTAATTTTTTAAAATTAAATTTTCAAAATTTAAAATTTAAATAATGAAAACATTTAATGAAAACATTTTTCATAGGAAAATAACATTTTTTAAAATATAAATTATTCTTACATTCATTTCATATCAATTAGTTATTAGACTGGTGTTGATATATTATTCATATTGATTATATTTTTTATCTATAATATACTTTTTTGTTTAAAAAAATCACAAAAAAAAGATACATATATGAAATATATATTTTTAGAGTAAAATGATCTTGTTAATTTTTGTAGAGCATTAGTAAATAGAATTTCATTTTATTTAAATAAAAAAATTTAAAATTTAAAATTAAATTTTATAAAATATGTAAGTTTAAATAATATTTATTCATTTAAATAATTATAATTTATAGTTACGTAACCCATCATTATCTCCCAAAAATATCTTATCATAAGGTTAGATATGGTGGTAGTCACGAGTGTTGAATCTATTGGCATGGATCACAAAAAAAATCCCCTAATATTAAACATCTCTCACACATGATTTCACTCATACTATAATTGTCATAGATAAGATTGGGATTTCTCTTGTGTAATCTCTAGTGACTCCCCCTCTGTTCCAATCCCGAATAGGTGAGCTTAATAAGGAAGAATAACATTATTTGATATCATCACTTAAGATTTCTATATAGTTTTTAAAACATGGGTAGTTTTATTTATATTGTCTAATTTAATAGAAATATTATAGTGGTAAAATTTAATAATTTAATTTCGAATGTATAATAGTTTCATTTAATTTAGTGTTGCGTGAGAAGAATGGGACTAAACAATGTATTTATTTAAGGGGAAGTTAATACTAAAATACATGGGTGTTACACTCCACAACGTGGACCAGGTCATGGTTCATGTCGAATATTGTAAATGTGGATTTGAATGTGCATGATTTTATTTGGTTAAATCTATTTCAGATGACATGAAACATTGATCTCTATTGGGATTGTAAAACTATGGGTGTTGTTGGATTCACCACACCATGGTGGAGGACATCTGGTCATCCTCAATAAATAGAGGATCTGGTCTTTTTTGGTTCGATTATTTCACTCATCCTTGAACATCTATCTAATCCAAGACCCTCTAATTTATCTATAGTAATATATCTTAATTTTTTAAACATCTTGGTTTGTTAAGATCAATCTCTATTGGATCAAGGTAACTATCTTCCTTTTCCTCTCCCCTCTATTATTCTTTTCCCCATATAGTGGTTCCCAACATCGTTCTCCTCTAGTTTTGGATTTTTTTTATCTTGGTTTGATGTTTGGTTAATATGGGTAGGTATTGGGAGGGGTCCATCTGATTCTGGTAGTTGTTGATCACTAATTCATCAGTACTTATATGATGTTTCCCTAAAATCTTCATATCTGGGGTAGGGGTGGAAGTATTTTCCCATATTTTTATTAATTCTGGATGTTTCAAGCATAATTTTTTCATTGAGTGGATGGTGAGAATGAAATTAATGTATAATATTAATCAATAATAAAATAATTATATGTGAATGGGGGTTGTTTTCATGTTATTTACCAGGTTCTTGTTATTTATAAATGAATATTATTGTTTCTTTTATGGTGAAATTATGATAATTTATATGATAAAATTAATTATTACAAAAATTAAGATCATGAGATCAAAATTATTAAAAGGAATTAAATTTTAAAAATGGTAATGAATCTAATGTATTATGACTAAATTGTTTTGTGGAATCCTATATAGAGGATAATAGTAAATATAAATGAAACGGGTACCTGTAAATGTTTTGATTTATAAGCTTTAATGTGAAAAAAATAATATTTTCACTGTATTGGTAATTATGTTTGTGTGGATATTGAGGATTTTCGAGAGGTTTTTTTATTATCATTTTGTGAAAGTGATATGTGTTTAGAAATGGGTTCATAATTATTCATTATGATGGATATAATATAATGGTTATTGATGTGTGATAGATCTGGAATGAATTTTTCATATAGAATGTGAGGAATAGATATTGATGTGTTGGTTAGTGTTTCATAATAGATATGATGTTTTATATTCTTGGTAGTTATAAAATGTGGTTTAGAATAGTAAAACTCTAAATTAGGTAGAGTCTATAAAATAATAATCTTTTGATGTTAAACAAATGATTGACGATTGAAATGGATGAGTAATGGATGGAAATAATCTGGGTGAAAACGTTCATGGGTTGTTATTAAATAGTGAAAATGAATGGAATATTGAATATAAAGTGGTTAGTAATTATACATCTATAATTGTTATATAAATCATTTAAATGGGAATTTAGGAAGGTTTTAATTGTTGTTTCATATGGTTGTTTTAGGTTTATTTGTGTTATAGGTGGTAGTAGTGTTTGTGTATAGTATTGTTGGTTTATAGTGATAGTTATTGGTTATAATGTGGTTATATTCCTATGGACCAGATTGGTTGGGCTTGTCTACAGTGTGTGTGTGTGTACGTGCATTTATATAAATTATTTTTTTTGTGATTTCTTTACAGATTATACCCATGCTTGATTACCTTATGATGCTCAATTGTTTATGGTTTTATATGTTTCCTGTAATATTCATGTTGGTGTTGAAAAATTGATGGATACCCATTCTTCCTCACTCTACTTTTGCTATAGTAGTTTAGTTCCATTGATGATATGGTGAGATATGGAGGGTGTCATTCATGATAGGAGGAGGGGAAAGGGTTGATTCTTTCATGTTCATGATACCCTACTACACCAAATTTATAGTGTGTGAATGCGATGTGTGATATGGATGTGGATAAATATTGAAAATTATTGTGCCACTTTGGATTATGGAATGGTTCATATTATTTAATTAACATAATAATTCTATTATGAGATTCTAGACCTTACGGGAGGTTAGTTAATTTAGGGTTGTGATATAACTCATATCAGATGTTGGAGGGCGTGAGCATATGATTTTTGATATTTAGGAATGAGAGAATAAAATCAGTGGGTATGTTGTCACGAGGTACTTATTTTTTATATTCTTGATATTATGTTTTTTTCATCTGGATGTCATACATAGTGAGTGAACCTGGGTGGGGTTGAATCTTAGTTAACCTGATATGTGCATATTGTCTTTGTTGTTTATTTGATGGATCATTAACATGTTACTTCTATATTTTCAAAATATGAATTTAGGATGATATTATTGAGTATTCACATTATGATAGACATTATATAGGATTATTAGAAGAATTTGGTGAATGATTTGGAAAATAAAACATGAGATATATTGTTTTGCAGCGTAGTTACATCATAGGAGTTTCATTGGTATTCTATTGGGGTTTTTTATTTATATATAATTACTCAATAATTTTTGGATTATTGTGAGTCTTGATTATTTATATTATTTTTATAATAAATGGATATTTATATTTACATTGGTAACATGATCATTATGCCTCCAATTTAATCTTTTTATATTATCTATGCTGGTCTCCAACATAAGACCTATTGGAAGTAACCCTCAATGGACAACCATTTCTGCATTACTGATCTAGGAGGGGTTTCTGATAAAGGCTAGTCTTGGTAGAGGGGTATAAAAAAATTCTTTGGGATATAGGATTGAGATAAAAGTGAGTCACTTGTGAGGAATTCATGGAATTATATGGAAATGGTACTTATTGATCTGTGTACGTGACATTTCCCAGGGATACGGATGAGGACATGAGATTTTAAAACCCCTGTGATTTGAAACATGGAACCTGAGTTTACCAAATGAATATGTAAAACGTAACATCTTTTAAGGTAGATACCTAGGTGAGGTACTTGCATCATTATTTTATAATTATGTTTTATATGGTACAATTTCAGGATATAAATGAATCCAAGTAATTGAATCTTATTTAATTAATTCCATTCTACCATGTTTAATGGTTTGGTTCCTTGGTTAAAATGATACAGACTCGTTTACATCTCCATGTGGTTTAGTTTGGGGGGGTTAAATGGGCTGGCCGATTATATCCATGTAGGATTGAACAATCTTAGGAGAGTGAGCTATGTAGGTAGACATTGTGTGAGTTCCAATGTCATGGTATGGAAAAAATGAAGGAACTGTATTTGATATGGAGATAGAGTGATGGTTGGAGGATCATGAGATTGATTTCAATTTAACCCAAGATAGGCCTAGGTATGTGGTTTTGTTGTCCATTTATCTAATATGGGGAGAATCATGGTAGAGGGGGATCATATATCACATGGAGTAGGAGGAGGAAAATGTTTCATGGGATGTTTCTTTAGTTTTATCACACTAGGTTTCTATCATCTACAATGAGGGAGTTGAAGAGGAAGGAATTGTTATCCCTTTAGTATGGGATCTTGAGTTTGAGAGAGATCAGGATATGGTTTAAGGACCTCCTTCACTTCACTCTTGATATATTTATAGTCATGGATTCGAGTGCTTGGTTCTTGGAGGATGAACTACATCCTATTATCTGATATACAATCACCAAATCTACATTTCCAATATACATAGAGGTGTAGAATAAGGCCTCGGTGATCCACATGATGAATGATCTTCCAGATCATCATGAGAGGGGATCCATTAGGGTTCCAAAAGTGGAAGGACTATTATTGGTGGACCATAAATGTGTGGGAAGTCAATTTTTCAGATGGATGAGAGTCAACATCAATAATTTTCTCCATCCCAATTGTCTAAGTGCAGTAGTTCTCATGCCACCGCTGAGGGATTTACTGTAGATTAATTTTCCTTTCGAGGTTATGGTGATTGATCCTATCATTTTATGACTATTCTTAGGGATCAAAATTGTATGGGATTTTAGATACCTTATCAACCATAAAAGCATCATTTTTTATAAATTCATATCATCCATAGGTGAAATAGTACCATGTTTAATCATGGAGAGATGGAACTGGTTGTGGGTAGCCCTATGATGCCCCTACCAATAGATAAATATGGTTGAGTTTATTGTGAAGAAGTTATTTAGTTGAATATTATGAGATATTCATATGGATTTCTTCATGCTATTAATTTTATAGTTCCAATGGTGATTGGGATCATTTAAGGTAGCATATATCTATTTTATAAAGTGTCTTATGATCTGTTTGAGTCTAGATAATTACACTTCTTTTTTACAACCACATTTTTCGTGCCTTATAGATTAGGGTGAAGAGTTTTATTGTACCCATGTAGTTGAAAAATCTAGTTCGAGGTATGACAAGTCTATTTTATTTATTTCAATGTTCTGATATGATGATGGGAAAAATCATTCACTTATCGATCTATTTCTACTTCAGATATAACCATATGATGTTTTTCTCGATATCATCTGGTTGTAATCCTTGCATCCAACCATTAATTTATTTTGGAGAAGAGTTGTGTTCTACAATGAGAAGGGACAATAGGCATGTTTTATTATTGAGTCAAAGCATCGTATGGGTCATATATGTTTGGAGATTTTTCTATCTTATTTAGATGCTTTTTATTGGGTTTAGGGTAGGTACAGATGGTGGATATTCCAAGATTGGTAGTTTATTTTCAGGATTTTTTCCAAAGTAGGGTTTTCATTACCTCCTCACTGTGATATTAATTTTGGAATCTTATTGATCCCATTACTTCTTTTATTTTGAAGAATTATAATCAGATAACATCTTTCGAGTTATGGGAGTTGAGGAATAATGTTGTTAACCTGATGTATTACGGATTTATCTGACCTAGTGTGTCACCAAGAGGTGCCCTAATATTATTATCCAAGAACAAAAATAATAAAATGTGGTTATTTTTATACTACAAATAGATTAATTATGTGACTTTTAAGAAACATTTCAATATTCTAGGGATAGATGATTTGTTTGACTAGTTAAAGGGACCCATTTGGTTTTGGAAGAATTATATATAGTCTGTATATAACTAAATGACATTCAAGGAGCTGTAAATCTTGAAGACTTAATTTTGGTGTCGGTATAGATTCATTGAGTTCATGGACATATAGTTTGGTTCCATGAATTCCCTATCTATTTTATCGATAATAATGATCTCTCGATTATATGAGTTTCTAGTATAGTTTGTGGTCATGTTCGTCAACAAATTCCTTATATAATACAGCTCGTAAGAGGGGAGTACTGATAACCTTAGAGATATTTTTGGTGTCCTTTTACATAATAATTTTTATGGTAATGTTTATAAGTGTGTGTTATTGATATAGGATGTGAACTTCCTTGAACATCTAGTGTTTTAGCACAAAGCGGAAATTGAACCATCAATGATTTTGGTAGTTATTATTGGAAATCACCCATGAACATTGTAGTGAGCATAGTTTCCTTATTCTTATGGTATATTATTGTATGTTCAGGTCTAAATTATCTTAGGTCATAACCCCACTAACATCCTTAAATAATATTAAGTATATTTTTTATGGGTATATTAGTATTAGGTGTCTTTATACTACCTAAAATAGAGGTTGATCAATACTCTCACGATTTCGATCCTATAGGAGAGAGTTGTGTTTGAGGTATTATCTAACACTTCTTTTATTTTCATGGGTTTTTTCTTGAGGCTGTAGATAGAAGTGACATATAATGCGGTATTTTATTTCATTTGGGAATATTTGATTTGAGATTTTTTTTGAGTCTTCAAGGTTGTAATTGTGTTTCAGTAGAATTTTTTATGATTTTCATTAATTTGAGTTTTTAAATACATTATATTGATTTTTTATTTAAAAAATATACATTTTGGGTTTTAAAAATATCAAAATTTCTTGTGTTTATTTTTATTATATTTAAGAAAAATATTTCTTAGGATTTGATATTTAATATTTTTAAAATATTTTTTTCATATTTTTAATCTCATGAATTAATTATTCTATTATTCTTATTTTTATTTTTTAGAATGAAAATTTGTTTTGAAAATTTCTCATTAAAATTTAATCACTTAATTCTGAGGCAGAATATATGATTTTTTTTAATTTTTTCCAATTTTTATTATAATATATTTGTTTTAGGACCTTCTTATATGAATGATGGAAATTTACAAAGAAAATATTATATTCAAATAATAAGTGATACTCGATGAAATTATTCTATAAAAAAATTCATAATTTTTTGAAGAGATCCACATACTTCGCTGATGATTAATTCAATGAAACACATAGATCCCTCAAATCCAAGGGAAATATTCCTTACAAAAACTATCAGTGTGATATTAAAATTTAAAAAATTGATATAATCCTTGAAACCCCTATGCAAAGGCATTTATTTATACCCATCATTTAGTTCTTCCCCTTTAACCATGAAGTTTATCTTCTATGGACCTCCTTATATCTTTTTTTTCTGTTCCCTATCTTCTACTTATATTCCCCATAACCCTTGGTTATACTTTATCCATTTGATATCCATCCCCTTCCATTCGTGATTAATACTTCCATGTGTGACTAGAATTCCATGGGTTCCATTATTTTGTATTTATGGACATGATTCATCCTCAATATCCCATTTAAATGGAATGTGTATGTGGGGAACTCTAAAATATCACCAATTCTTCTATACTAACCATTCATCCATTCAAATAAATATTTCAAGGGAATTCATCCTTTCCCTTTTAGTGATTCTTTTTAAACTTCTACATCACATGTTTAAGATGAAAATAAGAGTGAATCAACGATGAAACCAAAAATTTGGGTTCTGTTCCAATAAGAATCATAGGATATGTGAAGCATGATAGAGTAAGCCATATCAAAACATAAACCACATCAAGCTGTCATGGAATCTGGAAATTCAATGATAATGGTTGAGGAATGAATGAATGAACCCAAGTACTGATTAAAACTGAAGACAAACTTCTTACATTTTACGTACGTGGGTGATTATAATTTGACCCAAACCAATATTAAGCCCCCTAAATAAGATATATAATTTCATTTGAAGATGAGTTCATTCATGGGGGAGGATCCTATTACTATAAACTAACAAATCATTTGACTAAATCATGACCAAAACTACAAATCAACCCAAACTATGTCACAATGATGAATTAAAAAGTTTTACTAATACCCACATGGTTTTAAAATATCAATTAGGTAAAATTAACCCCAAAAACAAAAAAAATATTTATTGAAATTACTGAAATAATGTTGATATTGACCAAATCATTTGATGCTGACCCAACCTATTTGGTGATTTGATGTGGTTCTGAAAGTATGTGATGCGATGATGAACTCAAGAAGTGTTTTATCCAAATGAATCATAATAATATATCCTAGTTCATTGATCCCAATCATTGTGTGTGACCACTAATTTATGTGTCAGGATAATGGATAATCATCCAAGTTTGATTGATAAATACTATTTTTTTGTAATTTTATATGATCGGTTTTCATGGAAACATGTTTATTGGAGATATTTCATTATCTATGGGTTTGATACAATGATGATGGGGCCTCAACCACTCCAAATACTTGTTTTTGAAATAATAAAATGGTTGAAACACCCTAATTGTTGTAAAAATATATAGAAAACAAGTGTTGATAAATAGAATATACCTAAAGGTTGATATTAAGGCTATCTAGAATTTTTGGTGGGGAAAATGGAGCCAAAAATTATTTTTGAAGAACTTTAATGAATTGGAATCAATGAATGCTATGGGAATATGAATTTCTAAACATTATGTCTTTATATAATATTTTCAATGTCCATCATGTGATTGGAGAAGTACATATTGAACTCAATAAAAATATACTACTAGGTGATGATTTCTCCTAATGTTTTTATTTTTTCAGAATTCAAAGTATAAGTAGATCTAAGAATCCAAATGATAATTTTATTTATGAATTACTAGCCTAATGATAAATATTTGAAATAGATAACTTAGGTGAAAACTCAAGCCTAAAAATATGATCAAACACATTTAGTTCCTAACAATACAAATGGAACCAAGATCACAAGATAGAAAAATAGAAGCGATGATTAATAAAAGAGTTTCAAATATAAGTGTTGAAACACAATGATCACAAGAATGATGGTTAGTGAGAACGAGCCTAATCTACTCAATTCCTTAGACCCAGGACCTATTCTAAGATTAAGTCTACCTTTGATGACATGATGAGATATCCTTTCAAAAAATGATACTCTAGTGTGTGAATAGTGAACCAATAATTGAATTTTGTAGAATAATAGGGGATTGAATTTTTAAAAAAGACAACACAAATTATATTTAATGATTAGTTGGATTTTTAGATATAACATTAAAGGGAGATGTTAGAGAGATTCAATAGATTAATAGAATATGAAAAATATTGTTTATATATAATGATATTTATTGATGGGGAAGTCAACCCATGTTTGAGGAGAAAAACTATAACATATATTTTCTCATTCTAAATGAGAAAAAATATGTATTGTGATAAACACTCCATGTTTAATCTAGTAAGAAAACCCTAGAGAAAAGATTATGAGTTCAATGGTGATTTTCGAATGTCTACCCACTTTTAAGATGAATATCCAATATAGATGATGGGATAATAGAAAACATTGAGAGGCTTCAGATTGGTGAATTGGATTAGAACTATTTATTGTGAGATAGGGACAGAACATTGAGCAATCCGAGTAGGAAGGGAAACTAAAAAACTTTAGAAGATCATATTCTAATTTTTATTTCTTCTATATTTTTTATATATTTCATTATAGTGAATTTATAAATTCTTTTTTAAATTTTAATTTTTATTCAGAAATAAAATTTATGGGGAATAATAGTGTTATGGATGTTTTTTTTAATTAATTCATATAAAAAATTTTCTAGTCACTTCCCTCATCATTTAATTTCATAATAATCTTGTCTTCAATGTAAATTATTTTCTTCAATGATGACTGATATTGATATAAATTCATTTATCTACATAATTTTCTTATATCCATTTTTAATGTGAATGAATGTCAAGAGTTTCATGACATAATCCAGGAAAATTTGATTCTTATGATAAATACATCAATATTCTGTGAATTAATGAGAACTATTTTATTAATTTAGTAGAAACAAATTAATCATATGTTGATCATTTAAAAATTTTGGTTAGCCACATTTTATTTAGTTATAATTATATTTGTTCATTAATGAAGGTAATCCATTAATAAATAAGAAATAAAAATTCCCTATTATATCATATGATTTTTCATGTTTACTATTCGATATACTGTTCTCTATTTTTTCCATCCTTTTATCTAAACTATATCATTACCTCAAATAGAATTTTCAGATATCACTACATCACCATTATTCTAAATATTTTGTGTGTTTGAGTTCTTTTTTTCTTTTATCACACATACACTCATATGAGTCCTTCCCTATGTATCGACCCCTGCTGACCCCAAATGTAGTTCTATGTAGGGTTATAATTAATTAATCATTATAGATCTAGGGAAAACTATTCAAAATTTTTGTGTTAATACTGAGGATGGAATTAACAACCAATTATAATCAAAATATAATTCTAAAAAATATATATTTTAGAAAATAGAAAATACTAGATAAGAAAAAAATCTAAAAAAATATATGTATGAATAGTAGTTTATCTTTTGAGAACATAGAACCATTCATTGTGGATACTGAAATATATCTATGGACCAAAAAATTTAAAAAAATAACTGAAATGGAATAAATTTTTGGAATTATGTATAATCAACCTGGAAATGTCAACCCTAATAAACCTGGAAGTGAGCTAATGGATGGATTTAGGAATAGGGAGTTTTAGATGAAAATAATATTTAGTAATTTATTCTTTATTATCGAAACTCATAGGTCTCATAAATTTGAAATTAAGAAATCAAATTTTTCAATTCCTACACCATACAATGTAATTCCCTAGAAAGAGACTCTTGACTTTATTCATAGCTTTTATTGTGTTTTTCATAATCTACCACTTATAGAGTTGAGTAAAGAGGAAGGAAAATGAGAGTCTTGTCCCTTTTTCTTGAAGGTAACTAACCAAAGTTGTTTTAAAAAATGGATGAAGAAATATTTGATATTTTTGACCAGTTTTATAATGATTTTATTAAAACAATTTTTCTCCTAAAATTAAAAACTGGAATAATGAATACAATAACTTGTTTTATTTAGTATAATTGGGTGATTTTCCATGAGCTTGAGATATATTCAATAGATTATTCTGGCAGTTTATGAACCCATATAACACTCCATTATTTCTCATGTATACATTCTATAATAGAACACCCCCATACCTTTAAACTTAAGTTTACTTGTCCTATAGAGGGATATCTTTCCATAAAACTAATGAAAAATTAAAGAATATATTTAAAATAATTTCACAAAACTCCCAGAATATATGTTTTAGTGGGTGGAATATTGTTAGGAATGGAAAAAATCTATTTCACCATGATAAAGAATAATTTTCAATATTTTACAATTAAAATCAAAATAACTCACTCCAAGATAAATTCCACTACTATGGAATTTTTAATAATTCCAATTAACATTGTCCCAATTTTTATATGCCTACATAGACCCCTGAGAATAAAAACAATGCTAGGTATGTCACAATAATGAAACAAAATGATGGTCTATTTTCAAACTCTTATATGCAAGGCTATAAAAAATCCAAATCTTCCGTGGATAAAGTATGTGGCTCTTAAACATAATGTTACCTCTAGATTTCCACAAAATCCTTGAACAATTTATGAAAAGTATAAATGAGATGTAACCACTAATTCCCACTATGAATTAAATGGAATTATAAAATAGTTTATGTGTAGTTTTAGATTACAAAATTCCAAACATATTTCAGATAATGAATAAAAAAATGTTAGGATAAAAAATCATGAGTTTCATATGGGATAGTTGGATAGAGAGTTGGGTGGTAGTGATAGGGTGAAACTTTTAATAATTACTTATGTGAATCCAAGAAAAATTAACCAGGAATTTATAATTAGTAGGGGACTTAATACTCACTAGGAAGTTCCGAGTGATCCTAAACACACTTAATATGTATAACATGATGTAACTAGAAACCCAAATAATTAAATCAAAAGGAAATATAAATATAAATGACATAGTGAAATCAATTTTAGACCCAATTCTAATTTTTAAAAACAATGGGAAAAATAGTTGAAAATTAAAATAAATAAAAGAAAACTTGAAAATGAAATTGAGGGAATTCATATAACTATGAATAATTTTCCCCAATTATTCCAATACTTGAGATAATAATAAAAGAGAATCAAGACAATGAACTGCTTAAATTCATAAAGGGTATCAAGAAACATAAAATTGATGTTCCATTCCACAAAGCATTATTAAAATCCTATAATGACCATAAAATCTTGTACATAGATATTACATCTTATTAGATGAATATTCATTACATTAAAATAACACACTCTTGAGGATTGTAAAGGTGTATTTCCTTTGGAAACATAGACACATACACAATTATTTCATATGTGAACTGCATCATATACCACTATGTTCATCAAAACTAGAACTCTTATTATACATATCAAACATTATAAATTTCCTCAAAACCATGGGAGTGGAATCAAAATAAAGGGCATATTCAGATGTGCAGAAAGGGTAAACATGTGATATATATAAGAACAACATGAGAATAAGGGTAAGATAAAATAACATTTTAAAACCATAATATGCATATCAAATATCACATTTTTGTTTCATGGAATAAATATTAGATGTTCGAAAAACATTGACCATATGTAAATAAAATAACATAATCCCTGAGATCTTAACATTGGTATAAGAGATATAATTGTGTGATATACACAAGAATAGAAAATAATTTAATTATTTGTTATAGGATTATTTCTAAGACAATTACTGTAGAAAGGGTTCACTCCATAGTGAAGGATCACTCCTAGGATTATCACAGTGGAAATAGTCTCTTACTGAATTGTGTTTCATCCCCATTATAGTGTAATTTTTCTAATGATATATCAATATTTATATAATTCATTTGAGAGAGATACAGTTCCCAGGAGTCACATAACAAAAATCATACATGTTTTGGCATCAATTTCATAAAACCTTCCTCATATCAGAGTGAATGAAAAATTTGAATTAATAAAAAATTACTCATGTCAGGACCCTAAAAAATGTGTTTCATAAAAATTTCTTTATAACATTACCTATGGAAAATATAAATATTTCATAATCATCTCATCATTTAATTGAAGAATAACCCATTGAATAAGAAGCAGGTTTAATAATAATTTAATGATGGTATAAAATATTGACGAGACATGGGTATTGCGAACATATTTTCATCATAAACATAAAAAATCTAGATAAATAATAAATATAGTGTCCTTGGATCATATCCCCTATAATAATTATATAATATCATAATATGTCATGTTATATGAAATATTATTTTGAAAGAAAATTCAGTTGGAACATATCTAGAGGATACATCATTTCCTTGAAAATCACATGTTTTAAATTTAAAATTCAAAAAATATTATGGAAATAATTTTCTATGAAAGTAACCTAGAAGAAATGTAATGTAATATTAAAAGAAATTAATGGTCATGATACTAGGAAATCCCCATTCACATCGTGCATGTCAAAATAATTATTCTTTTCACATTTTTGGTAAAAGATAATTGGGCTTTGTTTAGAAAATGACATGGAGATTACATTTATTATTTTATAAAATGTCATAAAATAGCTAAAAATTCCCTTAATAAATCATTTGGATAATTTTTTAGTAAATTTAATTTTTTTATAAAACTAGTTTTTTTATGGAAAGGGGTTTTCGACCGAAGATATTAATAAAGATGATTTTTGTTACAACATAATTTGGAAATATAGATTATGTAATGAGATGAATATGATGGGAAAATATATATTTTCATGAAATAAATATAATATGATAGAATAATTTTTTTTCTTGATAGTTGTATCATAATATTTCATTTTATAAAGCATAAACATACACATACATAATAAATTATGAGATTTTATCATAAAACCTTTACCAGTTTTATAAAATTTATTCATAAGATCAACAAAAGTAGAAAATTAAATGAAATATAAAATAATATTAGAATAAATATGTTAACATTATTACATTTTAATGAGGTTGTATATACACATCAAAAAATAAGATAGGTGAATAACATAACATATATGTCTCAAAAAAAGAAAATTACATAAAAATTCTTTTCCATAAGTCTGGAATTCTTTCATATAAATTCAAAATACTTTTAAAATAAATATAAAATAATTATAATTAAATTTTATAACCATATATGTATATATATATCATATTGTAATATATATGATTTACTTGAGAACTTTTATTAAATATTTATTATCAATTCCAAGATAAATTTACGTTTAGGGATATAACTTCTTTGTTTTTAATGTAAGTTTGAAAATGTAATTTTTGGTCATAATACATTGATCATGGTACAACCATCTATAGAGTTTTAAACATGACATAAATATAATATATATTCATTATAAATGTATTTATATAAATCTATAAAAATTAGATATATGTAATGAAATACACCGTTCATGAGAGGGATGGTCGTACAAATGCATGGACGATGTTTCCACTTTCATGAAGGATTAAAACAAAGAAAGGTGAATAATTTATTATAATTATAGAATAAAATATATATTTTATATATCATATATTTTAATTAAACCCGTCCTTATTACCTTATATTTAATGTTTGATTGAACCAAATCAATTCACGTTTTGGAAACCCATTATACACACGAGCAGCATTATCATATTCCCACGGAATGGAAGGTAAGTTCGAATATATGATATAATAATATCCATAAGTTTAACAATATCATATATATATATATATAATATAAAAATTTTATCCATCATTATATCATGTTGAGATATGTGGTTATAGAAAATGAATAACATTGGTTCACGAGGCAGAAGTCCACCATACATGTCAATTATGATTTCATATCCCATTTTATGGAAGAGGAAAAAACCACAGTTTATATAATATATTTGAATTTTTATATCAAAATTTTTAAATATTAATCGATGGAGGTGAAAAAATAAATAAAATAAAATGATCGGTTAGTAATATTACAAATTATTCAGATTACTTCATTTAGTTTGCACCAAAGGCCTTCCTAGGTTGGATTTAAGACAAATAAAATAATTCTAGGATAATATAAGGAATGTAAATAGGCTATTTGGGTAGGTTTTTGTTGAAAAGGTTTTTTAAATGTCTGAAGATGTTAGGGAAGGTGGTGCTCTTATATAAGTGGGGGAGATCACACGCTTGGTATTTATAAAAAGAATAAAGTGTACCTATGTTTTTAAAATTACATAAAGCTCCAAAATGGACCATTATTAAATATTATACATGATACGGTTGAATTATTTTTTGAAAATTAGTTCTGTACATGTTTTGGGTTATTTTTATCCTATCTTTTTTAACTCTTCATAAATCCTATTTTTACCATAAACATAGTAAATATTTTTTTACTGTTTTACTATTTATTATTAAAAACAATTAATTTATCATTATTTGATAAACTAATTTATGGTGATTCTAATTATGGAATAAAATATTTCAAATTAAATAAATATGAGTGGAAAATTTTTATTTTTATTTAAAACCACATGCATGATAATAAAATTGCTTTCCCTAGAGAAAATGTTCAAAAGGTCAAAATGATTAAAAAAATCAATAAGAAAATTTTTAAAAATACCCAAATTCGTTAAATTGAAATATTATTATACAAATTTTACTTTTAAACCATTTTAAAACAAAACTGAACCTTATAAATTCATAAAGAAAAAGGAAGTTTTCAATAAAAACTTGTTTTTTTCATTGTTTATCAAAAAGACTAATTTTTTCTGTAAAATCACAAAAATCACCCCAAGATAATTTTTAAATTACTATATGAAAAATTAAGTTTATTTTATACAATTATTATTTTTAATGGGTCAATGTTTATTCAATAATATAAATAATTTTTTTTTTTGAGAAAATAGTATTTTCAGAACATATAATGATTTTACCGAAAATGAAGTATTTTTTATCTTTATGTTTTCTTTATATGAAACCATTATACATAATATTTTATTTTTTTTATTCATATTATTTGTACTGAGATTTAATGTGAGGTAATAATAGTCTTGTTTTTATAATAATATTAATAGTTTGTCACAGTTCGTTAAAACTCGATGTTTCGTACAACCCAAGCAATCAAATAAATTAATTTTATTTTAAAAATATATTTCATAAAATCCCATGTTGTTATTTTATACCCCCATTAACAAGAGTTTTTTCTATAAAATAATTTACTCTAATATAAACAAATGTGGATAATTGTTCCTCTTTATTTATTATATTTCCATATAGATTCTTCAAACTGGTGGTTTCACCACAAAACATTTACAATGTGAGTGGTCCTGTTTTAAATAAATATAACTATTTCGTCTCGAATCTCCACTATTTTTTAATCATAAGAAATATTTTTTTCTAGCAGTATGAAATATGAGTTCAGTACAAGTGAAAGGTATAATATATACTTCCTTATGAGAGATACATGGAAAACATGATGATCTTATGATAGTTTTGGGGGTTGTTCCAAATAGTAGGAAATTTTCCTGACCTGATCTAGATATTAAATGGAAATGATGTACCTATATCTTAGTTTTAAAATTTTTCCCAATATCATTTCCTTCATCCATGGAGAAATTCTTAGAAACACCTTATCACTAACTTCAAATTACTAATGATGCTGGTGATCATCTGTATAACTTTTCATGAACCTTTGTGACGACCTTAAGTGCTTTTTAATGGATCTAACATTATCTTCCATTTCTTCAAGTATCTTAGTTAACAACAAAATTATTTGTCCAACATCATTACATCATGTTGGAGCACTTCACTTCATTCCATTGAGGGTTTCATAATGATCCATCCAAATTCTCTAGTTAAAGTTAATTTTGAATGAAAACTCAACAAGATGAAGGTGTTCATCCTAACCACCTATAAAATCTAGATAACAAGATCTCAAAAAATCCTATAGGGGATTAATTTTTTATCTACATATGAACATATATTTAAGGTTGATACGTAGTGATGAAACTGAATATGGGGTCACGAGATTTATGACGGGTTATCTAGAAATTTGAGGTAATCCTCAGATGCCGATCAGATACAAATGAATGTGATACTTCATGAAAAATTACCACTCCTTTAATGTTTATTATAAAAATATGATCCAAATGAGAATAATATATAATAAAAATGATGTGTGGTGAATTTTTAAGGAAATCGACTATAACCCATATGTCATTGTTCCCTTTAGACATTTTGGAGAGTCTAATGACAAAATACACTGTGATGTTTTCACATTTCCATTTTGATAGTGGTAATGTGTGTAATATACCCTTAGATGTTTTTCTCTCAAACTTAACTTTCCAACAAATAAAGAACCAAGATAAAAACTTAATGAAAACTCTCTTTATGCCATCCCACTAGAGATAATATTTTGAATATATATACATTAATTCTTCCTGGATGAATAGAGAATGAAGAACTATGACCTTCCTCTAACAAATGCTTCTTCACATATAGTTTAGATAGAACACATACATGGTTCCAAAAATATATCATTCCATCATTGTTATGGTTAATCTCAAGAAAGTTTATAACTTTCCTTTTCATATCTTCATGTTCCATCTATGCCTCTTTAATATTCATTTGGAATTATAGTTCAACATTCAATTGATAAAGATAATATTTCTCCTTTTCCTTTAGGTTTTCCATATTTATCCTTGTCAACTACAGAAATATTGGATCTTTTATTATCCTTGTAATGGATAAGATAGCATGATACATTAGACCCAAAGCATCAACACTATATTCAATTTCGTAGGATGGTAATATATTGAGAAATGATAATATATAATCCAATATAACCATTTTGCTTGGTGAATATTCAACTCATTTTTTGTGAACATATACTTTATGATTTTTTGATCGGTATATATATTGAAATTTTTTATATAAAGACAATGCTTCCATATCATTAGTTAAAAAATTACTGCATCTAAATCTATGTCATGAGTTGGGTAGCTTTATTCATGAAATTTGAATTTTATTTATTCATAATCTATAACCATGTAATTATTAATAATAATGAACCCAAAACCCATATTGGATGAAATACTATAGATTAAAAAACCTTGTCCACTTTAGGGAAAATTAAGTACATGGGCACTTATTATACTTCTCTTAAGTTCCTTGAAATTTTCCCCTCATTCATCTATCTATAAAAACATAGATCCCTTCAAATTGAAGATAGTGAGTGGGTTATGTAGTTATAATAAATTCTCCACCAACCATCGAGAATATCTAGCTAAACCAAAAAAATATGGAACTCAATCGTTGTGGTTGGTCTGGGCCAACACTACATATTCCCCCTCTTTTATGGATATATAGATATACCCTTTATCGAGACTATATGACCAAAAATTAGTCCTTTGGAATCCAAAATTCATACTTTGTAAATTTTGGATATAGTTTCTCTTTTCTTAGGGTATATATTAAAATTATCATGTTATCTCTGTGCCCTTCCTTCCAATTTGATTAAGTAATAATTTCACCAATAAATACTACAAAAATATAATCAATGTAATATCTAAAGTCACCATTCATTAAACTGATGAAGAGATCATGAGAATTTGTAAGAACAAATGATTTCACTATATATTCACATTGTGCATACCCTATACAGAATGATTCCTTGGGTATATCATATGTTTTGACCCTCAATTGATGATATATAAAATAAATTTCAATCTTAGAAAAATATTGATCTCCACACAGTTGATCAAATATGTCATCAAAGGATACATGTTCTTGATAGTAAAATTATTCATCTCCTAAAAATAAAGGTATAGTCACATCAACCAATCTTTATTTTTAACAAAAGAACATGTTCTCCCTAATATGACATACTTTTCTAAATGAATTACTTTATAAGAATTTCCTAGAGTATCTTATTCAATCCATATAAATCAACCATGGTTATTCCATAGAGAGTCTTTTAAATAGTATCTAGGTATGAATTTAATTGAGAAATCAACATCATGTTTTGGTGGAAGGATGAGAAACTTTTCTGGAAAGAAATCATAACACTATTTACAATATATGGATCAATGATGTTCAGTTTCTCCATGTCATTTGAGATAAAATTTTCTCTTGAATAAGAATCAAAACCCACACAATGGGTTTGATTTCCATTAAATGTTCATATTTATCTTCTTAATTATATATAATCATAGGTTTCTTTGTAATATCAAAAAGAATATTTTTAGATAATTAGAACGATATTTATGTATATAAATCCATTCCATTCCTAAGCTAACATAATATTTAACCTTGGGAAGAATGGAAATATTTTCATGAAGCACATTCTCATAATCTTTAACCAAAGAGGAATCATATACATGAGATTATATCATTTTACAATTAGGTATTTTCATTAAAAATTCTACATCTAACCTTGTAGGTGGAATTTCAATATGCATATAAAATTGTTTAGATATAAAGTAATGAGTATATCTAGATAAAAATAAGAAAAAAATAGTTTCATAGTAGAAGGAAATGGTATCTTTTACCATGTCATTATCACTCCGTCATTAGAAATAGTGATCACATGATATTTTCTTTTTTTACAACAACTTAAGAGGTTACTGACATAGGTCATATGTTGTTCGGAGTGGATACTCAAGAGGGGGGTGAATTGAGTACCTATTAAAATTTCTGTTAAAAACATTTAGGATTAAAATTACCCAAATTAGAATAGCCCAGTCAATTAAGGCAGTAGAGATATAAGTGACTTATTGATAAACAGTTTTGTCAAAGGTTGATTACTCCTCAGTAGAATCAGTATGAGAACTAATTCCACTTTTGAAACAATTTTACAAAACGAATCAGATATACACACTAATCAGAACTAACTATCAGAGTGAATGTAAAAACAGATTTTCTGTCTTTGCTAATATAAGAACAACGGATAAATGTAAAACAGTGTAATGAAAGAGGAACACAACAAATTAATCCAGATGTTCAGTCTTAAGAAAAGACCTTATCCTCTCCACTTGGTGATCACCTGCCACCAAACAATTATATTAAAAGTGATACACAGCCTGTATCGGGCTTTACAATAATTTTCACAAACTATCCAGGTTTTTCCACCTCTACCACAGTTATATGTGGGAAAAAATAAACTACCAAGCCACACCAGGCTTCTTCCAAATTAATATGTGGGAAAAAAAATGTAAAGTTAGTTTGGTATGGGGATTTTCCGTATCACTCAGTTCAAGCACTAGAGTCAGTGTGTGTAACACATACACACTGGTCACAAATGTAAAGTATTCAGACACAGTAGAGCTAAAGATAGTAGGGATGAGTTTTGAATGCTCTGTTGTGTTTGAAGATCATCTTTGGACTCGTTGGAAAGAATGAGATAAAGTTTTGGTCCTTCTCTTCAAGTTGACCCCAAAATAGAGTGTCACAACTTTTAGGTTCTGGCTTCCAGATGTAGATATGATCAGCTTTTTGGGTTTTATGCTCTTTGTAGCACACCACGACTGCTTGAAGGATATTCTTTCAATTGATCGTTTTTAAACTTTGTGTTCTTCTGATTGAGTGCTTGAGGGTTCTTCTTGGGATTGTATATGATTCTCTCTTATGAGTGTTCTGTGTATATTCAATATATCCATGAAACTTTTCTTGTTTCTATATATGTTTGCTGAGATATTCTGAATTTCTCTCTCATATATATTCAGTTCATTATTTTCTCATTTGGTTCAATAGGGGCCGATAGGAAAAATGTTTCAACCATGTGTGGTCTTCCTCGTACATCGTACTGTTTCCTGATATGACTGCAAATAGAATTAAATAATGTCAGGTGTATTAATTTGTTCAGACATGATCGTTATAATAGTATTAATAAAATTGATAAATAATAGAATAAAATATCATTAGACTGGTAGCAGGTGCATGTCATGCGATAGACTTCAACTGTGGTCTTTCAAACTATGCACTTCATCGGTAAACTATTCAACTATGAGCTTCAATGGTAGGTTCTTCATCTGTAGGCTTGTAACGGTGGACTTTTTGTTAGTGGATGTCTTGTAATGGTAGCTATTTACTCTATGCAATAGTAAATCCTTATCAATGAACATCATCAGTAGCCTCAACAGTAGACCTTTCCAACTGTAGACTTGAACAGTGAAGTTCTCAACAGAATACTAGTGAAAAAGTCTGACAGTGAACTTCTAACAGAAGCCTCATCACAGTAGTGACTTTGTGAAAGTAACTCTTTGTCTGGGAGCTTTGAAAATCAGATCAAACGGTAGACTTTTGACAGTAACCTTATACCGGTATCTTTCAACACTGACAATAAATATTCAATGGTGATCTTCTAGCATCAGTGACATTGAGTGATAGTGAGCTATAACGGTGACTTTGAACAGATGGCTCTTACCAGTAGCCTTTGACAGTGAACTTATATTTAGATAAATATTAACTGTAAGCTAATGTTGCAAAGTCATGATACATAGGAGAATACATTATTAAGGATAAGATAATTATAAATGTAGATGAAAAAAAAGATTAATAACTTACTTAATATATCATGATCAATATTTAAACATGATTTGGGATTATCAAAACAGGTGTGTCCAACAATCTCCCCCTTTTTGATAATCACAAAGTATGCCAGTATGTATTAAAGATAGATATCATATATAATAAAGTTGCTAAACATAGATAAAAAATTTCTCAAGTATCAGAGATTAATAATAATGTAAAACCTGAAAATATTGGAACATGGTATCAGAGAGAAAGGAAAATAAGATTCAACATGGAATTATAGTATTATATTAGCACTTTTTTGCACATTTCTCCCCAATCACATATCACATTATTATTCTAGAATTAGAACATTATTTCTCCCCCTATGTGATTAGAAAAAATAATCACAAATAGAGAGAACATAGAAAGCTTGTATTAATGAAATTACATTACACAACCCAAAAAGGAAAGAAAGAGACCCTATCAAAATACATAAACAGACTCATTCCACATTAGCCTCAGGCAAGTGATCTTTCACATTGGAAGAAGATGATGGAGGATGAGCTGGTGGATCAACAGGTTTAGGAAGGGCTGCATGAATGACTGGAGGGGCAGCAATAGAAGCTCCTGTTGGTCTGTAGTGGGTAGCTCACTGAGGAATCAGTGGAGTAAGGCTTCTGATAGCTTCAGCAGGAGACATGGTGGAAGAACCACTGGGTTTAGATGCAAGTAAGGTAGGAGTAATGATTATGGGGGTGTAGTCCACATGGAGGAAGGGTAGAAGAAGGTTTCTGAAATCCAGAATAATGATTCCTCCTCCTTCCATAGTAGATAAAAAATCATCTTTATTCTCCAAAAACTTATCCAAAACAGGGTCAATTCTCTCAGCTTGCTGACCTGATCCTTGAATTCCTGAGACACCAGAGGAGGCTTTATATTCCCTATCAAGAGATTGAAGTGTCTGTTCATTTGATGCTTGGTATAGACCTTCATAAAATAAGAGTCTATCTTATTCTTAATGGACTATTGGGAAGCAGTAGCTACCCGCAAGTGGTCACGAACAAAACTGTTGACATCCCTAGTGGTATAAAGTATCTGAGAATCAGAGGTTCCACGGGGACGGTTCTTAGCAAGCTCTTCCTGGATAACAGTTCTGATCTGGTCAATGTTCATAGAGGATCTAGATGGGGGAAGGGGTTTGACCGAGAAGGCTACTGTAACTTTGAAAGACCGAGTCAAGTTACTAATCACCTTCTGAACAAGTTCATCTTGACTGTTCATATGTACTTTTACTGATTTCTTAAAAGCCTAAAAAACTTACACAAATTGCTTGACTATATCTTTGATATATCGAATCTCAACATTCACTTGGTTTTGATAACTTCTCATGGCAGTCAATGAAGCAACTGACTGTCTTAGAGAAACCACAGATCCTATCCAACTTTAAATTTAAGTATGGAACACTTTAACTTCATCCATCATTTATTTCACTGGACTAGACACAACACATCCCAGAGATAGCTCCAGGGATTTCTCCACACTCCTCAACTCTTCAAACATGCTATTCTTCAAATTTGATACTGATTGTCTCACTGCCTCTTTCATTTCAACTTTCAAAGACTCAAGGTCCTCCTTAGTTTCCAAATTGTCAGCCATAACTACTAGAACACTTTCAGGTAGGATAACAGAATCCCTTTGGGGCTGGTCTTCCTCATCAGAATCTCCATAATCGAGTCCATGTACCAAGTACCCTGGATATGATGACCAACCTTCTATGTCATATAGTACAGAAACTGAACCAAGCTTCTCCCACTCACTTAGAGCTCTCTCTTGGGGAATCTCCTCTATCAGTTCTTTTCTAGGTAACTCCACAACCTCCTCTGCTACTCTAGCAGATTCAACAATTGTTTTCTATGTTAGTTCAACAGTATGGTGAGTCTTATCCGTCTCTGATTCATTAATGACTTCCATATCAATGGCAGTAGATGCCACTCTTGCTTCATGACCAGACAATATCTTTTCAATATTATCTCTCAGAGGGCTAAAACTGAGATCTTCTTCTTCATTGTCCTCATCATCAGCTTCACCAATAGCCTCTTTTGCCTCATGAGCAAAAAGATCTGACTCGGTAGCCTCTTCCTCTTCAGAGGTGTCCTTGACAATATTCTGATATGCTTTTCTTCTTCTTCAGTGGTCTCATTATCACTTTTCGTCAGAACAGTATCTATTCTTGGAAGTTCTTTTGGAGGGATAACTGCTTCGAAAGCTATTGTCCTTATAGTATTGTGAGTAAAATCAAGATCACTCCCATCATCAATGGGGTGTTTTCTCTTTGAGGTTCCACAGCTCCTTCAGCTTCCTCCTAATCTGAATAAGCTCGTTCTGGCTCATCAGGCTTCAGGCATTGATCTCTCTTGTCTTTTGGCCTAGTTGGATGAGTAGTAGGGTCAAACTTTTCATACACCTTTCCTTCATCATTCACCCATGTCCTCTTCTAGGGATTCCAGCTAACTGTCATGAATTTGCAAATCACCTTGGAGATACAGACACTGTTCTTGGCCACTATCATCTCTTCTTGATTTCCAGCCACACCCTTTACCTTTATCATTACTAAAATAAGCTTGGCATGAAATAAGGCATTGGATTTTGAGCTTGCCTTAGTTATATCCTCCAATTGTTCCATCAGTAACCTATATAGGTTAATCTTCGTTCCATGCTTCAGTATGTACATCAGGAATATGTCCTGGTACTTCAACACTGCAAAGTCTCCTCTCCTCAGACTAAGTACATGATGAATGAATTTAAATAAAAGCTTGTCTTCTCCATTCATCTCAGCTACAATGATCCTCCTTGATTTTCCATCTCCTGCCAGTTCTTTCAGAGCCTTTTCATA
This sequence comes from Viscum album, assembly GCA_963277665.1. Taxonomy (NCBI): domain Eukaryota; kingdom Viridiplantae; phylum Streptophyta; class Magnoliopsida; order Santalales; family Viscaceae; genus Viscum; species Viscum album. The sequence continues at coordinate 74,250,035 of OY728122.1, read as the reverse complement.
TTCAAAAATAGCACTGTCTAGAGGAGCCACTCCAGAGTAGTAATCATATATTCCTTTAGGAGGGACTCTCAAACAGGCGGCCCACTCAGTAGACAAGAAACTGACTTCATTGCCATTGACTCTGGATATTAACTTATGCACATCATCTTCCTCTTGGAATTTCATATATTCATAGAATTATTTCACAAGAATCGGGTAGTATGGTCCATTATTGTTGAAAAAACAATCGGTCCATCCATGGACATCTAGTACTTCCAGTACTAATGACTTTCTCGTCAGCAGCCATTCATCACTTAACCCTTTCTCAGCAAAGATTTGACTCTTGGTCAGATGCAGGTTGACCTGTCCCGTCGGAGTATTACTGGTGCCACTGGATTTAGCTCGATTCCTCTTTGGCCTTGGCGCAACCTCATTGACAGTCGGAGGTCACTTTTTTGGCCATAGAGATTGAGAGAGGTTCAAGGGCTCAGGTGAAGGGTTAGGGTTTAGAAATTTTGAGAGCAAGGTTCGAGATTGAGAGAGGAAGGTGGATTGAGATATGGTAGTTTCCTTTGGTTTTATCATTTAGAGATTCAAACAAAATAAAATAGAAATAATAAATAGAAATAACAACGGTTCGAATTCCCACAAAATAAAAATAAAAAAAATCAGCGAGGTATCCAACAGTGAGATGTACCAGTGAGGTACACTGGTGAGGTGCAACAGTGAGGTATAACATTGAGGTCTAACTGTGAGGTATAACAGTGAGGTCCAACTGTGAGGTATAATAGTGAGGTCCAACTGTGAGGTCTAACATGGAGGTTCAATAGTGAGGTTTCCTATGATGAAATTAATCATACCTAACTCATTTTTGATGTAATTTAACCTCTCAGAATTCAAAGGATTTGTGAATATATCATCCAATTGATGTTCAGTGCCAATGAATTCAAGAGTGATATCACCCTTTTGATAATGATCCCTCAAAATGTGATGTCTCACATCAATAGGCTTTTCCCTAGCATGAGATACTGGATTTTTTGAAATGTTAATAGCACTTGTATTTTCACACTTTATAGAGACATGTTTGAATTGATATCCATAGTCCAGTAAAATATGTTTCATCCACATAATTTGAGCACAACATCTACCAACAGCTATGTACTCAGCTTCAGCAGTAGATAATGCAACAGAGTTCTGCTTCTTACTACACCAAGATACTAGTGACTTGCCTAAAATGTGACATGTCCTAGAGGTGCTTTTTCTATCTTTCTTGCAACCGAAAAAACTATCATTAGAATAACTCAACAAATCAAATGATTGTCCTTTTGGATAAAATTTTCCTATGTTGGGGGTATGTTTGAGATATTTAAAAATTCTTTTTACAGCAGTTAAAATGAGACTCTTTTGGATTGTCTTGAAAGAGAGGACACATGCATACACTAAAAATGATGTTAGGTCTACTAGTTTTAAGATAGAGTAGACTTCCTATCATACCTTTGTAGTTGGTTTGATCCACTGGTTCTCCAGTTTCATCAGTATCCAACTTACAAGTTGTACTCATAGGTGTGTCACTACCTTTACTACCATCCAAAGAAATTTTTTAAAAGATACTTAATATATTTACTTTGATTCAAAACAATGTCATTTTTATTTTCAAGGATCTGAAATGCAAGGAAAAATTTGAGTTCTCCCGTTAAACTCATTTCAAACTCATTTTAATCATTTTTGGAAAATCAACACATAATGAATTTTTAGAAGATCCAAAAATAATATCATCAACATAAATTTGTACTATCAAAACATCTTTATAAATCCTTTTAATGAAAAGAGTAGGATCAGCTATCTTTTTGGTAAAACCTTTTGAAATAAAAAATGAGTTGAGCCTATCATACCATGCTCTTGGAGATTTTTTGAAGCCATATAAAGCTTTAGATAGTTTAAAAACATGATTGAAAAAATGGGGATTTGTAAACCCAGGAGGTTGTTCAACAAATACATCCTCTACTATATACCCATTTAGAAAATCACTTTTAACATCCATTTGATAAAGTTTGAAATTCAGATGAGCTGCATATTCAAGTAGTATCCTAATGGTTTCTAATCTGGATACAGGTGCAAAGGTCTCCTTATAGTCTATTCCTTCCTCTTGAATATATCCTTGTGCACCTAGCCTAGCTTTATTTCTAACTATATTCCCAGACTCATCTACTTTGTTCCTAAACAACCATTTAGTGCCTATGGTCAAGGTGTCCTTAGGTCTTTCCAAAGATTCCTAAACATTGTTTCTTTCGAACAGATTTAGTTCTTCTTCCATAGGCATTACCCAAAATTCGTCATTAATAGAATCATTTATATTTTTGGGTTCAAGCTGTGGATGAAAAGCTTTATGTTCAACCTGGTTTCTTAGAGAAGCTCTGGTTTTTATTCCTCTATTTAAATCAAATAAAAAAGTATCTAGAGGATGATTCTTGAGAGTCCTAATACCTCTTTGAAGGGTTGAACTGGATTCTTCATTGTTGTCTGTTTGTTCAGAATCGGTAGGAGCAGATTCTGGAAAATTTCCAGAACTGGATACTTTTACAGGGGATTCACTATCCTTATCATTTAAGTTCAGATTTGACAAATCTTCTTCAAGGTTTTCAAGAGAGGTTTTGGGCTCATGTGGATAAGTCTCATGGAATTTGACATGAACTGATTATTCTACACATTTGGTTTTCCTATTGAACACTCTATAGGCTTTACTTGAAATAGAATAACCCAGGAAAATTCCTTCATCACTTTTGGGGGAAAATTTGTCAAGATTATCTTTAGTATTAAGAATAAAACTTAGCAACCAAAAAATCTAAAATAATTAACCTTAGGCTTCCTATTATTCCAAAGTTTGTATTGATAATGTAACAAGCTTTATTTACAACTTCAACCCAAAAATAAACAGGTAAGTCAAACTCATTAAGCATAGTCCTTGCAATTTCATGAAGGGTCCTATTTCTTCATTCTACAACTCAATTTTGTTGAGGTGTCCTAGGTGCAGAAAAGCTGTGAGTATAGCTATTATGTGAGCAGTAGGATTCAAACTCATGATTATCAAACACTCATCCATGATCACTTCTCAGGGTCTTAATCTTAAGTCCACTAAGGTTTTCTACAGACATGGAATATTTGAAAAAATAGGAACAAGATTCACTTTAGTGAGCTAAAATGTTTACCCACGTATACCTAGAAAAGTCATCTACAAGAACATTAAAATAGTTCTTCCCATTTAGACTTGAAACTCTTGATGGTCCAAACAAATCCATGTGGACAAAATCAAGTGGTTGAGAAGTTGAAACTTCTTTCTTTGGATTGAATGAAACATTGTGTTGTTTTCCCTTTTGACAGGGATTACACACTTTATCAATTGGGAATTCTAATTTAGGTAAGTATAAAACTAAACATTTCTTAGATATCATCCTATGTGAGTGTACATTACAGTGTCATAATCTTCTATTTCAAAGCCAATATTCTTTATAAAAATCATTTAAACAAGTAACATTTTTTTAGCTAAGGAATTTAAATCGACAGCATAAACATTGTCATTTCTACATGCACTGAAAACTAAATCATTTCTTGAGTTAAAAACATTGCATGAATCATTGTCAAATTTAAAATTAAGTCCATCATCACACAACTGAGATATGTTAAGTAAAGTATACTTTAACCCATCAACAAAAAGTACTTTAGAAATTAATATTGTATCAGGGTTACCAATCTGGCCTAAGACGATGATTTTTCATTTTGCATTGTCACCAAAGGTGACATGCCCACCATCAACTGTAATTAGACTCTTGAAGTTAGAATAGTCTCTTGTCATATGTCTTGAACATCCACTGTCAAAGTACCATAGGGTCTTACAGGAACTCTTTAAGAAACTTCCCTTCAAAATAGATTAAACATGGGATAATTTTGGTACCCATTACTTTTTTGGGTCCAGAAAAGTTAACCAATAACACTTTGGGAACCCATATTTGCATTATAGGTTTTCTAAAATCAACAAAAATATTTTGAGACATAAATACCTTGTTCAGTCCTTTGGAAAACTGTTTCTCAAAAGATAATCCAGAATTAGCAGTGAACTGTACAGATTTTGGAAAAAATTTGTTTTTACTAAATTGTCTCTGTCCCAGCTGATATCCTTGACCAGTTGTAAATTTTTGAGCGATATGTTTTCCTAGAAGTTGTTCCAAGGTATCCGTACCAGTAGTGAACTTCTCAATATCCTTTCTTAATTGTTCATTAGATAATTTATTTTGAGTGTTCTCTTTCAACAGTTGAGCATTCTTTTATCTTTCTACACTTAGATCTATTATAACATTATTTGTCAAGACATGCTATTTCTTTAAAGATTTATATTTATATTTTAGTTCATTGTAGGTATCTTCCAGCATATTTCAATATTCACACAGTTCATCCTTAGACATATTTTCATCATTATTTAAATCAATGTTATTTTCAGAATAATAATCATTCAGAATAGGGGAAACAAGAACCTCAGATATGTCAGTAGCTTCCGATTTCGATCGCTAAGTTTATCGAGGTGTCAGGCCTCCATAGATTCTCGTTAATCGCTCGATTCTCGAAGAGAAGACCTCCGGTTGATTTATTTGACAGGTTTTTTTTTCGGTTCTTGGGATTTTCAAGAAAGGGAAATCGTAGGTTTTCTGGACAACTGAACCATTTTGATTCATTTTGCTTTGGAGGAAGATCTAATAAAGGCATGGTCGAGGGCTCCCCGCATCTGCAACGGCTCGCGATTCTTCCTTTCCCGATGGTCGTACGACATTCATATGAAGCACGAATCTCCATCAGTGGCGTTCTGGGTATGTTTCCCGAATCTACCACTTCCTTTTCAGAATCCATCAATTGTTAAAGCCCTTGGGAATCTTCTGGGAAGATACTTGTGTTCGGATAGTCGTACCAATGCGGTCTCTCACCCGATTAATCCTCGTGTGTGTGTGGAGGTGGACACATCAAAGACTCCATTAGATTTCATCTGGATTACCGTTGATGAAGTATTCCGGTGTAAGCAACCTATGGTATATGAGTCGTGGTTTCATTTCTGTATGGTTTGCAAACAGTTGGGTCATTCTCTGGAGAGTTTCAGGCGGGAAGCTAAGGTTTCTGAAATTCCGGAGGATGTGTGCAATGGAAATCATGGAACTCCTATGAATGGGGTGATGGAGGATGTTACAGCCGAAGGAATTGATGGTGCATGATGCAGTAGGCATGGTACGGGAAGTGGTCCACTAAGTGCTGCTATGGTGACTCAGTTTGCAGATCTGGGAAAAGGTGATACAGGGACCGACACGAAGGAAATTGGTACGAGGATTCTTTCTGGTGACAACCAAGTGAGGAAGGAAATACCGCAGGTTAGTCCTGCTAATCTGAAAGTTAAAGAGGTGTTTAGCAGACTGATAAGTGACCTCAGTGGTGGGAGCAGATCTGTCACAGGGCGCAATGGCAACGCAGTGGACATGGATGTCCAACATCAACTCGAATGTGTCTCCATTCCTGGTATCAATGTGGTGTGTACTGGAATACATATTAACTGTTCTACACAGAGAGTGGTTCTTGAGGACTTCGTCACACAACCACAGTACATGGGGCGTGGTTTCATTCAACCCAGCTAGGCCGAGAATCTTGGTATGACAACGGCGGATGGGGAGGCTGATTTGAGTGGGGGAAATACTCTGTTGGGAGTTAATGAGGACATGACTGGCAGGAGTGTTCATATGGTGAAGGAGGGAGGGGAGCTGACCCTGCCAAGGGTGTCTGGGATTTCGAAGGTGCCAGAGCAGTGGGGGGTTCTGGTGGAGGAGTTTATAGCAGGAGTGGAGGGTCCCAAACAGGATGACTAGAGGTTGGGAAGGCAGGGGATGAATAAGGAGGTGGTCCCTTCAAGTAAAGTAGTTTCTCTAGGGGCTGAGCATGCGGGTGTTTCCTCCTGTGAAGAAGTGGCTAGGGGGTCCATTACTCCTTACTGGTGGGAAATAAATTTGATGGACTCAATATGGAAGGGCTTAACAATAATCATGAAGAATCAGAATGTGAAAATGTGGCCCGAGTGGAGCCTAACATGAGAGGCAGTAAGAGTATCTCTACTGGTGAAACAAGTCCGAGGGGTAGGAGCAACAGAAGGAGGAAGGGCAAGAAGGACTACTCATCCTTTCCACCTCTTGCGAGGACTGAACCTGCAAAAAATAGAGTGGATGAGAGGGTGGCCTGTGAGGCTGTATGTAAACTGGAGGACCCTGATCAACCCAGATCATGGGGTTTAATTCTCAGTTCGGTTGATGAGGTTAAAGAGCAGGTGTTGTATCTCAATGCGTCTGAAGAGGAAGCATCCAAGATGATGTGCCGAAATATTGAAATCAATCTTAAGGAGGAGCAATACTATTGGGTTGACAAACAGGACTCGATTCTGGTTTGTGGATTCAACCAGGGGTTGTTAAAGCTCTAGGAATACATACAGGTATAGGATAAACAATCTTCTCTTTAGAAGTCCTATTAACAGAAGTGCCACATATTCAGGTAACCGATATTTCATGGAAGCTCTTTAGGGATATGAACTCTAGCAGGTTGAAATTTTATTTCAATGAATCTATTCTTTCTTTTTCTGACTAATGAGCAGTATTTCATTTTGTTTGAGTGTTTGATGATGCGGACATATCTTCAGGCAGTGCGTTAATGGTGATTTTGGGGTTTTGTTCCCAGCATTTTTCTGGGTCTACTTCAGTTGGGGATCAGAGCACGAGTTCACCACTTCGGCATGACACTTGGAATCTAAGAGGGTATGTCCTAGCCATCGGAATTGTGCCTACGCATCTTTGCAAGGGACCATCTAAGTGCTCATGTCTTGGTGCCGTACCCATTCACGTTGAAAATTCTGGGCAGAGGTAGACCCTTTTTGTGCTTGGGAATTTTCTGTTTTTGGTTGTTATGCTGAACATTACAGTTTCTCACTTTCCTTACAAAGTGATTTGATAAGAAAATAAGAAATACTTTTTAGCATATAATATTTCTTCAAATACTTTTTCCACATACTTTGTTGATCATACTTACCCTTGTAGTTTGGTTTTCTGAAAAACATCATCTTCCTATATAAATTCTTAAATCTCTTGGCTATTTGAGCCATTTCTTCAACATTGTCTGAATCTAAATCTTCACTAGTTTAACTTTCAGTAGGTACATGTATTCTCTCCTTGTCTTTTCCCTTTGAAGCAGTAGACTTGAATGCCACAGATTTTCTTTTGGGTTCATCATCTTTTTCTTTTTTCGCCTTCAGTTCCTCTTCATACATCATTAGTTTACCAATCAACTCCTAAAAAGGTAGCTTGCAGATGTCACATGACTCTCGGATAGACACAAAATTGCCTCTCCATCTATCTGGAAAACATCTCAATATTTTCATGATCTATTCATTCTCTGGAACATCTTTTCCCAGTGAACTCATAGTGTTGACAATCTCATTAAACCTAAGGTACATGTTAGAAATGGGTTCATCATGTCTCATATTAAAATTGTCATATTTAATAGTATAAGTGTTTAATCTCATTTCCTTCACATTGGTTGTTCCTTCATGAGAAACAGCCAAGGTGTCCCAGATTTCATAAGCTGTTTTACATGCAGAAATTCGGTTAAATTGCTCATCTCCCAAAGAGCAGTAAAGGGCATTCATAGATTTACAGTTATTGTTATAGTCAGATTTTGTATCATCATCCCAGGTAATTCTAGCAGTTTTGGAGATCTCATATTCTGATTCTATAGCATACTAAATATCAAAACCAATACTTTCCAAATGAATCTTCATTTTAGTTTTCCATTGAGCATAATTCACACCATTAAAGAAAGGTGGCATGTTAGTAGGATCACCTTCTAGTCTATTTTACATACCTAGATTTTACAAAATATATTAAAGAGAGAAAATTTAGAACTAACAGAAATTTAATATCTTTAAGATAAAACTAAAATCACAGTTTGAAAAAAACAGAGGGTTCGAAAAATTTCTATATAAAGATCCCACCTCTGATACCAAATGTTGGTCGGAGTGGATACTCAAGAGGGGGGTGAATTGAGTACCAATTAAAATTTCTATTAAAAACCTTTAGGATTAAAATCCACCAAATTAGAATAGCCTAGTCAATTAAGGCAGTAGATATATAGGTGACTTATTGTTGAACAGGTTTCTCAGAGGTTGATTACTCCTTGGTAGAATCAATATGAGAAATAATTCCTCTTTTGAAACACATTTACTAAACGAATCAGATATACACACTAACCAGAACTAACTATCAGAGTGATTGTAAAAACAGATTTTTTGTCTTTCCTAATATATGTACAGCGGATAAATGTAAAACAGAGTAATGATAGAGGAACACAACAAATTAATCCAGAGGTTCAGTCTTAAGACAAGACCTAATCCTCTCCACTTGGTGATCACCTGCCACCAAGAAATTATATTAAAAGTGATACACAGTCTGTATCAGGCTTTACAGTAGTTTTCACAAACTGTCTAGGTTTTTCAACTTATACCACAGTTATACGTGGGAAAAAATAAACTTCCAAGCCACACCAGGCTTCTTCCACAGTTATACGTGGGAAACAAAAGTAAAGATAGGTTGGTATGGGGATTTTCATTATCCCTCAGTTCAAGCACAAGAGTCAGTGTGTGTAACACATACACACTACTCACAATTGTAAAGTATTCAGACACAGTGGAGCTAAAGATATTAGGGATGAGTTTAGAATGCTCTATTGTGTTGGAAGATCAGCTTTGGACTCGTTGGAATGAATGAGATGAAGTTTTGGTCCTTCTCTGCAAGTTGACTCCAAAACAGAGTATCACAAGTTTCAGGTTCTGACTTCCAGATGTAGAGATGATTAGATTCATGGGTTTTAAGCTCTTTGCAGCACACCATGACAGCTTGAAGGAGATTCTTTCAATTGATCCTTTTGAAGCTCTGTGTTCTTCTGAATGAGTGCCTTAGGGTTCTTCTTGAGATTTAATATGATTCTCTCTTATGAGTGTTCTGTGAATTTTCAATATAACCACGCCACTTTTCTTTTTTCTGTATATGTTCGCTGAGCTGCTCTGAAAGTCTATCTCTTATACATTCAGTTCGGGGTTTTCTCATTTGGTTCAGCTGAGGCCGACAAGAAAAATGTTTCAACCACGTGTGGTCTTCCTCGTACATCGTAATGTTTCGTGATATGCCTGCAAATAGCATTAAATTATTTCAGGTGTATTAATTTGTCCATACATGACTGTTATCATAGTGTTAATAAAATTGATAAAGAAAAGAATAAAATATACTTACACTGGTAGCAGGTGCATGTCACACGATAGACATCAACTGTGGTCTTTACAACTGTGCACTTCATCGGTAGACTATTCAACTGTGAGCTTCAATGGTAGGTTCTTTGTCTGTAGCCTTGTAACTGTGGACTTTATGTTAGTGGATGTATTGTAACAATAGCTATTTACTCTATGTAATAGTAACTCCTTATCAGTGAACTTCATCGGTAGGCTCAAAAGTAGACCTTTCCAACTATAGACATGAACAATGAAGTTCTCAATAGAAGACTAGAGAAAGAGTCTGACAGGGAACTTCTAATAGAAGCCTCGTCACTGTAGTGACTTTGTGACAGTAACTCTTTGTCCATGAGCTTTGATAAGCATATAAAACTGTAGACTTGTGACAGTAACCTTGTACCGGTAGCCTCCAACAGTGAATGTAAATCTTCAACGGTGATCTTCTAGCATCAGTGACTTAGAGTGAAAATGAGCTATAACGGTGACTTTAAACAGAAGGCTCTTACCAGTAGCCTTTGACGATGAACTTATATTTAGATAAATATAAACTATAATCAAATGCAGCAAAGTCATGAGACATAAGAGTATACATTGTTGAGGATAAATAATTATAAATGTAGATGAAAAAAGATTAGTAACTCACTTAATATATCCTGATCAATGTTTAAACATGATTTGGGATTATCAAAACAGGTGAGTCCAACATCATCCTCAATAACCTTGGTATTTGGGAACATGGTAGCATAATTCACATAATCCATGCATTTGAAACACTAGATTGTGGTTGGGGAAATTTGTGGATGTTTTTAAAAATTTGAATCATTAGCTAACTCTTTCTAATAAATTTTACATTTGATTCGTTGGTGAATTTTATTTCCACATTTAAAACATTTACCACTCCCATTAATAGAATTTATTGATTGTTTCCTTCCACACATAAAGCCTCATATTTTTCCCTCTATAGATTTTAGAGTTTCTATTGAACTGAATCTTCATTTTCTTATCAAAACCTTGAGATTGACAGGTAACTCTAATCTCCATTTCCACCTTGAGATAAAATATAACGATGTCATCATTTCCACTGAAACCCTTTACGGATAAAACCATTCATAGACTTGGTTTTAATCCAATTAATAATCAGTAAACCTTACATACTGATTGTATGACAATGCATCAATTTTACGTTGAATGTCATCTAAAATTTTCTTCACTAGTACCAACATATTCATCAACCATCACCTTTATCTCTAAGAATATCATCTCTTTTTTTTTGTAAATTATAAAAGTGAAGAAATTTTTTTAAAATATACACTTAGGATAATTTCACTATAAGAATTCAATTTCATCATATTACCAAGTATTCTTGATTTGATTCCCCCATCGACCCACTTCGCACATCCTAATGGTTTACATCCCCAATGAGTTTTTCATTTTATGAACCCTAGGTAATGGAAAATTTCTTTTCAGTGGTACTTATATATTTATATGAAACTATAGGACTAGAAGATCCACTGATGAATATTGGGAATTAGTTAATGAAGGAATCAACATAACATTATTCCCTCCTTTGATCATTTTGAATTTTATCTTGATTCATGTCTTGAGAAATTTATGTGAGTCTAGAAATGATATTTTTCATTCCTACTCCTATAAAATTTGGTTTATCATGAGTTAAATTATTTATTTGTCCATCAAAATTATAATTAACATGGTTCTTTTGGGTTATATCCATTGACAAAAATAAAAAAAATCATTTTGTAAGCAACAAGAATCATAGTGGGGGGAACAATGCAATAATGAATAATAACTTATCGGATGTATAAATCATTAATCCTTAGTTTTAATATATGATAAATTAAGCTTAAAAAAGGCCATTCATAGTCAATATTGAAATCATTCACGATGGTTAGTAAATATTTTGTGAATTTTCAAGGAACATCCCATAAGAGTGTCGCACCTGGTGTGAAAGAGGGCTCATTGTTGTGAATTAGGTGATGGCATGGTCTAGTTGAATGAGCCCTTTTTGGAGTTATTACCTCAAGGAACCACTATATTAGATCTATATACTCCTATAATATCTGGAATGGGATTTAAATTCATGGAAAAAACATGATCATTATTTTAATAAAATTCCAGGACATTTTCTTATACTTTGAGTCAACCTTAGAATTATCCTTAGATATCTAACTAATATTTTCTCATCCTAGTTTCTAAATATTAACTAAACATATAGTCTAATACCAATGGTAAATGCCCAAACTTCACATACATAAATATTACATGTTTTTAAATGATTTATCATTACATTACACAAAAAAACACTAAATGATCAAAAATGTAAGGTTCTATTTGAAACATTAACAAATATAAAACTAGTTCATATGCGAACTACATCATCTACCTCTATGTAACTAATAACTAAAACCCTCCTTAGGAATATCAAGTATAATAAAATCATTCATAACTCGAGGAAAGGATACATAAGAAATGTTAATAAGTGTAAATAAGGGATATATGTAAGTATAACATGAGAATAAGGTTATTATAAAATGAAATTCGAAAACCATACATTGCATATCAAAGATCAAAATATTGAGTCATTGTATAATGATTGACATTTAATTATACATGAATCCTAAAAATATCAAAGAACATGATCCATAAGAGCATAACATTGGGATAATAAATAGACTTGTGGAATACACATAAGAATATAAAATAATTTCCTTTGAAGTTCAAGGATCATTACCAACTCTATTGTAGTGGAATTTGTTCACTCCCCAAACTATCACAGTAGTCACTTTTCACTACCATGACTATCATAGTGGACAAAGTTCCTCAATAAACATGGTTCCCTCTCCATCCCTACCCTGGTTTTCTCATGATATATCATTCTATAACCAATACATTAGAGGTAGAGAAAGGCCCTGCCTGTCAAATAATGAAAATCATACATATCTGTAACACAAGATCAGAAAATATTCATTATATCAAAATACATGAAAAGAAATGGGATTCGTGGAAAATTCATTATATCTTGGCCTATAATAAGAAGTTGGTTTCATAAAAATATCATTATAAAATAACCTATAGGAAAGAAAACGGTTTCAAAATCATTTCATCCTTTCATCAAATCATGATCTATGAAAAAAGAAGTGGGTCTCATAAGAATATTATCATGGTACTACCCATGGAAGAGTAACAGGTTTCATAAAAATACTGTAGTCATAAACATAAACCATTTATATAAATAATAAATATGGTATCATTGGATTATAACCGTAGTAAATATAAATTATCATCAAAAGATATATTCTTATTTTGGGAATGTTATTATAATAAAATTCATTTGGAATGTTTTTTTGAGGAAAATTTACTTTTTTTAACATCTCCTTTTTAACATCTCCTTTTTAACATTAAAAATAAAATAATATTATATAAAAAAATTTCATTCAAAATAACCTTGAAATTTTAGGTAGTAATCATAATATTAGGTAATTTTCATGATGTTTATAAATTCAGTGCATTTTGAATATGTAAAAGAAAATATTCCTTTCCGATTTTCAATAATACCCAAACCTTATTTGTTTGGAAGATGATATGATGATTCCATTTATTTTTTGGTTGTTAAAAGTCAAAAATGGTAAAAAAATTATTTAACAAATCATTTGGTTAAAGAAAAAACAAATTTTTGGAAACAATTCTATAAAACATGGTTTTGGAAGAAAAATGGATTTTGACAGAAGAGAGAAATAAAGAAAATTTATTATTAAAAACATTATCATGAACTCTTCAGAACATAAATAGAGGAATATGGTGGTAAAAATTGTTTTTTCATACATAACTGGATGGGAATAAAATTCATTATTTTTTTAAGAGGTGGATCATAATATTTCATCATCATATGTATAAATATAAACAGTCTCCATAAAGAATGATATTGTATCATAATGAAATTACCACTTTTTTTAAAATTTAATCACTAGTCCCATGAAATGACGACATTAAATGAGTATTAAAATATTAAATTCATGATATTAAATCTAAAATGTTTTTATATACACCACATAAAATAATTTTGGATCATCAGATAACATATGTCTCAAAGAAGGAAAATTGAGAAAAAAACCCTTACCTTAAGTGTCAAATTCTTTTATACATATAGTAACTTCCTATATAATAAATATAATTTTACTATGCATATTTTTCAAAACCATAATTATAAATATATAATACCTTATATTATATACTCGTTACATTTTATTAATCATTTATTAATAATTCCATGTTTATGTCACATTTCAAGAAATAAGTACTTTGTTTTTCATATATGTTTTCATTTTTTATTTTTTGTTCTCTTGAATTTATCATGGTTCCATAATTATTAATTTATATAATTGAAATAATTTATCTATATTTTTTAAAAATATTAAAAAAAATACAATTATAATAGATAATAAACAAAAAAATCTAAAATTATAGAGGGAATAATGTAGGGCTTGAAATATCTTACTGTACATAATAGTATAACAGATGTGAACTCCACACTGTTAATTTTGGGGATTTGACTAGTTTGTTTCACCTAGATCTTACTCATAATTTTCTTCATATATTGTGTCAATTTTTATTATTTGGTATTCTACTTTTTATTTTCATTTCATTTGAGTGGATGGATTCAAATAATGGGTTTCTCCTAAGGATGATGAAATTTTATTTCGTCCAACGGTTTAATCCCCTAACACATTGATTAAATGATTCCATGTTGTGGATGTAGTTTATTTTTGGAAGTACTTTCATTTTATATATGTTCTTGACTCATGTAGGTAAAGAATTTATATTCCATCACACTATTATTAAGGTGATGTTAATCATTAATTATGGTGGATGAGTTATATAGGAGGAATCTCTAAGGGAGTGATTATATGCATGGTGTTCAACATTTCACATATGGTAACTTTGGTATAGATATAGAATAGATATGGAATGGTTAGGGGTCCATTGGTATCAGTTTGAAGGATGACCATGAATATTTAATAGAGGAATTTGGTTAGGTCTTCTTACATTCTGTAATGCTTTTTTCTAAGGTGAGATAATGTTTATGGTATGGAGAAGAAGTTCCTATAAAACTTTTTCATGATTGACTTTGAAAGAATTCATTTTTTATAGTTTTTTATTTTTTATTTTTCAAGGATTATCGGTTGAAGACCCAATGATTTCCTATTTCTTAGGAATCTTGGTTACATTTGAATTCTTAGTGTTTATGAGGTTCTATATGTTGTTGTATCGATTTACTAGGAATGTTATTTGATTTAGATCAATCAGTTAATGTTGTTCTTCTCATCCTAATCAATTAATTGTGAACAATGTTCTAGCATTACATAGGTCTGGAGATGGTTCAATTGTATTGGGTACCATTCACATCAAATTTTATTTATGATGTGAAAATTTTTTATAAATGAATTATTCAATTGATTAAATGAGTTAACTTGATCATTATACAATAAATTTGGATTTATTTTTCTATTTGGAAGAACTACTAACATTTATCCGTTCATGTGTGTTTACTTTGTTCAATAATTTCATATGGTTTGGTGATGTTAATTATGATTTTCAAAGGTGTTCTATGTAACCAGGTGTAGTTATCATCTTGGTTGTTGGTTTCTCTATACTGGATGTAAATATAAAACAAAAGGTGGATTTGGATGTAATATATGATCTTTTTAGGCCTATAGTTTCTGTTTGTGTTTGTTGACGAGTACTTTCATCTTTTTTATGTTTTTTTATAGTGTGGTCTAGGTTTTTTCTATCTATTACTCTATTTTCATGTCATTTTATTTTTTACTTCATGAATTTGTTTGGTTTTTTCCTTGAATATAGGGTTCTATACTGTTGAACTTTCTTTTGTGATTCACCAACCTTGTGATTTAGATTTCAATGTGAGTTTTTATTTCGTTTCTCTAACCAGGGTGATAAATGTTTTCTCCCATTCCTTTTCAATGTTCATTTTATCAAGGGTCTAGTATTTAATTTTCCCATGAAATTACTATTCCATTTTTTCAAATAAAATTATATTAAAAAATAAATAATATTTTAAAACTAAATTATTAAGCAACCACATGAAACATTATTTAGAGAGGATATATTTGTGTGATATTTATTAATTTGGTTTCTTTTTTGATAGATATTTTTGATGGTTGAATATTCATTGTGAATATTCAATCACAATTAATAAACATCAATATAATATTTTTTATCCATGATATAGTTTTATGAAAGATTTTAGTGGGTAATTATGACAGATTAGAATATATCTAAATTACTTTCAATCCATTTTATGATTTTTCAAATGTCAGAAAGTCATTTTCTATTTTTTTACAATGGATTGATTTTTTAAAATGTGTTTATAAGATGAAAATAATATATCATAATAATTCATCTAATTTCATTCCATTATATACTATTAATATTTTAATTTTATGGGAATTCCTTCATAGAAATTAGTAATACTAATGGTTAATGTATTTTACATAACTATTAGTACATTTTCATGTTATAGATAACATGTAAACTTTAAATACAAATGATAAATAGGCCTTCCATCACAATTAATACATGGTAAAGAAATTATTTGTGATAGATATTAGATTTTTTAATTAACTATCATTTTATTAACTATTTATAATGGAAATGTTTACTGTCATAACTAATCATCCCCATCCAATAAATAATCTTGTTGTTTTATTTGTGATTTCATGTGTGAGAAAATATATTTTTTGATTTATTGGTAAACTTTTCACATATACATATATTATATTAATTATTATTTAACTAATAATGAAGATCATTCTTGGATTTTTCATTTGTCATAAAATCCACAATAACATCAAATGTCCATTTTTACTCCATTTCTTTAGTGGGTGTATACCCTTTCATGAAAGTTTTCCAAATAGGATAACACAAAGTTTTAAGTAATTTAGAATAGTGATTTTTATAATAACTATAATATATTCCATTAAATAATAGCGAATTACCCATTGAGTGTTCCACATAAAAAAATTTGGTGAAAGAGGTAATGTTCATCCTTTATGATCATTCCCTAAAACCGATTAAGTCTTAGAAAACATGGATGGATCTAACAGAAATTATTGGTTTGAAATGATGACATGAGGGGAGGGGAGGGATGAATTTATTTTTTAAAATAATTGATATAAATTAATCTAAAAATCTAATTATAAAATATTTAACAAAAGTAAGAAAATAGGGAACAATTTTTTATAGTACAACATTAGAACATAATTAACGATTTCCTAAGTATACTATCCATAAAACTGTGAGGGATCCATAAAAATCTTGGATTCAGTAGTATCGATGTTTCTCGTTAATAATATAAAATATATTTTTAGTAAATAAAATAAGAAACTAAAAATCCATCACATTAGTGGTTATGATCACTTGAAATGCCCATAAACAAAACAGATGTCACAAACCATCCCAGGCTGCCACTAACCCAAGAATTTGAGTTGGTCTAGGATGTGGAACTAAGTGAATTCTTAATCTTTATGGGCTAACACATGTTTTTGGTCCTCAAGTAAGAAACTATAATTAATTCTTTCCTAAAGGATAAATCAAATAAGGGGATTAGAGTAAGAACATGACATGACCTCACCATAAATTTGGGATTCATTCCCTCAGTAGGAGGAAAGAACCATCACCAAGATAATAAATAAAGGAAAAAAATAATATATATATAATAACATGGAATAGAAAAAACAAGAATAAAAATATGTGTACAATAATCAACTAAAAACAAAAATTTAATGTATGTGATTTTTATATTGTAATACTTGTCTCCAAGCAGCAATTTAAAAAATATACCAAAAATAAAAAAATATACCACAACCGTTTTATATGTTATATAGTGTATCAATCCACTAATAAGTTACAACCAAATAAACCGATAATAACCCACTGTTACTAAGCGGTGCCATTCCATTTCTTGAATCATACAAAACAAGGTCATCATACACTTAGGGGTGTATATATGGTGTGATTGAAAAGCCTAGTAAAATTTGACCAAGTTTTTTCCTTATGAAACATGTTTTATAAAATCTAAATACTCTATTCTGAACATAATAAATTAAATTAATCACGACCCATTAAAAAATAATTAAAAATATTAATAATACAAAATAAAAAAATAAATTTAAAAAGAATATTAAAAATAATTGTTTCTAAATAATCAAATGGGGTTACAACCAATGATAACCAAGGCCATATAATCTAGAGAAAATAAACCCCAAACTAGAATTATTACCTCAGTAAGTGGAATGTTTCTATAATCCTTTCACTGGAAAATGAGAAAACCACTTACAATTAATTACATAATCTATTACTCAATTACTTAGAGTAACCACTGGCTTCTTTTTAAAATTCCACATTATCAACTAAATATTCCATTACATCAACTATTCTATATAAAAATACATTTTTTAGCCAAAACAAACTTTTTTCCATTTACAAGAGTACCAAATTATAATTTTCATCATAATGGAACCCTTATTAGTTTTTCAAAACAATAAATATTCCATCCATAAGATTTTAGAAACTAATTTGAAAGAATAAATCATCCATAATTATGATAAAAAACGAAATCATATAGAACTACATACCTTTAACCACAAAAATTATTCCTCCAATTATTAAAATCCTCATAGGATTTTAATATGGATCCAAAAGAGGAAGGGAATCCCAATAAAAAACAAAAAAACCTATAAAATAGATCAACAGTATCCCTAGGACACCTTGTCTTCTGAGAGAAGTTGAAACAGCTAACCAATGAAGATAAATCTTAGGGAAGATGAGTGAAGTTGTTTATTTTTTGTATTCCTTGAACAATCATTAATAAAACCACTTGAATCCAAAAGTGGATGAACAAAGGAATGGATTTCGTGCATGGGAGGGTTTGGAGGATAAGTTGGGTGATAATATTATAGTTAGAGATAAAAAGGTTTTTATGTGGAAAACATAACATTTCGATAATTTTAATTTATATGTTGTCCATAGGGTTTTGATGAACAATTTTCCCTGCCATGTACCAATCATGGGATCCACAATACTTTAACCTGGGAGTTTTAAAATTCGCTCACATATCTTGGTATACTATGTTCCAATTTTCAAAAATGTTATTTTAAAATATATATACATTCCATACAATTATATTATTGTTTTCCCTGAACATACACCAAATGTGTTACAACTCCTATTTTCCAAATTTTCACCATTATCAGGCAAAAAATGACCCCAAAATGATGGATAAGAATAAAATTAATAAAATAATTCACATAATACCACAATGTGGGATCGTGGTTGTAAAAATTATCCCCCATATCACTTTCTTCTCCGAGAAAGTTATCTCACTATTTGAGCCTTGAAAAATCCCAGCTATTTCTCACTCATGGATGACTTCCAATACCACATTTTGTGAGAATATTATCCTTATAGCCACAAAAACCAAACCAATTAAATATATTTTATATAGATTATATCAACATGGGAGTAAATTATCTAAATAAGTTTGTCAATAATCAAGATATTTAGATCCAATTTTAGCTTATCCAAATCAACCTTATAAAATGTGTTTGAATGATACTTGTTCAATTGAAAACATATAATACATTATCAATTTTTATTAATTAAGGTGAAAAATAGAACCTCCATGAAACCTTCCCAATATTATCAATGATCTTGAATGTTACAACATACCCTAGGGAAATCTTCTAATTCCTTCTTAATCATTGATGAAAAAAACTGCATGACACCCTTAGAAACACCATATCACCTACCAAAAATTACAATGGGTGATGAATGCGGTTTAAATATAACTTGAGGAAAATATGAGGATCCACTTGGCACTATTAAATCACCCAGATATTTCTGGTCATCTCTTAGATAATGATATGTCCCACTAATGTGGTATCCCCATATTAATCCAACATTAAGGAGAATAAAATGGTCATTTATAGAGAGCCTCAAATGGATCCATCTAGATTAGAGGCTAGTAAACATTATTATAAGAAAACTAGATTAGTAATAATTGAGTATCCTATACATAAAAAAATTCAAAGACACATGCCCAAAGTAGATTTTCAATAATAAGGTTATATTGCTCTATTTCCTATCCATTTTTTGGATTTTAAGATGTAATTAAATTCACATGGGGTTTCATTACCTCTTGAAGGAACTTATATAAATGAGATGTAAAATATAGGTCCATGATACATATGATGGAGGAGGGAACATAATTATGTCTGACAATCTTATACATTTATAATTTTCAATTGTCATTCACTTTTATCCTTTCTTTAATTGATATAAAGTGGATAGAATTCAAAAAACTAATAAATCGTAACCCATATGGAATTCTGTCCTTGAGGGGTGTGAGGTAATATGATGATGAAATCAATTTAGAAATCATGAAAATTCTAGGAATGTTTCTTCTTGATATTTTAGAAAAAAAATTTCATTAATTAATTATATTTCTCTGTTATCTTGTGTTACACACAAAATTTAAGTTTTAAGGAATAGTGATATATGATTAAAATTTTATTCTGTGACCATTATAACAAAGATGTAAAATTAGAGGGTATGAATAGTATTAACCAATTTAAGAAATATATAAATAAACCTACTCAATATAAATGTATTTATAAATTATTTTCCAATAAAAAATCAATTTTTAGGTATGTTATGATATGCATAAGAAGTAGATTTCATTCAAGATGTTTTATTTGATTTTTTTAGAAAATATTAAATTAAATTTTTTAAAATTATATAAATATTATTTCATAAAACAAACTAATTTTTTTATATCATCTAATAAAAATTAACTTAGTGTGAATTTAATTTATTTTTATGAGAATATTTATTTTATAGTGAATAGTGAAAATACATATTTTTTATTGAAAACTATATTTTTGTTTCAATAATGTACCACATTACAATTGTATAAAATGATTTAAATGTAAAATTAGATCTTATATATTTTTAAAAAATAAATTATTTTAATTCTAATCTATATTATGTTTTATTTTTCTATCCAAATTTTTTTTACGCAAAAGGGTATTTTTTTGAAAAACTATTTTATGCAGAAAGAGTGGTTTTTTCTTAATAATTTAAATTAAACAGTATTACAGTAATATTTTAATAAAATTAATATATTATATATGAAGTCAAATTTTTTAACATTATTTTTATATTTTTATAATCATGTGATAATAATAAGCAAACCTTTATAGTTAAAAAATTATTTTCCACAAAAGCAGGTTTCGTCGCATTTTATGCATTTATTTTTACACTTATTTGTATTTAATTTTATAAAATAGATTCCACATTTGGAATAAGTTTTTATAAATTTGGTAAATATTCTCATTATATTTTTTATGATATAGACTAGAAACCATTGTAATATTTATCACCTTAGTGAAGGGTAAATTGAGTAAATGTAAATCGAAGAATGTTACAAAATGTCCCTATATCGGTCTTAAATATCCTTATAAGTTGACATTGGGGAAAAACTAGTTATTAATGAATATTATTAGTCAGTTGGTGTTCATCTTAAAACCAAATTCTTTATGGAAATTTATTTCTAATTTTATGTATTATATTATAACTTAAATGATTACACAACGCGAAGATATTATTTATTCAGATAGTGGCAAAATTAAGAAAATTATTATAAAAATATAAAAAGTGACAGAATTCGAATAATTTATAGTATTCCATGAATTTCATAGATGGTTGTGACATATTAGTGTTATTTTAAAATAATATATTTGAATTCAAACTTTTCCTTTTGTCTTTTAATCCCAATAAATTAAATAGTGTCAAAATTTACCATAATGATATTTCATCAAAATAAAAAAAAATTAAAATTATTTAAAAAGTATATATATATTGAAATAATACATGGTGGATATGATATAATCTAAAATGTTATATTTGGGACCCTTATGGGAATATTTTCAATTTATAATTAAAAATTTCAACCCATTATTATTGAAAAAGTTATTACGGTAGTTAAAATCAAAATTGATAAACTATGGGTCAATCAAAATTATAAGGTCTAAAATGATACAAAAACATGTCTAAATTCTATTATATTATTTTATTATATACCTATAACACCTTATCATTGAATTAAAATTTATTTTGTGGGATTTGGAATGAGAATAAATTTATTATAATTTAATCTTTTGAGAAATTATAAAAGTTCCTCTTAACTCAACTATAAAAGGTAACCTTCATACCCACTTATTTGTACCCATTTGAGCCTTCTAGCTCCAAAAAAATCTATAAATTTCTCTTATTAACTTTTCTTGACAAATTTTAAATGTTCTGGAATTCCATAAAGGCTAGACCTAGAGGCACTTAGATAAGATCTAAAGGAGTTGATTCAATGAATACGAGGATCCAATGCATGCGAAGGATGTTAGACCCAAGGTAAGGTATTTTTTTCTCAATATTTTTTCCATGGGACACATTCTATATTCACCACTAATTTATTTTATGCGATGTATATACTTCTAATTAATTTCTTTAAGAATTGTTCTCATGATATTTATAGGATATACAGATTTATATAAGGTTGTTTATTTCATGGGTCTTATGATTAAAATGTTTCCAAAGATGTAAGTGTTTTATGTAACAATATCATTATTTATTGTAATTTTCTAGGAATATATTAAAAATTATTAAATATTATGATATAACTATCAAGAACCTATGTAATTTTATTTTTATCTTGTTAATTCTATAAAATACTTGTTTCCATTCATTTTTCCTACCTTATGTTCTCAAGAACCCAAAAATATTTTCTAAGTAAAAATGAATTTATTTTTCCCTTTTTTCGAATGATTTTTTAATTCCATATTCATGGTTTCTAAAAGTATTTTAAACAAGGTGTTTTCTATTATCCTATGATTTGATAAAGTCATTTTTACCCATTTTTTACTTTTTAAAAAATAGCTCAAAAAGAATATTCAAGTATTTTTCAAAGAGGGAATTTTTGTTTCTCTTAAATGAATTAAAGGAATATTTTATTTAAACGTATGTGACATGAACAAAATTTACCACCATGAAGACTACTCAATGATTTTTATCTTACTTTATATGTTTCCATTTCTACTTTAAAAGATTTGTTTTCTATAATACATTGTAATTTTTAATATTTTAAGGAAGTTATTTCTAAATGGAAAGGTGGGTTTTTCCTCAATAACGTTTGAATGATCATTTAATGGTATTTATATTCATCAATGAAAAAAACATAATTTCAATTTTGATATTTTGGGGATATGATCAAATGATACAATTTTATTCTTTCCCTGAATGATTTCAATTTTTTATGATAAGATTTTTATGGAACCTGTTCCTTTTCGATGGGTTATAAAAAGACAAAACATTGAAATATTTGTGAAAACCATTTCATTTAGATGTTTTATGCTTTGATAAACTAATATTAAAATGCATTTCATATCAGGGGTTCGAATATGATGATTTTTTTAGTTCTTTTTTAATGTATATGTATGGTTCACAGTATGTGATTTTGGTTATCGTATAACCTAGCATGGTGGTCACTTTATAACCATAGATAGTGGTTACATTATTAACCAATATGGTGGTCACATATAACCACAGATGGGTGGGACCTATGTCTCCCTCTAATGAATTTGGTAAAGATTGACATCTCTTGAGATAATTTGACTAAATGTGGATTGGACATATTTTATTAAGGGACTTTTTCCACTATTATAGTCTTATGAGTGAACCTTGAATTCTATAATGTTTTCAGAGTGAACTCAATCCACTATGATCATCTTATAAATGATCCTTGAATACTAAGGATATAATTTTCTATGAATATGTTAATACTATGTAATTCTATCTTTTACAAATGTTATACTATCATGACTCATGTTTTTTAATTCTTTTATTATTCATGACTTATGAGCTTCCATGTTTCATTCCATGATTTACTATTATGATTGATAATATCCTAGTAATTATTTTCAAATGTTATTCTCATGTTCTCAAGCACTTATGTTAATGTTATTCTAATGTAATAATTTATATCTCCCTTGTTTTCCCATAATGAGAATCAATTCTCACAAATTCTTATGTTCCTTTTTCCCAGTTATGAAGAATAGTACTAAGTATGATATGTATAAGAAGGATTCTAGTTAGGAATTACATAGTGGGATATGATATAGATCCTTTATATAACAATTGTTTATATATCCATGTTTCCAAATGAAACTGAGCTATATTATTATAAAATTGAACATTATGTTATGAAGTAAATATTCATTTATATATGATGATATATATATGTATGAATGTATGGGTGACTATAGTTGGTATCAGTGAATTATTTAGTAAACCTTTGGAAACTAGGATGTAAAATATTTTTTAAGAACTCTTGGGATAATTCTATGTATAGGTTAAAATCCTATTGTTTTCGTAATGATAATAAATGACCAAGGAAGAACATAAGGTGTCGATGAATATGGTTTCAGGATTTATAAACCCCTTAAATGACTTTTCATAGTTATCTAGTTCCCCGACATGATTATTGTTTCTCACACTATGATCTTTGGTTTTATTAAGTGGATGGAACTTGATGGAACTGAGTTAATGTTGAATGTGATGGTCAATGGAATGACTATCCTCATGAGAAAACAATTGAAATAACTGATGGAATGATAATCCTTGTGATTATTGTTAATAATTTTTCTCTTTATATGACTTACTATATTAAATTTGGTGAGTTTCTAAAAATACTTAATAAGATAAATATTGAGTTTCATAAATACCAAAGAGAAAATATTATTACCCTCCAATAAGTCATGAATGTGGGCAGAATCGCTCAAATAAATGTTTGGAATGAATGATAAATTTCATAGATTGTGGAAAATAAGGGAACCAAACAAGTAATTGATTATAAAAAATATTATGTTTGGTAAATTAAATGGATTAGAATAATGGTATTCCTAAGGAATCCTCAATAGTTGAATGTTTTAAATTGGGAATGTATGGGATTTATGTAAATCGATATCCTGAGGGGAAATCTCTAGAGGGGAATCATCAAGGTTGTATAAGAAATGGTTTTCTGATGACGATGAAGAGATTATAAATGAAATATTATTGGTATAAAATGTTTCTATAGTATTTTTATGTTATAAGTAAGAATTATGATTAAATTGAAGTTGATGAATCTTCATACATGATTTATATTGCATATAATTGAAAAGAAGTATTGTGGAGTAAGATGATGAATCCTAGTTAATGGTTTAAAAATGAAGTGTCATAAATGTTGCCTTCAAGAATTTGGATTCAATAATTATGATGTATAAGTGTTATACTAGTGATACTATAGTCATAAAATAATGCAGCTTATTAGTATTTTTACATAATTGTTTTTATTTAATTATTTCAAAGAATATTTTTAATGGTACTAATAACCAAGAAAATTGATTTAGTAGTGTGGTGATATTTTTGTAGAACACAAGATTAAGGGAGAGATAATCCTTAATATATATCGTATTTTATGTTGGTAATGTTTAGTTTTGATAAAGATATTATTGGTATTGATAGTATTGGTAACCTATAAATAGGTTTGTGATTATAAAACATTATTTAGGTCATATTTAACAAAGTTTATTTCATTTTCTGATGTATTGAAAATATTCAATAGTTATGAATTTCTTTAGGGAATAAATATTTTGTTTAATTTTTAATCATATATGTTTTCATGTGAGGTAAACTTAAATGTTTTGAATATCATCATATGTTTATGATTTAAAGGTTGATCATATATTCAATGGTATCAAAACCCCCTTTTTGATATTTTAATTTATGGTATTTGATAATATATTAATTTTTAAATTACATTTTTTAGTTGATATATGATTTTATGATAAGGAAATTATGGGATAAAAAATTATGGAATATATATTATATTGATTTTTGGAAAGTTATTTATTTAAAAGGTAATATTTTCAGAAATATTTATGTTCTTATTTAGGATTACTTTTCATGTAAGTATTATTTTTTTATTCATGATATTATGGTTAATTTTACTAAAATACAATATTCTATAGTAATTTATCATGTTTACCAATGATATTTGGAAGATATTTCATTCGGTCGAGGTATATGTGACACTTTGGGTTAAATTTTGATTTATCAAGAATGATGATTTTGGAATAATGAAAGTAATGTTTTTGAATATATAACCTAAAGGGTATGATATATACTTTGAGTTTAAAACATTTTTTAATGTTGAGGTTATTGAGGTAATTATGGTTTCCTTATTTAATGATTTATATCATCTTATAGTGGTTTATGAAATTTGAAAATTATCTTGAGGTAACCAGTTTTGGTTTTAGTTAATGACTTAATATTAGAGGAATATCTTGGCATATTTTTTTGATATGTTATAATTTGATTTCAGTGCTTCAGGAAAAACAAATTCATCTCAAATACCCACCATTTAGAGAAAAATATAAGATTGAGGTGGAAAATATTAATGAATGAAATTATACTTATCAGGTAAATATAATTCCCCATGTCCTTAATAAATATGTTAAAGGACTCCCTCAGATTTCCAAAATATCTGTTAAATTAAAAATTTTGTCATATAACCATAAATTATGATGAATTTATTTTCTTTTAACATGTCATTGATTCATGGTTTTGTGATTTTTATCCTAATCTTGATAATGTTATCTATCACTATCTATTAGTCCTTGGGTGTTAGTTTCCTATCTTATGTTCATTTTATCACTTTCCACTAAATTTATTCTATTTTGAAACATAGTTTGGCGGTGACCTTAATGCTTACCTTTCACTCCTTTTTAGGGATGTTTTATTAACCGTTTTTGTAATATAGGTTGTTAGTAAATGAATTTTCAAAATTAAAACCATTGATTATCAAGACCGAGTTAAAATTATGAGGACACGCTTTATTGGGGGGGGGGGGAGAATGTAACACCCTGATATTTTATAAAATAATTCTATTTATTTCATAGCTTGTGTTACGTAAAACATTGATTTTAAATAAACTATGATATATTAATAAAATATAATTATGTGACCATTATAACCAAGCCATTAAATTGGTGGGTATAAATATTATTAAAAAAATTATGAGATACATAAAAATATCCTTGTCAATATAAATATATTTATTAATTACTAGGAAATAAACATTCAATTTTTATAAAAGGTATATTATTTTAAAATAAATAGATTTCATTCACAATGATTATTATTAATTTTATGGGATGATATTTTTTTTAATTTTTTAATATTTTAAAAATATTGTTTCAAAACAATGAATAAATTTATTAAATGAAAATAAAAAACATATATATGGGTAAATTTCCAATATTTTTCTAAAAATATTTATTTTTTTGTGAATAGTGAAAAATATAAATTTATATTGAAAACTATATTTTTGTATCAAGCATGTAAAAAGTTCCATTTTTTTAAAATGGTTAAAAAGTAAAATTAGATCTAAAATATTTGAAATAATATAATTACATTCATTCGAATCATGTTTAAGTTATGATTTGGTATAAATACATTTTTATATATAAAAGGGCATTTTTATGAAAAACGTTTTTCAGAATCACAATGTATTTCTCTATTAATAAATTAAAATTTTCACTATTGGTGACATATTTTAATGAAATGAATATAATATATATTCAATAAAATATTTTAACATTCATTATATATTTTTTACTAATTTCATTATAATATACTATGTTTTTCGATTAAAAATTCATTTTTATCAAAAAGTGATATTCATCATGTTTCTCATGCTATTTTTTATATTATTCAAATAATATATATTTAATTTAAAAAAATATAATTAATATTTGGAATTATGGTGTTTAAATTTTTTAAATACAAAATTTTTATTTTTCTTTAATATGAAGTGTAACGGTGGTAAAGATTATCTCCTTAGTAAAGGGTAAATCAAGTAAATCAAGAATAAAACTCAGTGACTAATCGAAAGTTGAATTTTCTAAAACATGGTTCATTTAAAACAAACATAAGGAAAGATAGACTAGAAACCATTCCACCCCTATATCTGTGGGAAGAAATGGTGAAGGTTGAGAGAATCACCCCTAAAAATATGCTTACATTAATCAGGGAGGGACCCCTTATATATATATAAACTAAGACACTCATCCAGACTCCCCTCGCTGGCCAGCACATCCTTCACTCTGTTCCCTTCTCTCCAGGTGTGACCAACACAAATTGAGTGGTTGAGATCAGTGCTACAATTCATGATTAGATAGGAAATCTCCCATGGTGGATTAATCCTCCCTTGAAGTAACCCAACCAAAAGGCGTGAATACGACTTATCCTCTACAATTTGAATATTGAAGAAGATACACAAAAAGGGACCAGTGACCATTTCTCATGTTTTAGCTTAAATAGAACTTACATCCCCAAAAAAATAGATGAACACTGGTAAAACCAACCCCCTTTTTCCCTCACTAATCCACCTCCAAGAACGACACAAAAGATACAAGATCCATCCATGTTTATCTTAATACCTGAGGTTAGTGGATTCCATTTATCCCATATTCCATTATTAGTTCAACCACCTCTGTTCATCTAAGAATTCAACCTTCGAAAAATCCCTCTAAAGGATACTAGTGATTCCACACTATTGATAGGAACACCAAGATCCACCTCTAAGGCGTTCACCTAGAACTGGAAGAAGAGATATGCTAATTTACTACCCTCACACACCTTGTCTCTCACCTCACATAAGGCCCCACACTCTGCAGAAAATATCAGACTTCTTATATTCAACACCGCAACATTCTATTTGTCTCCCTACAACTAGGTTGCAATGAACTCTAACATATAACATCATCCCACAATGATTCCCATAAATATTACATGATGATTCCAAATTTCCTCGCCCACTCACATTGGAAGAAGAGACACTGTCTCCTACATCAGATGAAAGCAATAATAGCTTTTGGATGCGAAGACCACCCCTATTTTTTATGTTGTCATCAGTTAAATGTCTTGGTTACTCATTCCTCATACCAAAAAATTGATTCTCACAGGGATATCATTACACTAGATAATGTTTACCCAGTCATCAACACTATTAGTTACCTGTCTCATTTTTAAGATCGGATGGGTGGCGAAGCTACCCAACATCGACCCCAAATAAATACACCTATCTGCCTCATCTCATAATTCTATATATGGTTAAACTCTAATTGTTAGTGGTTCAAGATAGTTACAAATAACTCAAGAAGGAAGCAAACCTCTATTTACAGTTGGTTTAGAACTGTGTAGCCTAGAAAAAATAAAGGGAAGCCAACCTAATTATCCTAATAGAATCTTATCTTCCCATGAACAAAAACCAACTTGGACTCTAACGATAGCACCTATAGATGATTAGACATGCACCACATATGTCTAGTTGCACACCATGTGTGGTTTTCAAATCCTTACAGTCTTCACCATATCTATTACTCATAAATCTATCCCAAAGTGTGTTTCTAATGATGATATCCCATGACAACATCACCTGTATGACTATAATGGACTCCATAACACCATAAAAAGTAATTCCACCTTCATTGGTCAGATGTGACAATTTATTACATGATTCCCAATGAAAATGGCTAGTTTCTTTTACATCACTATAGAAAAAAATATGAGTTGACATCGATTTTATTTATTTCGATATTAGTTTTTACCGACATCTATAAAGGTGTTATATAAAATATGTTTTCTATGTCGATTTTTTAAAAACATATACTGAAAATGAAAGTCTTCTTAGTTTTTAGAGTCAATTAATTATCTAAAACTTCTCCAAAAACTGATTTTATTTTGTTTTTTGGTGTTGGTTTAGATGAAAAAAATTCTCAAATCCATGTTATAGTTTTTAAATTATTTGTCCTCTGTTTATAAAAAATCGATGACGAATGTTTATTTTTTAGAAAAAATTCAATATTACATAACCAAAATAATTAGAATCCATGAAATATAAAAACAATATACAACAATCAAACAACATGTATCAATGAGTAGAAATCTTAAAAACATACATACATTTATCTAGTAAATGAAAAAATTATCAACTCATTTTTATTATAAAGTAGAATTAAAAAACTGGTACCTCTAATTTACAACACGATCATTGTTTACTATTGTTGAAGCATTCATTTGATATCATTATGTTCAAACATCTTTTAAAACAAAAAAATTAATAACCAATATAAAAAATAATTACCTTACTTTCACATAGTTGATTTAATTTGGCTTCGGTATTCACAAGTGATATTTCATAAATTTTTTCCCTGACCTACATTTTCATATATATCAACTAAAAATCTATGTATAAACAATGAGAATTAAGCATAATGAAAATAAAAAAAACAAAAAAAATCATAATTGTCTATCAATGTGGAAGAATTTCTACGAACACCACACAATAAAGAGAAAAACCAATATAATGTGTTTTCCCATGGGTAGAATTACCCTAACACCCCATTCACCTTTCAATACAAAAAGTTCTCATTTAATGAAATTATAATGATCATTAGTTAATCATAATGTTTTTTCTCTTACCCTTTATGAAATGGAATAAACCAATGCCCAATTTCTTTCATTGAAAACCTCTCACATATATATGCCACTTTATTTTTAGTCAACACATATTGAACGTCCATTGAAATAAATTTCAGTTCTATAAAATGATAAACACTTATGCTACAATTTTGAACCAGTATCATGTGCAGATACTAAATTAAATCAGTAATATATTTAGTCAATTTAAACCTTCTTTAATTGAAAAAAATTAAACTAAAAGGGAAATTTACTTACTAAAAAAAAACATCAACACATTAACATAGAACTATTTAAAATCAATTAAATCCATGATATCTTGGAAGAATATTCTCCATGGATAGTATCTTCCACATATATCTGATAACATCGAAAACTCCTAGATTTTAGAAAAGGAAGAAGAAACCTGAGATAATATTTCAATCCCATCAAAAATATTTGAATTATCTATAGTTTTTTCATGAAACATTTGTTTCCTTTATGAAATTTATTTCGATTTTAGATACTCCTATATAAGATAAATGCTAGAAAACATTATAACTAATTTTCAATATGATGTAATTTATATAAAAAAACAAAGTCCTCATATGAAATATGATGAAGAAGTCAATATCACAAAAGTAAAAAATGACCCATAGAATCCCGAAATCTTGTATTATTCATTGTAGGGAATGGTAGTAGAGTAGTGGGATCAATAATATAATATCTCTATACTCAAACATGACCCATAAAAATTGTATGGTGATGTATAGAATCTCTCCAAAAATTCATGACTCAAAATTCCACAATATGTACATCATGATATCCTATATAAAAATCACAATACATGGTTATATAAGAGTGAGGAGGTGGATGATCTAAAAAGGTAGGATGGGAAGGCTGGGCAGGCTGCACAAACTACGAATGTCTCATCCTTTGTTCTAATATAGCATGATGCATAACTACTTGATTTGATCACCCATGGATAGTTTCAAATCAATTAGCTGATCAATTAAGGATTTGATTTCTAAGACAATTGATTGTTTTCATTGATGAAAAAAACATCTCTAATACTAACACCCAACTCATATTCTCTTATCTGGTCGGGGTGTTCTAGATTTCATAATGTAGTGGCTAGGATGTCCATTCTACCCTCATGGATAAAACTGCTATGTATCGATTGATCCTAAAGTTCATCCTGAAATGAAAAATAAAAATGTTATATTAATATTTTGATATATAAATTACAAAAATTCATTAAAATAAAAATTATTTATGAAACAATATTTCAGCAACATCCTTATATTTCTCTTTTATATATTTTTCTTTTTTTATATTTCTCTATCTTTTCCATTTCTCATGATGGGTGGGTGGAGACGGAGGACAGAATTCGACCTCATGAAAATGACTAGTGGAGGGATCTCTTAGTTCTTCAAACATATCCTTAATAATTGTTTCCCCCAATAAATGATACCCTAACCGTGACAATGTATGTGGGTTAAAATTCTACAACTAGATGTCTTAATGTGATTTTCTAGAGGTATGTTATAAAAAAAGTAAACTAATATGTAATTAGGTACATATATAATAAGTTTTAAAATATTATATAATATAATTATCTTACATGAAATGTTTCATCATGTTCGGTGGAAAAAAATTTCTTTCATGTATCTTCAACTAAAGATGGATACTTGAGGATTGTACATTCATTTTGTCTCTTTCGAAACACATAATTTTTTTCTACTTTGTTCTAAAATCCCTCCATCGAACCACTGATAGAGGAAGACATATTTACTAAAAAAAAATTCATCCAAATTGAATGTAATATATAGTTTCATAACATAAATATTAGACATTTAAAAAATATCGTATTCAAAAAATGAGATTAGATAAACCAATTCAAATATTTTACCTTCATGGACTCCCAAATGTGATCTATGTCTATTTTGCTGACATACTTCTAATAAGGATATAAAATGTTAATTCTACAAGGGCTCTGCATGCTGATATAGGTGATAAATTGCATTTCATTAGGGCTAGTTTCATTATTTTTATCATCAAAATGAATAGGTAATATCTCCTCTCCATGAGAAAGTGAAATTTTTGGTAAATGTGTAATGCCACATTTTCAAGTCTAGAATTCCGTATACTAATAGTAGAAGACTCCCCTTCTAATGGCCCATCAGTAGTCCAGAATTTTTTTTTTGTAAAATAAAAGTTTGATTTAATTAACTATTTATATTGCATAGTATTTTATAATATTTAAAAATACAAATACCTCAGTGGGTGTCCCTTTATATATATGTCTCTATATTCATCATTTTAACGATAAAATGGAATGAAATTCTTGTGTATATAAATATTATAAGACATTTCTGTAATTAGAAAATTGGAAAGCATAAATATATATGTAAAAAATGTGCAAAACATGTGAAAGATCTTTAAAAAATAGATTATCATTCTCAAAAAAATGCAAGGGGAACTATTAAATATAAACATTACCTCTAAAAAGTTAAAAACCTCTGAAAATTTAAATATCAATGTTTGAAAAGATGTTCTCATATGTGTAAATTAAACAAAAGCATAGTTTTCTACATCAGGTATTTCAATGAAAAAAATGATTAACCATAACCATGGAATATGAAAATTCAACAAAAAAATTCAAATAAATAATCAAATATATATAATTAAATATCCAATAGTTATTAAATAATACAGATTTTACACATGTAAATTTCAAAAATGAAATATAATATAAATAATTAATAGATTAATTAAGAGAATAATTTAGTGTCTTACTATATCCATTTTGCATTATCATTTCATATTTCATGCATATTTGCAGCACTATAGTCATTATTATCCAAAAATTGTGTAATAGACAAAGAATCCTCATATAAATCAATATCATCATCATTATCATCAGCCAAAATGGATTATTTCCCCTTGAAAAATGATAGACCACCGGCCATTCAATGGATTGATAACATAAAATATTTGCTTTTCCTGTGTGGCCATGTTAAATGGTTCCTCATTGAAACTAAATCTTTTCAAATCAACCCCTTTAAACCCATATTCATCATGTTTCACACCATTATTACTCGCAACACAATTACACATAAATACAATGACTCTAAATTTAATATAATATATTTTCTATATGTCTTAAAAAACTCAAAAATATGCCATTGATGTATAAATTGGGTTTTTATCTTGTTCACTCAGAAAATGTATCACTTCTGTGACAACCATTACACCACTATTTTGAATGCTACTCTTGTCATCTAGCTTCATTGTGTAAAATGTGTACCCATTAATAAAAAAACCACGACCAAGTGATCACATTAAGAGATGGTCCCCCTTCCAACCTTTTTAATGTTTCTAATACAGATATATATGTGATGAATTACTCTTTAAACCATGAAATAGATTTCTTCATATTTCCAATCATCAGCCAGTTTTTATTTCTATTCATATACCCTTACTAGAATTCTGTAATATGTGATGATATATATGATTGAACCTAATTTTTGTTATTCAAAATGTATAAAATACATGCACCACTTTATCACATGGAATGATATTTACCTTTAAGCCTCAAATAACCCTTCCACAATTATTAGTTGTCCTATGTTGTGATATAGGGAGTCTAATAAGCTCCACTTCATACAAATAATCTGTAAAAAAATCAATCACATCTTCAGATAATTTTTTTTGAACTGTAGAGGACTCTGATCGATAAGTATTTTTAACAAATCCCACGAAAATTTTCATAGATCTTTTAAAAATATATATCCGTCATAAATAAACTGGCCCATATGTTCTTATCTGACACACCAAATGAATCACTAGATAAACCATTTTATTAAAAAATGTAGGTGGGAAATATATTTCTAGTTGACAAAGAATAATAGTTTTTTCATTCTACAACTCATCTAACAAATTTGGTTCAACGAATTTGCTAAAAATGTATTTTACAACATTATAAAACCTAGTAATAGTTTTTCTAAAAACTATCAGAAATATACCACCTAGAGAGAATGGTAGAATTTATTGCATCAATAAATTAAAAATGTGAGATTTTATAGCTATTAATTTAAAATCATTCTATAAAACCAAATTCTTTACATTTTAATAATAACTACTGGGTACTTTAATACCATGAAGACATTGAAAAAAATTCATCTTCTCAATCCTTCATATTGTGTGACAAGCTGGAGGTTAATATGTTCTGTTTTCTTTCATAGTGGGAGCTTACTCTAACCTTTTTCCCATTTATATCAAGTCCAATCAAGTATACAATCCATATTATTTTTTTTATCTCAAAAACTTCCAATCTAATTGTCACATATGTTTTTCTCAACATGCATAACATTAATATTATCTTTTAGATTTAAAAATATCTAATATGGTAGTTCAAAAAGGATTGATAGTTTCTTCCACATATTTTTTC
Source organism: Viscum album (assembly GCA_963277665.1). Taxonomy (NCBI): domain Eukaryota; kingdom Viridiplantae; phylum Streptophyta; class Magnoliopsida; order Santalales; family Viscaceae; genus Viscum; species Viscum album. The sequence continues at coordinate 74,215,608 of OY728122.1, read as the reverse complement.
TATGAATAGAAATTATTTTATTTCCAAATGTAGAATCATTATTTTTCACCTTATCATAATATTATTCAACTAAAAACGGTTGAGGGGGAAGTTTGTATTCCTGTAAACCATTAAATGATTTTTTCAATATGTGATAAAGATGACCAATGCACCAAAATCTTCGATGTCCCATGTACATAGTCTTTCTTCCATTCTTCAATTGATAATATAAAGTATCTTCTTCAAAAAGTAGACATTATGTATATCCCTTAACATTGTATCTAGATAAGATTCCATATGTACAAAATTCATTTATAGTGAAAATTATCATAGCACGCAATCGAAAATTCGTTGTCTTGTATAAATGAAAATCTTTAACACATGTATCCAATAACAGTTTCAAATCATTAGTAAATGGTGAATGATACACCAAAATATCATTTTCCAAATGTTTTGGTCATGAAATAATCAAGCTCATGATAAAATATTTTATGATCATTCATATATGTGGGGAAAAGTTACAAACTACCAACAAAATAGGATATAAACTATGTTGGCTACTTAGGATCAAATATGGATTTATTCCATTAGTAAACAATCCCATTATAATATTTCTAACTTCGCTTTAAAAATTATGAATTTTTTTATCAGATCTCTTCTAATGTGGTGAATCAACAGGGTGGTGTAAGTTACCATCAAAGATACACTAATCTGAAAGCCATATTATCATTTTTTCATTAATTAAATTTTCATTTTGATGATTCAAATGAGTAATTATTGGAAGGTACCAAATTTCTATAAAACTAGCTTTTAATGTTCTACCTATGAATGAATCATAGTTTAATTACTTGAATTGTATGAATGAATTATTGGATGATATCATTAGAATGTACAATATTTATTTTTCATGAGGTTATATTTTAGTACCTAAGAAGGAATCTGAGTGTAATTTTTCATCCATCTTAAAGAATGATGTCCCAAATATTGGAGAACATGATAAATATTCACATTCTTTCTTATACAATACACAATCATTGTGGAAAGCGCGTATCTTTTTATACCCCAATCCCATTGAGCATAATATTTTACATACCTCATTATTGGAATCTGGAAGCTCATTTCCTTTTGAAAGAATCTATTTTAAAAGATAGTGTATAGTAGAGAAACTTTTATCACTCCACCAATTTAATGTTTTCATGTTAACTAATCTCAAAACTGCTTAAAAAACTATATATTTTCTACAACATGGGAATAATGGATTCTAATAATCTCTATATAATCATTCAACATCTGTTGTTTTTTCAATGGATTCATCACCTAAATCATCAATTAACTATTCAACATGATCATCTGCATCATTATTAAAATTTTCATCAACATTGGATGTGGAATTATCAGTTCTTTCACCATACCAGATCCAACGAGTATAATTAAGGATAAAAACAAAATAAAATAGATGATCCTTGATTTTCTTGGAGTGTAAATTTTTCATATTCTAACCCTTCACACCTAGATAGAAAATCAAAACTATGTTTTCAAACATTCTTTTAATAAATTCCAAGAATTCATCAACTCAATTTCCATATTCACTAGTGGTTCTTTATAAATTTATCCAAATACAATCTATTCAATACCTGAGATCATAATATAATTAGTGAATATATTAAAACATATGAACCATTAAATATATATATATATATATATATATAGATAAATATGAAACATAAAAACATATAATAAAAATGATTGGTAGTCATACATGAAATATTCACGATTAGTAGGAATAAAATAAAAACTAATATACTCTAGATATTTCATTGCTGTGATGTGTCATGTTGATCCAAATGTAGATGATTATTTTTAAATAAAAAATTAAAAATATCACAACTAATTTCAATTAATATATATAAACATATATAAAAATTTATATATACAAATAAACCATATAAACATTTGAATATATATATATAAAGAGATAAATTTGAAACAAAAAATCAATCAAAAAAGTTTCTAATCTAGTGAGAGATATAAAAAATTATTAGAAATAAGTTAAAAAATAAATTACTCGTGGTATTTATTTAATTTCAACAAATAATAATAAATAATTATTTATGTTCATAGTAAAGGAATAATGATATTTCAATCATGTTTTGATTGATTTTTTTAAACGACCATCAAACAACACTACTTCTGTTCTACCAAGATTCATCAAAATAAAAATAAATTTTTCTCTTATTTATTACCTATATCAAAACCATTTGATAATATGATCAAATATTAAATTTATAAAATTAAAAAACATTAACAAAATGTTATAATTTAAAATAAAATGAATACAAACAAACGATTGAGTGAATAACATTTATACATAATAGAAAACCAATTTATCCTAAAATTATTTCCAATAAACATTCAAATATAGAAGTTTTACACTGCTAGATTGATCTTTAATATAGATAACATCCCTTGAATTCATCGGCATAAAGAACACTAATACAGACAACTAAAAGTTTTGAAAAAAACATGAAAAATGAATCACAAAAAACCTATAATCTCAGAACTGGTTGACCATAATAGGGTAACTAGAGTTGAAATATATTAATAATATCCCTTGTAATTTTTGGCAAGAAAAACACTAAACCAAAAAATTATAATATCGGAAAAATAATGAACAAAAAATAAGAAAAATAAATAACTTATAATCAGAGCGTGAATCGATCGTAAAAGAGTTATAAAGACGAAATAAATACCTAGGTCAGGAAAGGAAAAATTATTTATGGAAAAGAATCATGAATATATGATTCATATAGAACAAAACCTACCACAATACCCATCATAAGGGTGTCTGCCACCCTCAGAAGGGTCGTAATATGAGAGGGAAAATATTATGTGACATACGAAATAAGGTTTCCATGTTAGGGTTGTTTTTTAAATGCGTTTTAGCATTATTTTTACTAAATATGATGTTAAAAAAATTTAAAAAATTGTTTTTTGCATCGATATTTTATAAATCCGAAACCAAAAATACGAGACACTATTTTTTCCATGTTGGTTTTATTAAATAAAATGTAAAAAAACATCATTTTTTGCATCGTTTTCCAACAAAGTGACTCCAAATACCTATATTTTGGCATCAGTTATTCTCATTATCAACATCGGAAATGTAACTATATATTTTTCAGCATCTTTTATTTTAATAACCCATTCTGAAATTCAAAATTTTCACCGTTATAACATTGGTTATGTTGAATCAAAATTTTAAATGTGATGTTAAAATTACTTTTCCTACTAGTGCATCCCATAAAAACACATTTAGCAGTTTTTACAGCTTCTCAATGGTTCCTTTTAGTGATATGATAATTGAAAAAACTTGTATAAGAATTTTGTTATGAATAAAATTAATTAAAGTAATCTTACTTCCAAAGGGAAACAATATATGCTTCAAATTGTAAATATAAATGGTGATCCGACTGATGATATTGTCAAAAAGAATCTTTTTAATCTGACCATTAGAAATAGGATATCTATGATATGTCATAATAAGTTTTCATCTATGCATCCCAAGTATTTTTTGGGATGATAACATTATGCCATCTTGAGAATTTGATGGTGTTGAATACATTACATTTACATTGACTAATCTGTTGGCCACTTGATATGTCGCAACATTCAATAACCATAATAATAAATTTTAATGATATTTTTGTACAATTAATTAAAAATAGGATATCAACAAAAAAACAGAGATGATACACCATATTAACATTGAACCTGTCAGCAAAGGGGATGATCATTACTCCTCTAATCTGAGTTTGACATTTCTCGTCAGGGCCTCCTAATTCATAATGAAGAGACTGGGGGATAATGGATAACGTTGCCTGAAACCCCACAACATCTTAAATATTCCGTAACTCCTCCCCTTAAAGATATGGAGAGATAAAGAGAATAAAAACAAAGATTGAAAATTTCACAGAATGAAAAACTGAAGCCAAAATCCCTCTTGAATTGTAAAATGAAACTCCATTCAAGATGATCATATGATTTTTCCATATCCTCCTTAATCATCACAGTATACTAAAGAGCTCTTTTAATGATATCTTCAACCATTTCATGAGCAATTCCAGTCACCCTGGATATCACTCCCTTGAACAAAACCTTGTGGTTCATCCAAGACTTTTCTTGAGATTAAATTAGAGATTCCCCTTCTGATGAGACAAGAAAAGATTTTGTAAGAAAAATTGCAGAGATATATAGGCATATACTGATTTAACCTTAAGGGGTTCTTCACCTTAGGGAGCATGATCAACATGGATGAAAAAACTGCCTTATTTATTGCACCACATCAGAAAAAATCACAAACTGCATCTCACACCAAAATATTAATAACAACCCAAGAAATCAGATAAAAACCATGGGAACACATCTTTCCATGGTGTGTTTTTTTGATTCATGTAAAAATGTATGCTTTTAATTTCCTCATCCTCTATGGTTACTTCTAAGAATTCATGATCCCATCCCTCCAACAAATTTGGAAAATCACCCATAAATCCATCCACAATGCCATACCTATTCTATTTGGTCCCAATGAATGGTTTGCATTCTACCAATAAGTACATGAAATACCCCAACACTAAACATCAAGTAATATTAACATCAGTTTTGTAGGTACCATCCTCCTAATACTAGTTGATCTTCTGAACCAGATTTTTCTCCTTCATCCATGAATGAAAAAACATGGTATTCTGTTCACCTTCCTTAATACATAATGCTCTTTATTTCTTCTAGCATCCTCACTCGATCTCTAAGAGCTTCTCTAATAAGATACTTTTTTAACCAGAATACCAAAGGTGTAATCATCTTAGTTTACTTGTATCCTTTCTTCGAGCAGGCTAATTTCCTTACAATGTTCATCCAGATAATTTTCACTAATTATACAACTCGAAATCTAGACATAGAGGTCCGTTTTCAATCTCTAGAGGTGATGCATAAGACCCTCCCAAGTATCACTACCCATAGACTTCTCCTTTGAATCATTCACCATCCTAATGAACCCGTACACCCTATTCCAAATACTAGAATAAAAGAAGAGATTTTCCCTTCTATCCTCCCTCTTAAGGGTGACCAAAAAATGTTAATGATCAACAAGGCTTCTGGAGAGATGGGTGACACTGGTCCACATAAAGGAGTACAAGCCATGAATATTTTCTAAGAATCGATCCAACCTACTCTAAATTCTCCTATCCCCATTCATATTTTTATACTCAGTGAATTTATTACCTTCCAATACCTTTTCAATTAATCTATGTTATTCCATAAAATTCTTAAAATCATGAATTACGTTTCTATAGAACTCAGATCCTCCTATTTTCTCAGAGATCTCTGATATCATGTTGATGTACCCATTGAAAAATAATGGATGATTGGATGTATTAAAATATGAATGGTTCTACCACAACTCTATCCAGTCTAAGGCTTCACATTTCACATAAATAAATGAAAATAAGACTTTGTTTCTTCCAGAGACGATTTTTGTGGTGACATATTGAAATGTAGCTAACAGAAGGTCCACTAACACCATTTACTTCTAGAAGAACCATACATAAATATTTTATTTATTAGATTTCATATACTTACCAAACCCCATAATCTAGTTGAAGTAAGATGACTTATATATATTATCTGAATTAATGAATGTTACAAACTGTCACTATTTTAGTAATAATTATTCATTATGAATTCACATAGGGAGAAATAATATTTCTTTAACAAATTTTAATAGTAATTTTTTGGGAATAATGAAATTTTATTCATGGTGGAAATTTATTTATAATTTTTAGGTATTATTTTATTACCATAAATTATTACACAACCCAAAAAAAATCATTATTTAAATAATGGATCAATAAAATAATTATTTAACATATTAAAACAGATATAAATTGATTAAGTTATATTTTCCATGTATTTTTTCAGTTAAAATGACATATTGGAGTTTTTTTAGATATTTATATTCATATTTAAAAGTATTATTTATTTATTTTAAATCAAGTTAAATGAAGTGTCAAAATAAAAAATAATGATATTTTATCAAAAAAATATTTTCTTAAATTATTTAAAATTCATAATAATATTACAATAAGACAAGGTGGATATGACGTAGTCTAAATTGTTATGACTTGGACATTTATGGGCCAACAGTCTCCAATTAAGTAAAAATTTGAACCAATATTATTGAAATTTTTTCTATAGTTAAAATTCAAATTGTGTAACACTATGTTAATCAAAATGGTAAGAATTAAAATGAAACCAAAATTTGTCTAAATTATATAGGTTAACAAGATTACAACCCTATAATACCTTATCTTATAATCCATAGTAAATTGGAGGAATTTTCCATCAGAATTAATTTATTATAATTCAATATTGGTAGAAATTCAATTTTCCCCTCACCTCAATTATAGAAGGGTAGCTCCTACCTCAATTCTTTACCCCGGATGTGCCTTTTAGATTGACCAACCTATTCCAATTTATATTCCCAACATCCCTAAAAACATTATAGAGGTTCTATTATTTGAAAAATAAAAACCCAAAATCCATTTAAGAGATATAAAATAGTCTTTATGAAGAAGAGGAGGCTCCAACATGCACGAACAAAGTATGACATATGGTAAGATATTTTCATCTCACTTCTGTTTCCATGGGACACCTAACATATTCATTGATTATTTCTTTTATATAGTTTATATACCACACATAATGGTATTTTAAGATTCTCATCATAAAAATTATGGGATATACATATCCATATATGGTTCAATCATTAATGGGGCTCATGATTCAAAAGTTACAAAAGTGGTAAGGGTATTATGTTACAGTCTCATCCATTATTATGAATATTTAGGATTAAATTCCCAATGATTAAATATTATTATATAACTATGAAGAACCAAATGTATTTTTTAGCCTCTAGTTATTTCTTGAAAATATATATTTTACTTTAATTCTCCTCTCCTTAAGTGATCATGAAATTGAAAATACATTTTTAATAAAAATCCACATTATTCCACTCTTGGGTCAAAATAATTTTTCTTCAATAACCATGTTTTATAAAAAAATTTAAAGTTGTATTTTAATATCTTTCGATGATTATTTATATTCATTTTTTCCATTTTTAAAAATTTGAAAATTGGTTCAAAAGGAATCATATTATTTTTTTTATGAATGAGGAACATTTTTTACAAAGTTGATTATTTTTTTTACTTTTATGGTATGAACAAATTTTATCACATTCACCAACATTCAATAATATAAAACATCCTTTAAATTTTTAAATTTATATTTTAAAAGAAAATATTAACCATTATATTTGGATTTTATTAAATTTTGAAGATTTTATATTAAAATAGAATGGTTATTTTCCTCAAGAGTGTTTTAATGATATTTTAATGGTGCTTATATTTATCAAAGTCAAAAAACCTTTTTTCTAGTCAGGATTTACAAGGGATATTATGAAAGGATAAAATCATTGTTATTTTTTTAATGGATTCTGTTTCTGACGATAATATATTTATGAAACCTATTCCTTTTCCATTGGTTATTCTATTATCAAATGATGACGTGTCAAGGAAACCTGTTTTTTAGAGGTTATGCTATCATGAACTATTTAATAAACCCATTTTTCAGTACTTCTTATAGATTAAATGTTTTATGAAATTATGGAACTTTTATTTATGAGTTTTATTATATTACAATGCTTCCATTATGACTAAGGATGGTGTTTACCTTATAACCAAGGAAAGTGGTTATGTTATAACCAAAAATGACGATCACGCTTTAACTAAGGATGTGTGACACCATTATCTTGCAAAAATTAATTTGGTAAATATTTATATATCATGTTATAAATATGATTAGAAATGGGAGATAACCCTATATAGTAACGGACTTATTCCAGTTTGATAGTCTTGGGAGTGAACCTTGACTATTATGGTAGTTTGGGACATAATACCATTCCACTATAATAGTCTTGGAAACAATCCTTAACTACTAAGGAAATGATTCTCTATGATTATGTGTATGTGAATTTTTTTTCTTAACCAAATGTTATGATATCATGAATCATGTTATTCAATTCCATTTTGATTCACATCGTATAGACTACCATGATTAATTCCATGATTCATCATTTTGATATATGAAATTCATGGTATGATTTTCAAATTTGATGGTCATATTATCATACCCTTATGTTCATTTTAATCTCAAGAGAGTAGTCACATCTCCATTTTTTACAATTAATAAGCATCTAAACTCACCCTTTTAATGTTTTTTGCATAGGTTATAAAACAATTATTAAGTAGAATATGCCTAAGAAGTGTTGTAGTTATGATGATCATAATTGGAGATGATGAAAATATTTTTTTGTTGTTTCTTATATACCCATGTTTCAAAAGGCACAATACTTATACGTTTTGGCCTGGATTGTTATATTATTAAAGGAACATTCATATATTATTATATTATAGCTATGTATAAAATGATTGTGTCTCTAAAAGTCCATAATAGGAAAGGGATATAGAAATTAAAAAGCTATTTTATTTTCATGTTTTACTTATTTATAAGTGTAACAAGGATACACCAGGCCTGCTATATGTATTCTAATTCTTGACCATCAAAATTTATTCTTCAAAACATAATAAATCATAGTTGTTTTATAGGGAAATACCCACTATGAATGATGATGGTCCACTTTAACTTCATTCTAAATGAAATAATATATAAAATTCTAAAATATTATGTAAATAGATCCTTACAGAGAATGATACCACTCTATGGTGGTCTCCCCACAATATAAATCTCCATGATAGTGTAGGAGCGTCATTTTATTGGCTTTGTCTTGACAAAAATCAATATGATATAAGGTTTCAGCTTGATTTTACCATGAAATGTAGAATCATTATCCCTCATCAACTCTCTTAGATAATATAGTCCTAAATATTCCACTACTCACTGGAAACCCTCATGGATTGAGATTGTATCTTCTAGTTTCAGGTTTCGGCCCTTCTGGGGTAAAATAAAACTCAATATTTTTTGATTGATTGAAATCATTATCTTTTCACCAAAAAGGTATTTTTTTATAATTTAAGAACATAGATAATGATAACTAGATAGAGGTAATTCATTTTGTGTTTCTAGTAATTTTTATATCCATAACCGACCACATGTTTTACCTGTATTAGAACACAAACCAAACCAATCCTGAAGTATAAAAAATAGAAATACATAACTAGATTTATAAAAGGTTAAGAAAATATAATATTAGAAAAAATAATTTAGTACATAATAAATGATATTACACTGTAATACATTTGAATCTCACTATCTTCTAGGTGATTTATATCAATGTATAAACCATCATGGAGAAATTGACAATGAAACACCATAGAAAACTACTAGTCTAATTAATATCTAAATTTTTAAGGAATTATTTGGATATTCCAAATTAATAACGACTTTCACATTTTTAAAATCTACCAAAATAATCTATGTGTATACCACATGAACCATAAATATCGCTTCCAAAATCTAGAATATACACTTAAATAGCTCAATATAGATCAAATCAACTTGGAGAATCCCAAAGATGATCATCACATACTACACTTGTTACTCATTATACTTAGAATATTCTATGATATCTTTCAAAAATACCACTAAAATAGGTATAGATGCTATTGAAATATCAAGTTCATTAAAACCTTGAAGACCACATAAGACTTGGTCAAAAAAGACGAAATTACTATGTACTCATAGTCACCATACTAGCTTCGGAAAGTTATTGAAGGAACATCATTCTCCCATGCCCAAATTTGGTGGTTCCCAACTAAAGGTCGAACATATAAAACCCCCATACAACATTTAATTGATTAAATAGGTCTTTTATATGAGTCATGAGAAATTAATTATTAATTATAACAAGATTCCAATTTTTTTAATACAAAATCAATGATAACCAATAACCATCTAGGGAAAACGAGGGGGCCACCCATAGAGACATGATTAGGATAATAATCTCATGGGACGTTAATTCATCATACTATATTTTTAACTCTCTCAACATAGCTAGAGTGGTTTAATAAGATTAAATAGAAATATGTTTCATTCGTAGAACCTAGTTGATATAGAGTTAACCTTTCACTCAGATGGAAACCCAAAAAATCATTGGGAATCACTTTGGGGAAGTCCCTGACCACGAGATGAAACACACTCCCAATATTATACTTATTTACATCCTATAACATTGAAGTGACTTGACATAATTTTCTACCCACTTTAGAATATTGAGGTATAACATGACTATTTTAAGGAGCTCGTTCTCCATTAAATAAATGGACTTTCCCATCAAAGGTTGTGAAGGACACCCTCTAATGATGACTATTTATATTAGCCATGATGTTATTTCACAGTTCTATTCTGATGAGGATATCAAAGATATCCATTTCCAAAATGGGTATATCCCATGACACTTCTACTTCAGATAAAGAGATTCCATAAGAGGGGCACTTGAGGCTACTGTCCTTCTTCCTTCCTAGAGGAGTTGAATTTTCCATGGTGTAAGGCCTAGGCTATGATGGATGGTTTAGAAAATACATAGTTATAGAACAAATATATGAGTGATAGGAACCAATATCAAATAAATTAATTTCCATAGTAGATAAAATAATAACCATACCTCTCAGTAGAGATGTCACCCCTAGAAAAAATGAAGGCATTATCCACTACATTAAGTTATCTATTTTCTTCTTATTCATAAGTATATCCATAGGAATGAATGTTAAACATTAATTAGATCTTCTTATGAGAGGATACACCCTTCTTCCACTACATTAAGTGTGAGATCCACCTACCATCGGTGCTTTAATTGAGTTTGAGATAGACTAGGATTTAAGGAACCCCCTCCAATCATTTCTATAGGATTCATTATTTGAAACCTATGGATATTTCCCATTTTCCCACAACAAGGGAAATTCGTCAGTATAGTTGGGAATATAGGCTTTAAGTGGTCTTCCAAACCACACTAATGACATATGGGGTTCCTAATATTGATGGAAGTAGAAGAGACCATCTATGGTGGAGACAAAAAACTTCTCCTTCTACGTCTTATTATATCAACACACTTAATCTTATTTCTTAAAGGTATATATTCACTCCCACTAGGTTAGGATGAAATACCCACCATACATGACATGTTGATATGGTTGATTTATTCCTTGAGGGATTGGGAAACTACTAATATTAATGTTGGGACATAGATTAGGAAGAATCATGAACACATAATAATAATATTTTCCATTTCAAACCTCCATAATTTTATCTTATCTTTTAAAACTATCATGAGGGATATGTGAATGAGATAAACAATTTATTGGTGTACTCCATAATCATTTGATAAACCATTCTAGGGATTATAAACACTATATTGTTCTAAATACATCGTTTGATGATAAAAATAATGGCATAAGACTACAATGAAGTCCTTATTTCCAATATTATCATTCTACATAGCTTGGAAAATTGAATCCCACATTCTATTTATAGACCCCGATAACAATAGATGATTCATAATTCACCATAAAATTGCTTCGACAATCTAGGAACTTGATATTTGTATTGTTTTTTCCAAAAAATCCTTATCTTCTTGAGGATCATTTCCAAATTTTATAGAAGGATACATATGATAATAAAAATATTATGGCTTAACCGTATTTAGGATCATGCTCACTAATTTATCAAGAGTAAGACCCAAAATTACTCCCCCATCCATGGCCCAAATTATATTTATGTCAACCTCTATCATGTTCTGATCAATGAGTGGGTTTCTTGTGAAAATTTATCTATCCCTCCCTCTCAGGGTAATATGGGGGTATTTGTGGAGGCATAACTCTATAAATTTCAAATATAGGGTAAATTATCATAATAGATGACCGAATCATAAATCAAAAAGAAAAAAAAATATTTAAAAAATCATTAAATGTGTAAAAAAGTTGACATAACAATCCATAATCATTAATTAATATGGACCATGTGAATGGTCTATATTCCTCACACATGGTCTATTGGTAAAATTAAATCAAATTTAAAACGAAAACCCCATCCCTAAAACCCCTATAAACTCAATATGGGGAACTAAGTGTGTTGTCTAGACTTCCCATCACACAGACTATCCTCGAGTCCAAAAAATTCTAGATATTTTCTACCAGGACATCCCAAATATCATTGAATAAAAACCATGACTTCTTATACTAATTCTTCATGAACCATACTGGGATTTCCCTGACCTGATAACTCAAAGTATTCTGAAACATAGATCAAAATGGAATTCTCAATCCCCCGAGGTTGATACAATTTCATATGTATGGTGGAATCACCTTTTGGGAACGTTTTCCCAATGTATAAATACAAAAAGGTGTATAAAACAATATATCAAAAGGGATTAACCATTATTTAGTGATTCATACACGAAATAGATTGAATGATATGTATCCCAAAGTATAAACTATGTAATAATAATAATAAATATAACATTAAGAAAAAATATAAGAATTAGAATATGTGTATAACCACTAACCAAACAAAAAATAATAATATGACTTGGGGAAGATATAGTGATACAAGTAACCTTCCAAAAGTTTAAAAAATATACTAAAAAGAAAAAATGGAAATGAAAACCACCGTCATGTTACGTTAGTTATCAAATCAATACCATGGAACTGTCATATACGATGATTAGTCTAGAATAAGTACCCACCATGACCATTTGGTGCCTTTCCCTTTCCCAAATAAAAAAACCTGGTCAAAATACACCTAGGGGTGTATCTATGGTGTGATAAATGATACTTTTAGAATTACACCATGCTTCCCATAGAAAAATTGTGTTTAAAAAATAAAAGATGATGATTTTGACAAAATAAATTAAAGTAACATTGAGGATTTAATTAAAAATATTTACAAGATAGATCATTATAGAAAAATATGAATTGTAATAATAATATTTAATAGGAATGTCTCTAAATAATATTATGGGGAGAAAACCTACGATTACTAGTGATAGGGAGGTCATAAAAAACATTTCACTATCTAGGGTTATTACACCAGTTAGTTAAATGTGTCTAGTATCACATCACTGTAAAGTGGGGGAATCACATCTACTTCAACTAAAATGTTGGTGGTGATGGAACCTCATCTAGTTTAATTCATATAACTATGTACCAAGGGTTACCAATTTTTTTATATTACACATTTTTAACTAAAAATTCCTCTGAATCATCTATTTCATAACCAGATCTAATTTTTATCCCAAACTAACAATTTTCCAATTTAAAAGATTATAAATGAGAAAATTTCCTAAAAATGGATACATTAATACATTTATAAACCAATATATAATTACGTTAAAAGATGTTGGAATCCATTTTAAAATAATCAAGTATCAAATTTCAATATAAAACATAATTCAAAAAATCTAATGATAAGAAATCAAAACCATTAGAAAATGATTTAGATCTTCCTAAGACATCAAGAGGGATCATAAAGATGCCTGAAAAACCATAAAAAAAACCCACACATATAAAATTGAGAAAATGTAACCCTAGTATTCCATGGATTTGTGGGGAACTAAAAACTAATAATGAAGGAAGAAAACGATTATAGGAGATGATATGTGGAGATTATTTGTTTTTTATGTTGAAGAAAACTAGAGAAAAACACTTTAATTAAATAATAGAGAAAGGTAGGACGGTGTTTTTTGCATGAGCGGGGATGTGGATTGAGTGGGGTGAGAATATAATATTTATGGATTAAATTTTAGTGAGGAAATAACATAAATTTTTTTTAAAAAAATTGCATAGTCAACATGGTTTTTCCATATAGTTTTCTACACTATGCACCAACCTTGTGGGCCACACTGTATTAAATTTGGGATATTTCACTATAGGATCACATGGATTTATAAAAAATCCTATAACAATTTGATTGACCATGTTAAGGACTACATGCATTCTACATGTTTTCTTCATATTGTTCCTTATATTTGTGCCAACAATGTGACAAATATTTTTTCAAATTTTCTCTAAATTCAAAATATATATATTTGAAAAGTAATTTCATGAATAAATGTTTTAAAATAATTTAGTCAATACTAGTTATATGGAATATAAATGGGGCCAAAGTAGAATTCATTAGTAGAAATATATTTAAAAACACTTTCGAATCTCATAAAAAATAATTTTTTCCACATTATAAATGGGGGAAAATTATGTAATAGATACAAGTATGTAATAATGATCAATGAGGTTTAAATATGACTGTTAATAGTAATAGATACGTTATGTGCCTTCATAGGGGATAATTATAGCCTCTCATTGTTGATATTATAATTTAAATATGTTTTAGGTCAATTGGAGCCATTGGGAACTATGTATAACCGTTGGTGTATGTAAATTGAGATTTTCTAATTTTTTAGAAAGTTCTAATAAGTAGTTGTTATGAACTCACTAGATATATAATATGTACAAAGAGGCCACTAGGTACCCACTCTACTTGTAACAAGTACTCTAATTATTGATATTAAGAGTTACTGGAGTCTCTGTCTACTCCACCATGTATATGGAGGATTTATATTGGGTTCTCAACCAAAAATATAGAGTTACTAAAATTAGAGGCCATAAAGACGAATAAACCATTTTAAGTTGATAAAATTATCTAAAAAATAATAAATCAATATCCCGATACAGATATACTCATGTTTTACAAATTTCATAATTCAAATCTATAAATATATTTATTTATATGTATATATTGTTGTGTAAGAGGGACCAAAATACATAGGTAAAATATACACTGACATTGGTCTATTTAGAATCACATTAATTAATAATCTTGTAATGAATCTTGTACTAATTTCCTTGATTAACACATTACTGATGTCCTGAGTGGGAATTTTGGGATTGTTATAATATGGAAACATTAAAATTTATTGTTTCTTTTTTCTGGAAATTTTTTGTTTTGATGTTTGGTCATCAGATTGGGTGTCTAATTATGAAATATTTTCTATTTTTTGGTTGTTTTTTGAGTTTTGATAGAGGGTTTATAGTTTATGAGTAGTTGTAAAAGGTTAAAACAAAAATTTAAAACCAAAAAAGACATCTGGTACCTGATTGATGGTGACATGGTAAAAAATATATCAAGTAGAGGCCTTGGTGTCCTGGGAGTAAAACTGAGTACCTAGTGGTCCCTGAACGCATGCCCAATAGACTCCTTATAGGTTTTTTAGTGGGTTGTTTTTTAGTTATTCATACACAATTTTCTCTCCTACACACCTTTGAAATTATGTCTATCTAGTTATAAGAGAATGCCTCCCAAGGCCCCTTTGAGTCTCCTCTTTCCCCTTATTTTCCACTTGATTATTTGGGGATTCAAGTGAGTTATTCATGTAATATCCATGGAAATCCTTCCATATCTTCTCCTCATCCCTTTATTTTAATTTATTCTAAACCATTTTACATTACTAAGAATTTTATGTTAATTCCATTAGAGTGTAGTGGAATTTATCCAAGTCTAAGGGATTATTTTTCCCTTTCTTCACAGAGTATTGTGTAGTTGTTTTTCATTACATTCATTTCTTTTGAGATATAAGGAGGTGTGTTTTTGTGCAATTCTATGAATTTTTTATTCAAGGTAATTAATTTATGGATGATCATCTTGTGTTTTTAGGGTTTTTTTGTTATTAAATTTTTTGGATAATTTTTAAAATTAATCACATTATATTTTCATTAAATCATTATGGTTTATTTTTTATTGATAATGTTTTATGATTATTTTGAAATCGATTTTGGTTAAGTATATTTTAGGTTTTTTGGATTATTATGGGAATTTTTAAAGATCTCCTTTGGTAATGGTATGTGGTCTTGAGCCTCTAATTGATTATTGAGATATGCTTATAACATTCCTACTTTTTATTTTCAATAATTAACAGTAAATTATATTATATATTTTGAAAATTTATATTGATGTTATTCTATTAATATATATCTATCATAAATATAATGTTTTAATTGATTATATGCTAATAGGGAGATATAATCTATTTTAATAATTTATCTTATGAACATAATATATTGTATTAGTATTAAATGATCCCTTGTAATACCCAATCTTAATTGATGTTTTTTAACTTGAAATGTGAGTTGAGAAACCCATACTCAGTTTTGCTGATCAAATGTATTGAACAATGTACTATTTTATCCTGTGGATATTAAATCATAGAAAAAATGAGAACCTATGATGTGTGATTGATGTCAAGAAAACGTGAGGAAAGATTTTATGATTAATATCTATCCAATAAAAAATAGCATTGTTAGTTATAATATAATGGAAATTATTTTCGTATATCCTTAATTAAGTTCTATGATAAAAATAAAAAATTTACATGAAAAAGTGAATGAGAAATATATAGTACAACACTTATCCTATGCTTATGATAATGATTTAGTGGTGACATTATAACAAGGTTTATAAGCATGAAAAAAGTGATTTAACAAAACAACATTATGGTTTCAAATCTCACCTAAAATTTACACTTGAAAACTACCCTATATTATATAAGGGTTTAATATGTGATAATATTTATGCAATTTGTTTTAAAAAACTAGTTCCTTTTGGAAACATATTCTTAATTATATTTTTTTAGTTTCTATTTCTCTTTTTCCCAACCAATTCTATATTTTTTTGAATTTTTAAAAATAAAACATTTATATGTTATGTGGGAAAGAACATAACCCAATATAGAAACCCCAAAAAAATAAACAAAATACCAAAATAAAATCCTTAAAAATTAAAAACACAATATTAACGATTTGGAAGAAAATTGTATGTCAGTTCTTCTATCCCAACACTAAAACTAGGAAAATACGACTTTTCTTCTACCCTCATCACCTCATAATAAATTTTAATGACCTAAAACAGGAAAACCTATGTGTTCACTATTTAAATAACCATTCTTTTAGAAAACTAGAGCTTTTTATCTGTCCAAAACGCTATAAAATATCTATTCCTTCTTATTAATTTTTTTTACCAAAATATATATTAAATGGGGTTACCTTTTATCTTTCAAAAAAATATTTTCATATGGAGAACAATCTAAAACAATTTTCAATTTGAATATTTTATTATTAAATAAGGTCCTTCAACTAACACCATTTTAATATATATAATTTCATAAAATTAATAGAGTTGTAATGGCTATGTCTTTCCCACCTAGCCTAGACACTACTGTTAGTGTTTACTAGTTATGTCTCTCTTGGGAAATTCATATCATATCTAAAACAAGGATAGATTCTGTATCTATTTAGTTAGTTGGAATGTCCCAAGTACGACTTGAGATTTGATTGGGTCATACCGTACATTTCCCTTATACTATAAATGTAATGTTGACTGCTAAATTTTGATTTTGTATTCTTTATTGGCATAAAAACTTTTCTATTACATCATAATATGTTGGTAATTATTCTGTTCTATTACTAATTTTTATTTTTATGTAAATAATAGATATTTTTCTCTTTTTTTACCATGTTTCTAGCTTATTATACTGTCCATATTTTTTATGCTTTATATAAACAATGTTGATTTCAATGTTTCTATTGTTACTCTTAGAATGTGAAAATATTATTGTAATGAATGATTATAACCCTGATAAAAATCTTGTAAATTTCCACAATATGACCTTTTCTATTGTTTATATTGGTATATTCATGTAAATAATATATTTAGCATGTTCACCGACCAATGAAATATTATATGAATCCTTAGCATGGGTTATTATAAACTAATTGAGAATACATGATGATGGTTTTTAGACAGGCTCACAACACTTTTATATGTTATATTAATTCCCCTTTTCCTCTAATTGGAAGTGTAAGATAACCACAACTAATTGTATGTGATTAACATTCCATTTGGATTGGTCGTTAGGACATTGGATGGTTATTACCACATCTTCATATATTTTTAAGTGAATATTTGTACATTTTTTTTTATTATAGGCATTGGAACTACCTACTATAGAGGATAGTAATGATTATAATATCGTATTCTAAGTTGTGTCTTGAATTAGTTTGTGTAGGTATGGACCCTCCAGATATAGGTAGTTGTAGTTTGTAACAAATGTTGATATATATATTAATCTAATACTTATTTTTTTCTTTTATTTCTTATTTTTTATCATATTATTTTACTATATTTTTATGTAATTGTGTATACTTTTTCATCAATACATCTAGTATTTCACCATTATTTTTAGACATCATTTGTGATTCCCTACTGTCTATTTTTCCCACATCCTACATGGACACCTCTGTGAATAAACACATATTATAATTTCATAGGAAAATATTGGTACCCCCACAATTTATGGGTTCCCAGGATTTGATGATAATGTTTGTAATTTAAGTGGGATTAGTTCCCACTTTAGATTTGGTGCTATTATGATATGATGGGATATCTTGTCAGGAATAAAACCAATTTCCTAATTTGGACCTCCATATCCTAGGCCATTTTTGCCTAGATATATTTTATAGAATATTTACAAAATAAAACATTTGTGTTTTTTAGATCTATATGCATACATATAGAGAGTTATGGAATATTATCCTTCCTTTTAATTATAATATACAATGTTTGGTTTCAGGTTTTAAGGATTAGGAAATTTGATCCATGGACATGTCATTCTAAAATTCTAATAGAATCTAAATGTGACATATCTTATGGTACTATATGAGTAAATAAATCATTAAATATGTATCAAGATCAGTGATTCTAGTCACTAACTTATGGGGATAAAGGATCACTCCTTGGGTAGTTTCACTCAATCTCATCCATTATATGAGTATCTAGGATTATATTTCTACAAGTAATGTGTTTGGTATAAGTAATAAATGAGTAATTTGAGTACATTATTTTAAAAACAATTATGATACAAAATAAAATAACAATTAGTTATAACTTTTTAATGGATTCATTAAAAACCCAATTATATCATTGAAAGATTTACATGTTATTGAATAAAAATAAAAATAATAATTTTTAGTTATATCCATATAAATTATGAAACAGGTTACCACAAAATTATTTTTCATCTTTAATAGATGGATCAACATAGATAATTCATTCCATTAAATCAAACTAAAGTTGAAAAAATTTCATGTAATGTAATCCTAATTTATTAAATCACAAAACGCAAAAGAGAAAACAAAGCATAAGGAAATATATAATTTTCTTATTTTTTATTTACTATTTTGTTATTTTTATCTTTAAATATATAAATTATGATCTAAATGATGTTTCCCTCCCCCACTCATAAAATATACCATTTCCAAAATGTAAGAATTTAAACAAGTGAAAAGTACGTAAAGGTTGGTATAAGGGATACACAACAAAGTGGTGACATATTTTATATGCATTAACGGTAGTTACTCCCCCATATTTCTTTTAAAATACATCTAAAATTGTTTAATTTATTTCCCATTTCTGGAAAATCATTTCCCCCTTGATTATTGAAAAACCTATAATGAACCATAAAGGTAAACATCAGTAATAGTATAAAGATTGAGCTATAAGTTATAGAGAATAAATGGGAATAGATTTAACATATACTTATATATAGGGAACTTCTTACTAACATAATATTTTCAGTATAAAATAAAATCATCTTAGATATTATTCATCATCTACTTCTAAAACTAATAGTTCTAACATGCATCATGTACAATATTTTTTAGTACCTCAATCTATATTTTTTTATGTTTACTAATATCTAGATGATTCATATTACATTATTTAACATATTAGTATACATGACACTCCTCATCCATGAGGATGTGGAATGTATTTTCAACGAAAATAATGTAAGGTGAAAATCTAATTGTGTTTTTAAATGTATCATGGAACACCCACAATGCAACATATATGCAGACTAAATGATCATTCCAATTGATTTTTACAATTCTCTACAATATTTTTTTAACCTCCAAATATTAAATATCATACTAATAATTAGTTTAGGGACAATATATATTAAAAAAATCATAAGAAATCCCATAATTATAATGTAAGTCTTAAATGATGCAATTATATAAGTGAATGTTCTTGAAAATAATGATAAAATTGAGAAAACTAAACTTATTAAACATTTTAGAACTTGAAAATTGAAAAACCATATTAGTTAAATATATTTTAATAGTTTTTGATTCAACCAATTTTGAGATATAATAAATTTTGAATGTGATATACATTAGTTGATTTTTTTTTTAATTTTTACATGAATTTAAGTCACAATGATAGAATTTTTTTTAAGAATTAACATGGTTGTTAATAGATCTAAATATTCATGGCAATATTCCATTTATGTTGATATAGTGTACATGAATAAAAACGGATTAGTATCCCAAAATAATGTGATACATTAAAGCCCAAAATCGAGTAATTCTTCAAATATTACTTATGATATGTACTTTCTACATTATAACAAGGTGATAAAAATTCTAAAAAAATTTCTGAACTTATAGTCAAGTATAGAGAATTGTATAATTTCCATACTACAAATCTACCACAAGTATATTCCATCCCTAATATACCATTATCAGTCATTCCTAAAACATTGGGTATTTAAATTTCTAAATTTATCAGTGACCCTAGACACTATTAGATCATTTATAATATTTACATAACATGGGGTATGATCCAATACATCAAAATCCTACTAATTATGGTAAAACACACCAATGTGTAGGGGTAAGTCAACAAATTTATCTAATGGTAATAAAACACCATTAATAAAGTAATATATAATATTTTTTCATCTAAAATTATCATATACTTAGAGACTAAACTTATAGAGAACGAGAATACATTATATGCGGTGGGTTATAACCTTGGATTTTGTGGGCAGAAACTGAATGGAAAATGATTAGAAAATATAATGACCTTAGACCCAGGAATATTTAAATTGAATTTTTCCTAGCTATGTAGAATGTAAAAAAAATTATATTCCTATTGTATTCTTGTTTTAATGGGTAGGGTCAAAGGTAATTATGAACTATTAAATGACATGAGTATCCCTCTCATCCATTTTTATAAGAAACCAGAACTATATAGTATGAGTAATTACATATAAGATCATGGGACATATCCCACCTTTATTTTAGGGTGATGTTAGGTGATGTGTGAATAATTTTATGTGTATTAAAAGAATCTAGGAAATTATCACAAAACCCAAGATCAGTTTCTCTTTATTATAACTAGGATAATGGATGTTCACTCTTCCCAAATCCATAAATAATCACTTTTAGAAATCTAAATAACCTAAGAAACACTACAACTTATATTTGAAAGAAAATGAAGAAAACATTTCATTTTTGATTTATCAAATTATATTAAATCCATAGAGATGGAATTCTGTAGAACTATCCTCAATGCAACCATAAAATAACATTTATCATATTTAAATAAAATATATTTTTCAATGTATCAATAAATGAAAACACCAAGGTTTGCTAAAAAGTTATTAAAAGAGTTTCCATACACCATGAATCCATCCAAAAAAAGCTACATGAAATTCTTTAGGAACTCATAAAAGATACATGAAAAATAATGTTATAAGGTACTCTAAGAAAATTGTAGAATAAATTTAATCCTATAATACGAAATGTTCTAAATATATAGGTAAATGTAATCTTCTTATAATCCTCAAGGGGATATGCATATTTAAAAATAACTTAATTATCAATTGTGAAAATAGTAATGGTGATCTTATTCAAATATTTCTAATGTTTGTTCAATAAAAGTAAATATATTATTTTCTATCCACATGGATTGATTAATTTTATATTATTTTAAAAAACACACAGATTATTTTAGCTCATGAGCAAATAATATTTCATTATTTTCAAGTGACACTATTGTGAGTTCATACTTTTTTCATAATTGGAACTATTTAAACAATTTTATATCATATATGGGATATATAATCCCTAAAATATGTTATTTCATCACATCATGTTTTATCAATTCTTAAAGGCTGGGGTTTATCTAGTGTTAAACATTTTTATAGCGTTATCTTCATTTTATAAAAGTAGGTGATGAATAGAAATAAATGGTTTATGTTTGAGAATAGAATACATTCACTATCATATCTTATTTTTTTACTCCCTAAAAACATATATCAGAATTAGTTCAATATAAGAATAAAATTTATTAATAATAATGAATTTAAAATAAAAAATACACACAATATAGGAATATTTAGAATAAAAAAGAAGTGGTTTTAAGTCCAACACTAGGGGTTTTTTGGACCGAGGCATGAGATTTGCGAGGAGTTAGGTAAATGACATTAGGTATTATCTAAGGGTTATTAAATGCAGAAAGTGAATTTCTAGATATGTGATTCTGAAAATCATCAATGATCATGGGATCCACATTATGTAGAAAATATTCTATTAATATATAAATATTACATTAATCCAAACCTAATAAAAAAACATGTATCAGAACCCAATGTGTTGGTAAGTGGTGAAAATTCAAGAATGTGGTTCATGGGATAATTTTGATAGTTTTTTATCTTTATGTATAACTTCTAACAAATAAATATGAATAATGTAGTGTTCCTACATATTGTTCTCTATAACATTTGAAATGTTAAATTGGTCCATTTATCCCCCAAACTCCATAGTCAATAATCCATCCTGAAAATTTATTATTATTTATTAATTTTAGGAATTCTACTTCCTAATAAGAGTGGATCAGTTCAATTTATTCATGTATCTTCTATCTCAGGAGAATATAAGTCTGGAGAGAACATGTGGTTGTTCACTTGTGTAAATAATTCCCCATTAACCAAGTATGGGTTTTTTGGGCTTTGACTAAAATGTACTGTGCTTTCAAAACAACTAGGATACCCCAAACCCAAGTTCTCAAGATAGTCCATTACATTGATCTTTGTGAGTTTCTAAAACCCATGGGTTGACCCATGTTTTTGGATATGAAATAATAACCATTTAGGAATGTCTTTTCCAAAAGATAAATCAAATAAAGAGTATGAACCAAGAATCTAACCTCGGCTCACTATACTTCAGTGAGTAATTCCATAAAAAATTCTAATAAAACATCAACCAATGTATAACAAAGTAAAAATAATAAAATGAAATAATATTATGGAATACCAAAAACAAGAATCATAATATTCTTAAAAAAATAAAATAAAAACAAAAAACTATGAGGTTGAGAGTTGAGATGGTGATACAAGTTAAAAAGTTCACCCAAAATAAAAAAATATATTCTACTACCCATCTCTACGTGATACATGGTATTAAACCACCAAAATTTCACTACTATATACCCAGATTAGTCTAACTACAGTACGCACTACAAAAATTCACTGCATTTCCCTTTCATGCATAAAAAACATGTTCCTCAGAACTAGGGTATGTATGTAGGTCATTCTTAATGGGTGAATTATGATATCTGCATGTGTTCCTTTTCAAAACTGTATTAGAAAAACAAATCATGATTATTTTAATATAATAAATTAATGTCTGATTTTAATATATTAAATTAATGTATCCATGAGATGTTTAGTTAAAAAATAATTAAGATAGATTCTAATAATGAAAATAATAAATGTATTAAGATGATTTATAGTGGAAGTTTATAAATAATATCATGGGGCGAAACCCTATATTTACAAATTCCAGGGAACCTAGAGATAATATTTAACTATCTAGGGTTGTGACCTCATTTAATTGAATGTTTCTATAAATACATCACATGGTATTGGGTGAATCAATTCTACTTCACTAGAAAAGTTAATGGTGATGGAACCATATCCTATTTAATTTTACCAATGCATGTACCTGAGGATCCCACCATTTTTTCAAATGAAAAACTATCTATTAAAAAATCCATTTCTTTATACATTTCATAATAAATAATTTTTTTATCAAAATAGACATTTGTTTCCATTTAGATGAGTATAAAATAAGATCTTTCATTATAAAGGAACCACTAATCCATTTACACAAAATTATATATTTTGATCACTTGTTATTAGATACTAATTTAAATGAAAACATAATCAATACTCAATTTAAAAAAGGAATACATATAAACACATCAACCATTAACAAATAAATACTATACTCCTATGAGGAAAATCCACCTCAGACATTAAGAGGGATCTTAAAGTATAAGAACCCTATTTTTCAAACAGGTATGGATACTTTAAATTTCGGTCTAATTATTTATATTAATCCTAATATGGATTCATAAGGTGTTAGTTAATGTACCATGGGTTTTAGGGATTTTATGGAGTCTAGAACTCATCTTTTGGGGAAAACCAGCATGGCGCACATTTTAGAGTAAACCAAGTGGGAAGGCTACAGGGTTATGAAAAACCGTGCAGATAGTGACTTTTTGGACAGAGCCATACCTCATGGTTTGCACCTGATTTCCGTAACAATGCAACCTAACCATGAATGTTACATTTCTTTCCCATGTACCTATACAAGGTTGGGGAACTATTTATAAAACTGTGCGACCAAATCATTCACATTCTAATTTAAGGGTTATGTTAATATTTATCCCTTAATGATCTAATCAAGCCTCCTCCATTCTCCTAATCTGTGTTAATGCAAGATTGACCATTTTTCATCCATGTTGGTTCCTTTTGAAGGCCTAATTATGGGATTATAAGATCTCATTTATCCGTGATCTGATTGAGCTTCCGTTCACCATGTTGGATGCACAACAGTGGGTACTTTAGTCCTTTTTAGCAGTTATTCTCCTCTCTTGCTCTCAAACTAGTTATCAAGGATTGATAATTTTTTCAATTTTCCCAGATATACTACTTTCTAAGCTAAATTCAAGGATGATATTAGAGAATAATGACCATAAAAACCTAAGGTTGGTGGTATATAACTCATCCCTCAGGTTCGTTGATTCTGCAATTTTCATGTGGGGCCCACCAATTTCATCAGTTTCTATTTATTGAATTTCTATTCCATGATTATAATAATTAGAAATATTTGATCATGGTCTTTGAATATATGTGATTTATTTTTGGTTGTTATACCCACATCTCCATCCATCCTATGTAGGATGATATTCCATATTTGAGTTTTTAGTGTTTTGACACTTTTGAGACATTGTTCAGATGTACTCAAACTTGACCACACTATCGGTAGGAATACCAATCATATATTCTTATTGTATCATGTAATGGTGAATGGTGAGTACCGTGTAACTTTCACTTGACCCGCCTAAGGTAAGTTCATCAAATTGATAATTAAATGTGATACAGAAATTTGAACATATACTAAGTATATGAATTGACTAGATTAAATTTGAATTATTAATAGGTTTCATGTTCATAACACCCGTTCACATTAATTGAAGGTTTTGGAATAAACCATAATAATTCAATATTCCCTCAATTGAATTAATAATGGTTTCATTCTACGTGACTTTATCACATGAAATAAGGGAACATCTTGAACCAAATGAAACATTACATGACATCAAAATTAAATAGGAGTGCATTGACTCGAACTCACCTTTGATTCTTATCGAGGAATTACATAAGCACTCAAGAACCCCATTATGATTCAAGGATATGGATTTATTATGATGATACCAACCTATATCATGATCCTTTTCTATTCATGTATTCTCAGCATGACACCGTAGGATCCCTCACATAGTATCAAAATATTCATTCAATACACTCCTTGGATCCAAACTTGAAAAGTAGGTTCCATGGTTTTAGCCCAAAGGGTCCAGTCAATGCTTCGACCCTTTAATCCTTGGAAAATCTCCTTGGATTCAGTAGTAATCTATGTATGGAATGCCTTGGAATATTCTCCTTGTATTATACACTTACACTTAGCCAGGCTATAGCTATTACTTAGTTGGCAAGCCTTGAAGTCTATGATGCCTTGGTTATTACATTGGAAAGTCATTATTTAATGTCATTACATGTTTTTTTATCATAACATGGAACCATCAATATTGGTAACATGTGACTTATTTATAAATGGGTAATAATAAATTAATGGACTATTTATGCTTAGAATCCATCCAATGGATGAATCAGGTACATAGTTTTTGGTTACATTGTCCTCCATTACTATAAATATTCATTCTCAAACACTATTACATTTCTATTATATAGGCCGGATGTTATATACATCGTTGGTGGTGGACCACTATGATTTATCTCACACCCACTCCGAGAAATGATTGCTACCTGAGGTAGATTTTTTGAATGTATGTGTTGGAAAATAAGAGCATATGGCATCAAACACCAGATTTCTTGTAGTTTGGGATGAATCCTGATATATGATGACTGAGCCAATGCTCGGGATGTGTTAGACATTATTTTATTTCATTTAAATTTTTTTATAACATGTTATTCCTTCTTCCTTTTTCCATGTTTTCCAGTTTTTAATACATGACATATCATCATCAGTTGTGGTATTTTATACCAGTTATTTCAGTTATGGTTATTGTTGTTTCTATTTTCAATTGTGCAATAAGGTTACTTGTATTGCTTCCACTATTTACCACAGTTTATACTTAACTGCAATGCTACACTTTTCTAATGAGGGCTTAGTCTCCCAAGGGATACACCCTAGGACCTCCCGTCTAGTTAGCAGCTTCTGGCATTTGGGTAGATATGCTTGTAGCCATGTGTCCCTATGGGATCGTGGAACCTATTAAGTGGATACTAGGGCTAGGACATCACAATGGGGTATCATAAGAGTTTCATTTCTTGATTTACTATTTCTAGATATTTGATTGGAGATTTGGAACACTGGGAACTTGGTCATAAGCTGTCCTTGGGTGTCACAAATCCAAGTTCAGGGTAAAAGCTAAGTAGCCAAAACTATAATATTTGTTCTAATTTTTCTATTATAGTTGACATTATTTCAACATTGGGTAACACACAATTTGTGTCCAGTTTTTGATTATTATTATGATTGATTTTCTATCTTATCCTTGGGCTAATGATATAAGGGTATATGAATTGTTTTATGCATTATTTTTCAACCTAGAATTCAGATTTCATACATATTCCTATGTCATATTTGTGAATTTCACAACTTTTCATTCCTTTATATTCTCTTCATTTTTTAGAGATGTTCTGATAGTTATCTTATTCTTGTATTATTATTGGTTGTGATTGAGTGGTTTATTGTCTCATATGATGTGGTGTTTGGGCCCTCATGGATTGGGAAGATTAATTTACCGAGTTGATCCATTATGTTATAAATAAATGGGTGTCATTTTGACTGACAATGTATGTGGGAACTAATTAACCCATAATGGACGTCCATTATAAAGTGAATCATGAAATATTAAATAAATTGGTTTCACATAATTATCCCACCATGTCATGTTTATGAAAGGGAAATGAGTGAAACTGGAAATTAAATGTAACATTAAATGAAACAAACACTTGGGAACATTCCTATACCTAGCCTCCTAAGAAGTTAGTTAGGGCAGTGTACCTTGAGCAGTGATCCTTCCATGTTTATCCTCTATAAGTGATGCTATCTATCTAGTTAAATATTTTTCTACAGGATATTCTTGAAAATTATACACCAATGCTACCACTAAATTATTATATAATATTTGAGGAGGGTTGAAATGACCATGCTTTAGGTGTGGTGGGTGTTGAGCCACCACCCATACCCCTAAGATTTCCACTAGAGGCACCACCTATTGTACATGATCTAGGAACTGATTCATAAGATTGTGATAGATTCATATTTTTGATATATTCCATGCAAGGTTCCTTATGTATTTCACATACAATGGATTATTGGACTTGCGAGTTCCAACATCAATGCCCTCCTACTTTTATATTGGGTGGAGGTCCACAGGTTGCTAAGACATGGCTAGATTCCACCCTATATATCTTTTATCATCTTGAGATGCCTCTAGTGTAGAGTTTCAAGCTTACCACAAACATGATTCCAGATTCAACCAAGCATTGGATGAATGTTATTACCTAGGCTGGTCATCATTAGGGAATTTTATGAGTTGATTTCAAGACTAACTTCTATGATAAGTTCTTTCCTCAATCTCTGATAGATGATAGATCTAGATATTCCATGAATCTCAATCAGGTTTCTATGTTATTTATGGAATATTCCACATGTTTCATGATGTTGGAGTGGATTTCACCGCTTCTAGTTAGTGACAATCTTTCGCGTGCTAGAAGTTTTGTTACACATGCTTCAATCTATTTTATCTATGTATATATCATGGAAAGTATCAGAATAGAGATACAAATGGTAAAATGGTTTAATGACACTATATATTCAATTAGGGGTATGAATAGAGGGAATATTCCAATGTTGGGACTATCCTTTGATGTATCTAGTTACCTTTTCTTATGGAACCTCTTTATACTAAAGATGACATGCTTCAATTTCATTCTTGGGTTAGATTGGATGGTTCAGTATCAGGATTTTGGTCACTTCAATCACTACAGGGTACCATTTACATCACGAGAGGGAAGCAGTTATCTACATAAGGGTGAGTGGGATGTCCAGGCTGGTAGAGATAGACCAGAGCATCATGGGCTAGGTGGAGTGGCCAGCTAGATTACAAATATCATCATGGAGGATTTGGGTTTACAACAAGCTGATTTACATCTAGTAGTGGATCATTTCAAGGATGTATTTCCGAATTATTTTCCAGGCTTACATCGTGAAGAGAGGTATAGTTTTCAGTTGAGCATGTTCTGGGAGTAGCTCCAGTGACTATTCTTCCATACATGATCACACCTATAGAGATTCAAGAGCTCAAGAGGCAGCTAGAGGATTTAGAGGGAAAAATATTTATACAGCCCCATACATCCTCTTAGGTTTCTTCGAATCATTTCTCTAAGAAGGAGGATGGATCCTTATATATATGCATGGATTATAGAATGTTGAGCTAGTCTTTGGTCAATAACTAGTATCCCCTTCCTCAAATTGATGATCATTTCGAACAACTCTGAGGATCTAGGGTCATCTCAATTATTGAACTGATATTTGGGTTATCATCATCTATGAGTCGAGCCATTAGAAGTACCTCTTATAGTTTTTTATAGTAGGTGTGGTCTATATGAGTACCTTGTTGTGGCGTTCGGTCTTGTGAATGCGCCCTCCATTTTAATTGCTATGTTGAATAGGGTGTTCTAACCCAATCTGGATTCTTTTTACATGTTATTTTTGGATGATATATTGGTGTATTATCATATTCATAGTGACCATTCCAATCATCTTGATATCATTTTGAGTACACTAAGAGAGAATTAAATTTATTCCAAGATTGCAAAGTGGTACTTGTAGTTCGAAAAATTTCTTTTCTGAGGTTATATTAACTCATAATTAGACGTATCTATTGACCAAGAATTTTTTTTGTTATAGCTTACTAGGAGTAGCCAAAGAATGTGTTGGATATATGCACTTTCTTAGGTTTGGATGGATATTATAGGGGTTTCATCAAAGAAACCACAATTCTTTCTTCACCTCTTACTGAACATACAAAGAAGGGTGTCATGTTCCTTTGCTCAGCAGCATACATGAAATAATTTCAAGTGATGAAAGGGAGGCTTGTCTCAGCACCTGTTCTAATTCTTCTCGAGCAAGGTATATGTTACACCATCTTCAGTGACACATCATGAATCGACCTAGGAGAAGTGATGATATAGGAAGATAGATTCGTTCCATATAGATCTCAGTAGTTGAGTCATCATGAGATAAATTAACCAATGTAAAACCTTGAGCTTTTGTCATTTTTCCACACCATACGTTGATGGAGAGAATATCTATTAGGTTAGTGCTTTTTGGTATACACAAACAACAAGAGCCTATAATATATCTTTACTCCATATGACAAGAACCTCATACAATGTATATGGGTCAAATATCTACAATCATTTTATTTTGAGATTTATTATATGCCATGGTTGGGAAATGTTGTTTTAGATGAAGTAGTTCAGAAAACTCAGGCACAACCAGTACAAGAACCCATTGATGAATAAAAGTTAATGGATATTTTCATAGAGCTACACCTAGAGTTTCATGATAGTCACGAGAAGTCTTTTCTATCATCTTTGGCAGTTACCACTTCCCTCTTTTATAAAGTTAAGACTATAAATCTTTCAGGTCATGATGGCTTGATACTCCATGAGAGTGTATCAGAAGATAACCCACCTGAATATTGGTCTGTAGATAGAGATGACATCATGCATATCCTTGGATATGTTAGTGTCCCTATAGATATGAGATATGAGTTGATGAAAGAGTCCCATGCCTCTCTGTGGGGTGTTAATTTAGGAATCACAAAGATGTATTGTGACACGAAAAACCATTATTGGTGGCCTGGGGTGAAACATTAGAAAACATGGTTTATCAATATGTGTTCCACATGTCAATAGGTGAAGGCGGAGCACTAGAGACCTGGAATCTTGTATCAACAACTCCCAAATCAAGAATGGAAATGAGAATATGTTTATATGGATTTTCTAGTCAGTTTACCCAGGTCTCGTAGTGGTAGAGACACTGAATGGGTTTTTATTGATAAACTGGTGTATGTAGCCCACTACATTCTTATTCGGGATACATTCTAAATTTATGAGTTTTGAAAACAAAATTTCCATTAAATCACATGATTCTAAAGGGTCCATTATACTATCATTTCATATAGGGATACTTGTTCCACATCATAGTTCTGGCAGGGATTGTAGAAGTCTCTAGGAACACATGTTCATCTAATCACACCTTTTCACCCTCAGACAGATGGATAATCAGAACAGACATTACAGGTTTTAAAGGATATGCTTCGATCATGGGTCTTTGATTTTTATTGGTTATTTGGAAAATATTTTCTCTATAGTTGAGTGCTCCTATAATAATAGATTACAAGAAATAATTCAAATGGATC
This sequence comes from Viscum album, assembly GCA_963277665.1. Lineage (NCBI taxonomy): Eukaryota > Viridiplantae > Streptophyta > Magnoliopsida > Santalales > Viscaceae > Viscum > Viscum album. The sequence continues at coordinate 74,184,585 of OY728122.1, read as the reverse complement.
CTTTCGAGGCCTTATATGGTAGGCCATGTTGTTCACCTCTGTGCTGGCAGGATGTAGGTGAGGCAACCCTAAAAGGTCCTTGTCTCGTTCAAGAGACTTTAGATCAGGTTCTCCTGATTATAAACATACAATTAATGTCCAGTCTAGAAAAAAAAAATATGCCAATCGTTGCCAATGACATCAAGATTTTGAGGTTGGGGATCATATTTTCCTTTTGGTATTACTAAGGATAGAGTATCGACGGTTACAAATGTACGTGAAGTTATTGCCTCATTGCGTTGGTCTATTTGAGATCCTAGAAAGAGTTAGGCCAATAGCCTATTGGTTTCTATTACCTCAGAGGTACTATTACAAGAATTATGTCTTCCATGATTCATGGCTTCTATATTACCTAGCCAACTTATCTCATATCATTGATTCTGAGGAAGTTGTGTTATATGTTGATGCAACCTTTGAGGAGTGTTCAGTACTCATCATAAACAGGAACATGAAGGTTCTAGAAGGATGGTTTGTCCCTTTGGTATGGGTTCTAGGGCTTCATGGAAACATTTGGATGCGATATAAGATTATGAGGCTGACATACATGCTCAGTGGCCATAATTGTTCTTAGATAGTGTTTCTACAAACATGGACGTTGGAATCAAGGACATGTTCTTTTAAGGGGGAAGACTTCAAGAACCAGGATTTTCACAAATGTATAGATCCTTTAAATTTCAGTATAATTATTCATTTTGGCCTTAATATGGATACCTAATGAGTTAGGGAAGGTTCCAAGGGTATACGAGGATTTTTTCGGAGCATCGTACCCATATTTTTGGGAAAACTGGCATGGAACACGGTTTCGAGTAAACCTTGTGGGAAGTCTGCACAATTAAGAAAAACCTTGCATATGGTGACTTTTTAGATAGATCCTTACCTCATGGTTGGTGCAAGATTTTCCTATCCATGTGAACTAACCGTGAAAGTTCGCTTAATTTCCTAGGTGCATTTGCAAGGTTGGAACAAGGTTTGCGAAACCGTGCAACCAAACCATACACAAGCTAATTTAAGGGAAATTTTACTATTTTCCCTAAATGATCTAATTAGGCCTCCTCCTACCTCTTAATCTATTTTTATTCAATATTGACTTATTTTTAATACCATTTGGTGCTCCCTGAAGGCCTAACTAGGGATTGGATTATCTTCTTCATCTAGTATCTGATCGAGCTTCAGTTCAACATGTTGGATGTGCAATGGCATGTAATTGATTTCTTTTTATTCATTCTTCTCATATCTTTCCCTCGACCTAGTTATCAAGGTGTGATCATTATTCTATTTTTCTTAAATCTACCGCATTATATGATTAATTAGAGGTCGATATTATAGGAGAAGGATTATACAACCCTAAGGTGGGTGCTCTATAACTTATCCCTCATGTTTGTTGATTTTGGAATTTTTGTGTGGGCCCCACCAATTTAATCGGGTACCGTTTATTGAATTTATATGATATGATTATAATAATTAGAACCATATTGATATTATCTTTACATATATGTGATTAATAGTGGGTGTTTATGATGACAACCCCATCCATACCTTTTAGGATGATATTATAAAATTGAGTTTTTATTATTTTGACACTTTCGATCCATTATTCGGATGTACTTGATCTTGACTGAACAAATGGTAGGCCTCCATATCAAAAATTATTGTTTTATTATGTAATGGTGAATAGATAGTACCATGTAACATACACTTGACCCACTAAGGGTAAGTTCTTCAAATTGATAATTAAAAGTGAAAGGGAAATTGGAAGGTATACTATATATATGATTTCACAAGACAAAATGTGAATGTTTAATAGGCTGCATGTCTGTAGCACCCCTTACCACGTTAATGGAAGGTTTTAGAATGAACCTTAATTATTGATTATTCCTCAAATATAATTAATTAATATTCATGCTACTTGACCTTATCTCACTAATGAAAGGCTAGGCTTAAACCAAATGAAATATTAGATGACTTCATAATTAAACACGAGTGACCTGACTCGAGATCACCTTGGATTTGTATAAAAAATACCTCTAGCACTCAGGAACCCCATTCAGATTCAAGGATACAATTTTCTTTGGTTGATATCCACCTTGATCCTGATCATTTTCTATTCTTGGATTCATGGGATGACAATATAGGATCCCTTTCATAGTATTAAATGATTCCTTTATTATTAACATGGAACATCATTATTAAATGTCATTAAAGGTTACCTTGTCATAACATGGAGATTTCACTATTTTTGACATGTGACTTGTTTATAAACCTGTAATAATCAATTAATGGACTAGTTTTGTTCAGACACCATTCGAGGGATGGAGAAAGTACTTGGTTATTTAGTTACATTGTACTACTTTAATTTATATAATCATTCTTGCACACTGTTAAATTTCCATTACATGTGCCATATGTTATACACACAATTGATTATGGCCAACTGAGATTTACCTCAGACCCTCTCCGGGGGCTGTTTGGTAACCGAGGAAGATTACAAGAATTCTGGTGTTTACAAAGGGAATCACACAGATTCGAACGCCTGATTTATTACTCTTTAGGATGAATCTTGATAGCAGATAATTGAGCCGAAAATTAGGATTCTTCAGATTGTCTTGGATTTCCTTTATACTTTTGTGGAACATTCTATTCCTACTATCTTTTATCCTTGTTTTATAGATCTATAAATACATGATATATCATTATCCGTTATTGGGTGTTATTCTAGGTATTTCAGTTATTGTTTATGTTGTTTCAATTTTTTTGTTCCTTCTGTTAACTTATATCGCATCAACTATTTTCCTTTGCTTATTCTTAACTATTGCACTACACTTTTCAAATGAGGGAATAGTTTCCCTAATTAGAAAGCCTTGTCACTCAATTCTTGTTGAATCCTCTAGAATTTTGGAATATGTTCTTGAGTCCATGTGTCCCACTAGGCTCAGGGCACCTATTAAGTGGAATCTAGGTCCAATATTTCACATAAAGAGTCAAGAAAAACCTATCAATAGAAAAACCCACACCTATAAAATTGAGAAATAATTACCCTAATATTCAATGTGATTTAAGGTAACTATAAACTAATAAATAAATTAGAATAATCCTAGATAAGAGGGGAGTAGAAGTTTATTTATGGGTTTTTTAGATGAAAATTGGATTAAAAACACTTGAATACATTCCTCATTGATGGGAGTAATTCATTTCATGTATTGGTGGGAGGTTAAGTTGGTTGGGAATAGAATAGTTAGGGATTAAATTCGAGTGAAGTGAAAACAAAAAAATTCAAAAAAAATTAATTTATTGGCTGGCCACATGATTTGGCCATATGGTTTTCCACACTGTGAACCAACTATGAATAACATAATACATTCAACTGGGATCTTGCATGGTTAGATAACATGGCTTGAAAATAATCTTGGTAAATGTGTGAAGGCCTTTACTAAAAACCAAAAACATTCTACATAGCTATTTCATGGGTTTCCTGAACTATGCACCAACCATGTGACAACACTATCACAACCCGTCCCCCGGGGCCCGTTCCATGAATACCCCAAGCCCGCCATCCATTGGCCAGGGGCAGGCGACTAGCACCAAAGGCGTAAATCCCTAAAAGAGCGAAGGCATTGCATTTATAACTATAATTACCCACATTAGAGTACGAAATTGAAGTAGAAAACTATGTAAAACTGTATAAAAGAACAATGCTGAAAAGTAAAAGGGGACAGAAATACAAGCCCAACTATATAGTACAAGTACAACTGAAAAGGGACAAAATAACTAAAAGGTGAAGAGCAGCTCCTGGATCGTCCACCACGGGTCCTACCTAAAGGGTAGGTACATATACCTCACAGCACTCCACATACTTCCATCTCATCTGGGTACCGACTCATCATAAGGTCCACCTCCAGGTACCATCCAGTCCTGCAACTCTGATCCTCAGTCCACGATGTTCGTCGTCTGCAACGAACACAACAAGGTGCGGGCATAGCCCGTGTAGGAGTGACTATTACGATACTCAGTAGGGACCCCAAGACAACCAAGGTCCCTTGAAATTCACAAAGGATAAACCATGTAGTATGAGATCAATGGATAGCCATTACATAGGTATATGCCCATACATATACCTAAGTTATCAAGTAACCCATCTCAATCATGAGGAAAACACAGAAGTCACTGACTCTGCTCACACATGTATAAAACTTATGTAGAGAGATATGGAAGATTAGATATATCCATTGAATCATCTAAGCTGTCGGAACCACACCGGATCCAGGTCCAGCAGTTAGAACTCTCGGACCCACACAAGATCTAGGAACAATAGTTGGAGGTGTCGGACCAACACAGGATCCATGACCAGCTATTCTCTCGGACCAACACATGATCCAAGAACAGAAGTCAATATTGTCGGACCAACATATTATCTAGGAATCATCGGCAGAGCTGTTGGACCAACACATGATCTAGGACCAGCTATTCTCTCGGACCAACACATGATCCAGGAACAGTAGTCAGAACTATCGGACTAACACATGATCCAGGAATAGTGGTCAGAGTAAAGCCATCCACAGGGCTTCCACAAAGGATGATGGATTCTAAGATGGTCTGATCCTCAAGCCAAGAGTCGAAACATCAACTGCCATGTAGACTCATGTTGATGTATCCTAATGTTCTGTCTCATCAAAAGGAAGCCAACGTGACAGACGACGCGTCAATCAGACACTCAGTCTGAAAGTTATTGGCATTTCCGTTCCGAGGGCCCGGTTGGATTTAGCTTCAATCCTACCTGACCATACCCCAAATGCATTCAAAAATCATGTGGGGTATGCCAAAAGAATCGTCTCTCTCCGATCATTCCTTCCTCGCAGACAGTTCATCAATCGGACATCCATAACTGATGTTATGGGAGAAAAGGTGAAATCGGGTCCAATGGGTCTGGGTCCGGTCCGGCCTCATCGGACCGACCCGGCCCGACCCGGGTCCGGACTGGGGTGCGACCCTGTCTGTGGGTCTGACACAGTATGTGGGTCCAACCCAGCTTGAGGGTCCCACCTGGCCCGAGGGGGCGTCCTAGCCCGCGAGGGCGGCCCAGCCCGAGCGGGGTTCTGCCCGCTCTGGGTCTGGCCGATGTTGGGTTCGGCCCGTGGTGGGTCCGTCCCGGTAGCCCGTGGGGATCTGGCCAAGCCACATCTAGGGGGAACGGCCCCCCCTCCCAACTCATAGGGGGTCCACCCTAGCCGCGTTTTGTGACCCACTGATGCACCGCCAGGGTCGGGGGATGCTACTTCTCCTCAGGTGGCGGGGTTGCGCCGCCGCCACCACACGTTGACGCACATCGGTTCCATCCGCCGGTGTTCTTTCTGGGGGTCACCAGACAAGTTCTGGTGGCCCAATTCTCATTCTTGAAGAAGTCACGCTCTCCTCGGGTCATTTTCTTCAATCTGTAGTCATCGTTGATGAGAGCCACACATTCCGGTCTCATGCCTCAATTAGTGTCAAAATCCACAAACAATGAGGAGGGGTCGGGCCGTGTTTGTTCGGCCCGCGCCCTCCGCATTAGGGTGATATCAAGAGGCTTATAATTTTAAACCATGATGGAAACCGAAGAACACACAACAATTAGAAAGCTTGAACCCCTACTTTTGATTATTGGGGGTTGTTCGTTGATGGTGTCACGGAAGGTAGATGAAGAGAAGCGTCGTTTGCCGTGTTTTCCGCATGCTCCCAAACCTATGCTGTGTCGGTTATGGAAGATGATCCACGTCGGTAGGTGTCCGAGGAAGAGTTCGAAGATGGATCTTCGCCGACATTCTTCGTTGGAAGAATGCATTCTACATTCTTCATTTGGAGGAGCGTTCTTCATTGATAGAATTCAAATTCTCCCAAGCTCTCCTCTCAGAAGATCCCCCAAATGTGAAATTCCAAGCCAATATAATATTAGATGTCTTAATATTTTAGATGTTGGAAAGAATTCAAAAATGGATAATTAAATTTAGAGGCTCTACATAATTACATCACGTGTGTCGGAACGAATTAATTAGGGGAGGTCAAGAGGCTCTCTCTCCATAATGAGGGAGAGGTGGGAGGTTATACCCTCCTCCCCCTAATAGGGGTTGGGTGGTCCCCACCCCTATTATTCAAATGCGAGGTCAAGGTCTTGGTTGGTCCCCACGCTGTAACCTCTCGCGGGAGTTTATGTTCGGGTGGGTCCCACCACCATAACCTCTCATGGGAGGTTAAGGTGTGGTGGTCCCACCTCCAACTTCCAAGAGGAGGATTCAACTACCAGTGGGTCCCACCTCCAAACACTTACATGGAAGGTGAAATAAAATAAAGTGTAGCTCACTTTATTTTATTATTTTTCTTATGAAAACCCAAAAATTGACTTTTATTCTCAACCATCTGTCGTCGAGGTGAATGTCTCCTTATGCAAATACCAGCGCAATGAGTTCAATGGTGCCCTCAGATTTCTATTGTGAGCACCGGTTTAAATTTTATAAAAAACCCGCTCGAAAGTTTATTGAACGTACTCGAACAAAAAATTCAGAAATTGATTTCAGGCACACCGGGCCTCGGAATCAAGTGCCCTAAATTTTTGCGGACTCGTAAAAATCCCATGTATAAAAAAAATTCCATGTGATTTCTAGGTATTTACATTCTCCCCACCATAGGGATTTATATCCCCGTAAGGTAATACTCGAACTATGGGAACAAATAGGGGTACTGAGCGCGCATCTGAGCCTCCTTCTCTAATGTGCTCTCCTAGAGGTTACCGTGCTTCCAACGAACGTGCACTAGAGGTATTGACCGTCCACGTAGGACTTGCTCTTGTCGATCCTCAATCTCCACTGGAACCTCCATAAATGACACCCCATCTTCGACATCGATCTCTCCATGGTCGATTATGTGATATGGGTCATGCACGTATCTCCTCTGCTGAGATACATGGAATATGTCATGCACCTGGTGTACCTGAGGTGGAAGAGCTAAGCGGTATGCCACCTCGCCAACTCTGCTAAGGACCTGGAAAGGTCTGAGGAACCTCAAATAAAAATTTCCGCCTTGACCAAATCTCCATAGAACACATCGAGGTGAGACCCATTGGAAGACATGGTCGCCATCCACGAACTCTAGTGTTCTTCATCTCCTATCAACATATGACTTATGCCTGCTCTGTGTAGTTTTATCCACTCCTGGATGATCTGCACCTTCTCTGTGGTAGCCCGTACCATCTCTGGTCCCAATAGTGCAGACTCCCCTAGGTTAGTCCAGGACAAGGGTGATCTACATTTTCGTCTGTACAACACCTTAAATGGTTCCATCACTAGGGTGGAGTGATAGTTGTTGTTGTAAAAAAACTCCACCAATGGCAAGTGATCCTCCCAACTATGACCTATGTCGGGGACACAAGTATGTAGTATATCCTCGAGGGTCTGAATGGTCCTCTTAGTCTAGCCATCTCTTTGAGGATGGAAGGCAGTGCTCAGATGTACCTGCATCTCAAAGCCTCCTGCATCCCCTTCCATTGCCGGGAAGTAAACCATGCATCACAGTCAGAGACAATCGAAGATGGTAATCCATGTAGCCGCATAATCTCCTGCACATAGAGGCATCCCATGATCTATACTAAGCCCTGCTCTCTGATTAGTAGGAAGTGGGAAAACGTGGTGAGTCGAGAAATGATCACCCAAATTGAGTCATGACCCCTGGATGTACGTGGAAGACCCGTCAAGAAGTCCATGGATATCCCATTCCACAGCCACTAAAGGACCTCTAAAGGCTGAACCAAGCATGCTGGTACCTGGTGCCCCACCATCACTTGCTGACAAGTGGGGCATCGAGAGACAAACTCTTCAACTACTTTCTTCATACCTAACTACCAACGTTGTTGTTGAAGGTCCTAGTATATGTTCGCCACTCCTGGATGTACCTCTAGATGGGAAGTATATAAATCCCTCAAGACATACCCCAAATGTACTACTAATACCAAGGTACGTCCTCTAAAGAGGATGTCGTGCTCCACACCTTTAGAAAATCCATCAGGTGCCTGCCCTGTGGATATATGAGCTCGTCGTGTCTTGCAGTCAGCGTCTCCCCACTGTGCCACCTTGACTCTCTAAAGAAGTCAGGGAGTTACTGTAAGAGACTGAAAGAAGGATGTTCCATCTCTATCCAAAAGGATATCTGTAAAGAAATCAGCTGATATATTGCCTCTAGTAGTAGCTGTATAACAGACATCCTGTAGAGTGCATCTATAACAATGTTCCCCTTCCCAGGAGTATAGACTATCTCAAAGTTATAGTCCTGGAGGAACTCATGCCATCATCGATGTCTCAGGTTCTGGTTATTCTGAGAGAAGATATACCTACGACTCTTGTGTTCAGTGTACACGGTAAAATGCTCGATCATCAGGTAGTGTCACCACATCTTCAAGGCTAAGGCCACCACTGCTAGCTTCAGGTCATGCGTAGCGTAGTTCTACTCATGTTGTCTTAGATGTTGAGAACCATATGTGATCACTTCTCACTCTTGCATCAGAACACACTCTAGTCTGGTCCTTGATGCATCACAGTAGACTAAGTACCCTAAGCCTTCCTCTAGAAGCCTCAAGATGGGGGCACTAGTCAACCTCTACCTCGGGTCCTGAAAGCTCTTCTGGAATCTCTCCGACCACACGAAGGGTTGCCCCTTCTTTTTAAAGAATGATAGTGGTACTGCAACTCTGGAGAAGTCTGGTATGAACCTTTTTTATTAACAAGCCAAACCCATGAAACCTCGTACCTAGATCACACTCCTGGGTGGCTCCCAAGAAAGTACCGCCTCAATCTTTGCAAGATCCACTACAACTCTAGCCTCTGAGATGACACGTCCCAAAAATTGACCCTCTCGGAACCAGAACTGTTAAATTGAGAGCTTACCATAATGCCAGTTCTCTTGGAGTGTTTCCAGTACTACCAGCAAATTGTTGGCATGCCCCTCATTAGTAGTCGAGTATATCAGATTGTCGTTTATGAAGACCATGAAAATGCGATTGAGGTAAGGTTGGAATATCCTGTTCATGAGTCCCATGAACAATTTTGGAGAGTTGGTTATGCTGAAGGGAATAAAAAAGAAATCGTAGTGGCCGTACCGACCCCTGAAGGTCGTCTTCTGCACATCCTCATCTCAAAATTTGAGTTGGTGATAGCCTGATCTGAGGTCTATCTTCGAGAACCACTGAGATCCCTTCAACTGATCAAAGAGTTCATCAAACCTCGGGAGTGGGTACTTGTTGGTCATGGTCACCTGGTTTAGGCAAGGGTAGTCGACACAGAGCCTCAAGCTCCCATCTTCCTTCTTGGCAAACAGAATCGGGGCTGCCCATGGAGGAACACTGGGTCGGATGAATCCCTTCCCCTGTAAGTCCTCCAGTTGTTCCCGCAGCTCACGAAGCTCAGCAGGAGCCATCTCATATACTAGCGTAGATGTCAGTATCATCCCAAGGTATATGTCATTGTAAGATTCCACCTCTCTACGAGGGGATAGTCCTTAGACATCATCAGGGAAAACAACCACGTACTGGTCCACCACTACAGGATAAGTCAGAATCTCTACATCAACTACTCTGAGGGTAAGACAGTCCAACTGATGAGTGATCGTCTGCACCCTCCTTCGAGTAAGTCCCTCCTGCACTGCAAAGGCTCCCTTCTCACTGGTGAAGGTGAACCTCGTTTTATCCGCATAGACACACCGCACTTTGGGCCTAATACAGTCTACCTGAGCATGGATTGTAGATAACCAGTCCATACCGATGATGACGTCGTAAGGCGTCAACACCGCTACGAGAAGATCCCAGTCGAAGCTCTCACATACTAGAGTAAGCTCGCACTGCCAGAACCAGGGAATAATCGTCGAGTCTACTCCCTTAAGAGTCTCTCGCCATAAGGATCAAGACAACAACTCTATTGGAATCTCCGAGCTCCGAACAAGGGAAGTGGAAAAGAAAGATTGACTGGCTCTTGTGTCTATAAGAACTGTAGCTACGGTGGAGTAGACAAAGATCATACCCTGAATCATCTCTGAGCTCCATGACCATAAGCCTCAACTTCCTGGAGCAGATCTCTCCCATGTCCACCTACTCCTTGTGGTCGGGGTGGACCTCTGGGTGGTGGTGGCGGTAACACCTCGAATCTTTTTCCACCACCAGCTGCACGACTAGCTCCACTGCCACGTCCAACTGCTCCCTACTGTCCGGCTTGATCGAATATCTGCCTTTGGCTAGGAGGTTCCTCAACTCTCTGGTGATCATCAGTATGGAGGGTTGGATATTCTTGAGCCATGTGTCCCTGCCCACCGCAAGAGTAACATTACCCACTCCTGGCATGACTGGCTCTGTCTCGTGTTCCCCGCACATCTGAACCTGTGTCCTGAGGTCATCCATCGGATGGCCTGGTCCGCTTAGACCTCTACTACATCTTCCTACTGCAAGCTATAGAAGACTCCCCTGCATGTCGACCACTGATGGGTCTCACTTTTGGTGGCAGATTAAAAAGGATACTCTCAACTGGGAGGGCTCTCTCCAATAACCCCAACTGTGTCGGGATGCTGAGGGAGATCTTCGAAGCTCTGATCACTCGCCCGAGCCCCTGCTCGACGGTCTGAGCCTTAATGAATGGGTCCCACACCATATCTGTGGAGTAGCAAGAGAGGTCGGTGAACCTCGCTGAGTACTGTGACACCGTCATGCTACCTTACTGTTGATGCAGTAGCTCCTGTATCCACACCACACGTAGGGTGGATGGGACAAACTCCGCCCGAAATAGGCTCTCGAAGTCAGCCCAGAGTAGTGTTGCCTCATCATGAACCTGGATCATTAGTCTCCATCATCATCCTGCTATTTCCTAAAGAAGGCTTGCACCAAGGATCACCATAAGGTCGGCTGGTGTCCCTACTAGTCTGAAGACTCCCACCACAGCCTCCAGCCAAACCTCAGCTGCCTGCTGGTCCACCTCACCCCTAAACCTGGGCGTCCACTGGCACTTGAACACATGGATCCTATTAAAGCTGTGTGTAGTCTCTGCTATTGGGGCTGGTGGTATCAGTGGCCCAACGAGTAGTGGTACCACTGGTGCCTTCGCTGTGATAGGGCCCTGCACCGAGGCCTCATCGCTCGGTGGGCTATCCGTACGCACATCTATCAAAACCCTGGCTGGGTGTCTGCATGGAGGCATCATGAAAAGAAACAGGTGTGCCATGGTAAATAATTTATACATGGTGAGCTGACTCAAAAGAGATCACAAAGGAGACTCTTCAAAACACACACGCAATTAGTGTTTTCGTGCACTAAGTTGGAAATCAGAAGTCAGGGTCCTGGTGTATGGATATGTCGACCGCCGCACTAACACTGGATTCCCTGGACTGAAAACCACACTCTGTACTCTTAAAACTTTTTCTTCATAGAAAATAAAGATCACAGTTAGAAGTTCTGTGGTAGAACTGACTCCTCTGATACCAATTCGTCACAACCCATCTCCCAGGGCTCGTTCCGTGACTACCCCAAGCCCGCCTTCCATAGGCCAGGGGATGGAGACTAGCACCAAAGGCATAAATTCCTAAAATAGGGAAGGAATTTAATTTATAACTGTAATTACACACAATAGAGTACAAGATAGAAGTAAAACACAAAGTAAAACTATATAACAGAACCGTGCTGAAAAGTAAAAGGGGCCGGAAATACAAGCCCAATTGTAAAGTACAAGTACAACTTAAAAGGGACAAAACATCTGAAAGGTGAAGAGAAGCTCCTGGATCGTCCACCACGGGTCATACCTGAAGTGTTGGTACAGATAGCCTCACAACACTCCACATCCGTCCATCTTATCCGAGTACCGACTCGTCATAAGGTCTACCTCTGGGTACCATCTAGTCCTACTACTCCGATCCTCAGTCAACACTGCCCGTCATTGGCAACCAACACAACAAGGTGCAAGCATAACCCTTGTAGGGGTGAGTATAACGATACTCCGTAGGGACCCTGAGACCCCCAAGGTCTCTCAAAATTCACCAAGGATAAACTAAAGAGTATGAGATCAATAGATATCAATTACATAGGTATATGACCATACATATACCCAAGTTGTCAGGTAACCAATCTCAATCACGAGGAAAACACAGAAGTAACTGACTCAGCTCACACAAGTATACAACTTAATGAGAGAGATAGAGATGATCAGATATAGCCACTGAATCATCTAAGTTTTCATAACCACATAGGATCCAAGACCATCAGTTAGAACTGTCAGACCCACACAGGATCCAAGAACAGTAGTTGGAGCTGTCAGACCAACACAAGATCCAGGACCAGCTATTCTGAAAGACCAACACATGATCCAGGAACAGAAGTCAAAACTGTCAGACCAACACATGATCTAGGAACAGTATTCAGAGCTATCAGACTAACAAATGATCCAGGACAAGCTATTTTGTTGGACCAAAACATGATCCAGGAATAGTAGTCAGAGTATAGCCAGCCACAGGGTTCCACAAAGCATGGTTGATTTCTAGGGCCCGGTTGGATTTAGGTTCAATCCCAACCGACCATACCCCAACTATGTACAAACCTCAATTGGGGTATTCCAAATGAACTATCTCACTCCATGATTTCTATCGTCACGGACGGTTGGTCAATCAGACACTTGTAGCACATGTTATGGGCGAAAAGGTGAAATTGGGTCAAACATGTCCGGGTCCGGTCCGTCCCAATCGGATCGAACCTTCCTGACCCAGGTCTGGACTGGGGTCCGACTCGGTCTACGGGTCTGAGGTGGTCCACGGGTCTGACCCATCCCATGAGTCCGACTCGGCCCGAGGGGGTGCCCCGGCCCACAGGGGCGCCCCAGCCCATGCTGGTTCCGGCCCGATGGCCTAGGGGGGTCTGCCCTAGCTGCTTCCAGGGGGAGGACGCACCCCCTGGTTCCCGAACAGCTTAGCCATTTGGGTGGGTGGAACCGGTTATAGTTTGGCGCCGGTGTATCACGCGGGACCCAGAGGGATATGGCTGTTTTCAGCTGGCCGAGCTGCCAGCCGACTCCCTGCACGATGCTGGTTGTGTCATGCCTCTTCCAGAGACCCGAAAGCTCGTGCCGCCGGACCTTCTTGTGGACAGCCTCGAGCCAGCAGCTACTACACCGCTGCGGCCAGAGGCCACATCTCTGCTTCAATCCACCACGCGATGTCGGTTACGTTGCGCCTTCTCAGTCGACTCGGCGGCTTGAGCCACCAATTTCTTTCGTGGCTGGCCAAGCGCCGACCACTGAAGCACCACTACGGCCAGGGGCCATGGCTTCTCCTCCAGCAGTGTGGTTGCGCCGCTGATGCCACACGTTGACACATGTCGGTTCCATCCACTGGTGTTCTTTCCGCGGGTCACCGGATGAGCTCCGGGGGCCCGATTCTCGTTCTGGAAGAAGTCACGCTCTCCTCAGGTCGTTGCCTTCGATATGTAGTCGTCATTGATGAGAGTCGAACATTCCATACTCATGCCGCGATTAAAATCAGAATCCACACATAATGTAGAGGGTTTAGGTCGTGTTTGTTCTACCCGCACCCTCCGCATTAGTGTGATATCAAGCGGCTTTGAATTCTAAACCATGATGGAAAACAAAGAACACGGAACAATTAGCATGCTTGAACCCCTAACTTTTGATTATTGGGCATCGTTCATTGATGGGGTCACAGAAGGTAGATGAAAAGAATCTCCATTCGCCGTGTCTGTCGCACACTCCCAAACCCGTGCAGCATTGGCTGTGGAAGATTATCCATGTCGGTAGGTGTTCGAGGAAGAAGTCAAAGAAGGATCATCACCGGTGTTCTTCGTTGGAAGAACACATTCTCCGTCCTTCATTGGGAGGAGCGTTCTTCATTGGGAGAATTCTAAATCTCCCAATCTCTCCTCTCAAAATCTCATCCAAGTGTGAAATGCCAAGCCAAAATTATATTTCATGTCTTATTATTTTAGATGTTGGCAAAAATTCAAACATGGAGAATTCAATTAAAAGGCTCTACCTAATTAATTCACGTGTGTTGGCATGAAATAATTAAAGGAGGTCAAGATTCTCTCCCTCATTAATGAGGGAGAGTTGGGAGGTTATACCCTGATCCCAATAATAGGGGTCGGGTGGTCCCCACCCCTATTATTCAAATGGGAGGTCAAGGTCTCGAGTGGTCCCCACATTGTAACCTCTCACAAAAGGTTATGTTTGGGTGGGCCCCACAAACATAACCACTCAAGGGAGGATAAGGTGTGGTGATCCCACCTCTAAAATCCATGAGGAGGTTTCAACTACCAGTGGGTCCCACCTCCAAACACTTACATGGTGGCTAAAATAAAATAAAGTTTAGCTGAATTTTTATTATTATTATTTTTTTGAATACCCAAAAACTAACATTTATTCTTGACCATATGTCGTCGAGGTGAAAGTCTCCTTAACTGAATACTGGCGTAGCGAGTTTAACGGTGCCCTTAGATTTTAGTTCCGAGCAACGGGTCAAAAGTTATAAAAAACACGCTCGTACGTTTAATGAACGTACCCGAAAAAAAACATCATAAATTTATTCTAGGAACACCGGGGCTCGGAATCAAGCACCATAAATTTTTACGGACTCATATAAATCCCATCTATTAAAAAAATTCCACCAGATTTCTGGGACATTACAACACATATTTTCAAAATTTTCCCCATTTTCAACGAAAAATGATGTGGAAATGATGTTTAGGAGAAAAAAGTAATATAATTAATTATATTATAATTGATTGAGGTCCTATGGATGTGAATAAATTTTATTTTTATCAGAATCCTAAAAAAACACTGTCAAATCTTATAGAATAATAAAATTATTTTTATATTAGATATAACAAAATATACTGTAATATAGAAAAAGTTAAAATTAATGGTTAATGGGGTCCAAATATGAGTTCTAATTGTAAAGGAAACATTATATTCCTTCATATATTATAATTTTTAGTCTCACATTTTTTTATAATTTGATGTTGTTGGATGTTCATTATAGCCATTAGGAGCCATGTGTAGCCTTTAGAGTAAATAAACTAAGAGTTTTTAACTATTTTAAAATTACAACATGGTAGTTATTGAGAATTCACCGACTATCTAATAAGGAAAAAATATGACATCATGTACTCACTCTACTTGTAATATACAATCGATGAGTCATGTTGAGAATTACCTATGTCTATATATACTCCACCATGTACCTGGTTCACTTGAACTGGGTGTTCAACAATAAAGATAGAGAGTTACTTAATTCAGAGACCTCAAATCCTAATAAAACATTATAAAATGTTGAGAAAATGATACAAAAAGTCATAATTCAGTCTCCAGACCAATATATCATCATATTTTCACATTTCCTAATTCATCTCAATATTTATAATTATATTTGTATATTTTTTATGGGGAAGAAAATAATTATATATCTTGAAAACACACATATATCTTTTCAAAATCATATTACTGAATATTCTTGTAAAGAATAATGATATGATTACATTTATTAACAAATTACTAAGGTTTGAGTTGAAGTTTTGAGATATTTAAGGGCGTTACCTATTTAGTTTTTATTAGGTTGGTAGTTCATTTTTCTTAGAGTTGAGATTTCATATATGGAGTCTAATAATTAAATTTTAATTTTTTAATTAATATTTTGGGTTTGGTTGAGGTCGTAGATTT
This sequence comes from Viscum album, assembly GCA_963277665.1. Lineage (NCBI taxonomy): Eukaryota > Viridiplantae > Streptophyta > Magnoliopsida > Santalales > Viscaceae > Viscum > Viscum album. The sequence continues at coordinate 74,168,836 of OY728122.1, read as the reverse complement.
CAAGGGAATCTATGAATAGTTTACAGCTACAATTTATAACTAAATGTGAGATTAAGTTCCTCATTAAAGGGAACTAGGTACAAAATATACTTGGTAGAGGCCCATGTGTCATGAGGGTTCCATAGGGTATCCATTTTTACCTAAAGGGAGACACTATAGACTATGGTTGTGTTTTTTAGTGGGAGTTGTTTTTTTATTTATCCCCTAAGCATTTTATCTCCTTACCCTCCTTTGAATTTAATTACAACCCAATATAAGAAAACCCCTACCATGGACACATTGATTATTCTCCTTCCTCTTCATTTCCCCTAACTATTGGGGGATTCATGCGAGTTCTTAATCTGATATCCAATGTACGCCTTCATTCTCTTCTTCTCATTCCTTTATTTTATTTTATTATAATTTTTTTTCCATACTATGGATTTGATATAAATTATGTTAAATTATAGAGTAATTAATCTATGACTTATTCGATTCCCTTAAAAATTATTCTAGTGGAGGTGTTTAGATTTCTTCTCATCTCTATTTGGATTAATGGAGAATAAGGAATGTTTTGTTCTAGGGTTTCTTATATTCTAGTATAAAAATTTAAAGAGGATCTCTTTAATTTATTAATGGATTTAGGTTAATATATTATTATGATAATTTTCTGAGTGAATCATATTGATTTTTCCATAAAACTTTTTGTTTTATTTGTATATATATTTTCCATTTTCCATTTTTTTATTATTTTTTGTTAATTGGGTTTTTGGTGTTACTTTATGATCACAAGAATTCTTTAATGTTGTATGGGGTAATGTTACGTGTTCTTGAGCCTTTGGTGATTGTTGAGATATTCCAATAATTTTCATGCCATATGTTTTTTGTAAAATTTATTTTTAGATTAATATTATAGTGTTAAAATATATATGGAGGGTTTTGTAATGATATTTTGATATCCAAACCAATTTATTAATGGGTTGCAGTCTAATATGGAGAGACAATCACTTTATCGTATTAATTTTATGAAATTGATATATTGGGTTGATATAGATTGATCCCTTCTAAGACCCTATCTTAATTGAAGTTGTTTGACTAGAAATGTGAGTTGAGTAACCACTAATGAGTTATGTAACATAACCCTATTAACCAAAAGTTTTATTTTATATCTTTGATATTAAATATCAAAAAAGTTAGATCCTTTTATGTCTCTTTGATGTTGAGATAACATGAGGATATAATGTAATATTAAGGTATAACTATTTAAATTAATCCCCGTGTATTCATAAAATACAAAAGTAGTGTATTAACATTATCCTACAATATAATCTATGATAAAAATCACATATTTTCATTAAATTATGAATGAGAAATATTATAAAAATAACATAACCTTTTATTTTGATAATATTTTTGTGGTGAAATATTGGCTGGGTGAATAATGTAGAAGTAAGTTAGTTAATAATAAAAGTATTGTAGTTTTAATATTCAAAAAACCTTTAAAGTTGAAAATAACTATGTTTATTATAATGGTTTAAGGTGTGGATTGTTTTATTTAAGTAACTATTTTTAAACTAGTTTCTTTTGGATAAATATTTTAAATAAATCATATTACTTCATCATATTCGTTTTCTTCATATGGTTCTCTATTTTTAAATTTTAAGAAAATCCCCATTTTTCGTTTTTGTGGGAATCTACATAACCAAACCCAAAAATAAAAAAAAACTAGAAAAAAAAATTAAAATTAAGATCATTCAGAATTCAAAACACATAAAGAATGAGATATAAGAAAATTATACGTTGTTTTAGAACTAAGGCTATTCCCAACATTATTTTTTGATCCCACATCTACTAAAAATGAATCTTAATGCCATAATATAAGAATAACCATGAATTTACTATTGAAACCATCATTCTGTTGTAAAAAATGAACCAATCATCCACCAGAACCAAAAAAATAAATTCCTTTTTATTTTATTTTTTTATGAAAATATGATTTTTATGGAATTATATTTTTAATATTAAAACTTGTTTAGATAAAGAAACCAATCTATAAGAAGTGTCAATTTTAATCATTTATTAGTAAAGAATGTACTTGAACCTAACAATTGTAATATATATCATTTCATAAAATTGGACTATAGATTAATAGATACGTCTTACCCACTATCCAAGACATTACTATTAATGTACACTTGTTTTTCTTCATTGGGAATGTCTATACCGTGTCCAAAACAAATTTATATACCCTATTTATCTTCTTATATGATAATTCCCAAGTATGACTTAAGAGTTGAGTGGGTCGTACCCAACATTAAACATTGACTATGAATAGAATGTTTTGTTTATAAATTATTATATTTTATAATATTTTATTATATTTCCTTTTACAACGTTCCATTACCCGTTTTTTTAATTATGATTTTTTGGTTACTTATATTTATGTGAATGTCAATAATGGATATCAGTTTACAATATTTACCAAACCACAACATATTATATTGGGCAATTTTTTTGTGGTTCAATCAAAGAATTTTGAATTTAATAGTGTTTATTTTTATATTTATAATTTCAAATACTTCTTAAATGTCATGATTATTACCCTAACAATGAGAATGTAATTTTCTATAGTATGACCTTGTTCGATTCATTGTTTTAATATATTATTGAAAAAGTCTACGTGAGAAGTTCCATCAACAGATAACATAAAAGATAAAATCATGGCATGGGTTATTATATAGTAGTTGAGTATAGATGTGGAGGGTTTTGGGATAAGATCACAATTCCATCACTCGTTATAACAATTCACCCCCTTTTCCCCTAATATATATTGAAAGATTACCCATAATCACCATAAAAACTCCCATTCCATTGGGATATGTCGTTAAAACCCTAACATATGTTCCCCACATATTTAGCTATTTGTAGGTTTATATGTGTACTTGTGTATTTTTATAGGTATTTGAACTGCCCATAATAGTTGATTGAAACGATCATCATCTCAGATTTTGAGGAGTGGCTTAATGAATGTAGTGTTAGTATAAACCCTCTAGATAAATGGAGTTATTATTAATAACTAATACCGATCAATATATTTATTTAATACTAATCTAACTATTTTAATTCTATTATTCTTCCTAATTATTTTATCATATATGTTGGTAAATGTGTATACATGTTCTTGGATTCTTGTAATATATCACTATTATATAAAGATATCGTTTTTGGTTCACTTCAAATTATTAATGCTCATATCCGGAATGGACACCTTGATGGACATACTGATCTAATATTTATTTTAAGGTTTATATGGGTACACCCATAGATCTTGGGTTCCCATGGATTTTGGATATTGCATGTATTTGAAGTGTTATTAGTTCCCACTCTAGATTTGGAGTTGTTGTTGGATGATGAGTGATCATGTTTGGTGCATCACATATTTCCTCGTTTGTTCTTCCTTATATCCAGACCTATTTCTATTGATATATTTTACGTATTTTTTACATGATATCCTATTTTTTGTTATAAACATATAGAGAGTTATGGAATGTTCAATGTTTTGAGAAAATATGAAGGTCCATTAATGAATGCAAAATTTAAATTTATTTTAATTTATGGTTTTTCAAGACCCCAAGAGAGGATCTTACATGAAAATTTATAAATAATTTAGTCAGATATGATTAAACTGTTTAACTTATATTAGGAACATTATTCGATGTATATATTGATTATAATACAAGGATTCAAGGGTAAAATCCACACCATAGTGATACTCATCTGATCATTTGATCTCTAAGAAATGACAATTAATTTTCATGTGCTAAAATAGAGAATCTATAGTTGCTCGACCCTAGAATCCTAGAGTCGGTGTCAACTACCATTACATTGGAAAGATTATAATAAATAAAATCCTAAAGGGTTGATTTATTTAGTAGAAATGGAAATCGAGATACTTACATGAGTCTATGATTACAACGGAATACACTAATTATAACATAATTTTTTTTAATTTAAGTATAACTTTATTCCATCTATGTTATCCTACCATATATTTCATAGTATACTTCATGGATTCATGGGGAATGGAATAAAATAATGATGAGATAAAATGATTAGAGAGTGTATATTATATCAGAAGAAATATTGAATAAATGGGAATAATAAATATGGAATGGTAAATAATAGGACACACATACTATTTAATCAACAAACTAAGAAGACAATAAACAATATAAAAAGGTAATAACTAGAATCAAATGAAATTCAAATAACTAGATAAGAAAAAATAAATATGCAAAGGTATTAAATTGATGCAAATTATATTAATTCAGTCAACTAATAATGAAATACATCTATAGACACATCAATGAAAAATCTCCCATATAATAAATACTGAGTCAAAATAAAATAAATGATTAATTATTGTACATTATTTTTTAGGCACATGAACCATTTTACCATCTCATACAGTGTAAAATGTGCATATAATCCCATATATTATTCTTAGAAACAAACTCAAAGTGTTTTTCTCCAACTAATTTCAACTCCGGAGACTACTGATGCATCGAGGGGCTTGCATTAACAAGGAAAAAACCCATAGGTATTACCATTAATAGTCCACAAACCGTGTCATTCATCTCCCAAGAATTCAACATATTGAATAAACAATATTCCTTATCAAATATAAATATTGAATAAATGATACATTTTTTTCAATATTTACACTAATAATCAAATAACATTCAAAGTAAACACCTTATAAAAAATGGTATACAATTTAGGAAATGAACATATCCATGATAAATGATATAGATAACTAGGGTAATTAAAATGTTCATTTATCATATAATATTTATTATTTCAAGGGGGGAAACTAAAGAGTCGTGGAATTGAATGTTAATATTATCCTTTGTCAAAGGAATTATAAACCATCCAATAGAATAATAAGGATGGTATCAAAAAAACAAACCCCAAATGGAGTACAATAAAGGATTGTTTTCATTGATTAATATAAATACTATAATAAGATATTTCCAAATCATTTTGAGGAAAATTTCCATTTCATTTTGAAAAACATTTTGAAAACATTTTTCTTTGAAAATCACTTTTTAAAACAATTTCGTTATAAATAAGCTTTTAAACATGAAAAGGAATATACTAATGGAAGCGGGTAAATCTGTTCATTCTATACTAGGTAAAAAGAACATTCCTTTTACATGGTAAAAAGGAAATAAAAATTCCTTGTCCAAAAACTAATAAGAAGGTTACTCTGAAAAAAAATTAAAAGAAAAATGGGTAAAATTTTATTTAATAAATTAATACTTAAAACAATTTTGTTTTTTTAAATAATCTGTTTAGAAAAAAATATGATCGATGATTAAAGAGATACATCTCTATGGGGTTTCTTAAAAGAAATTTCTAAAACAATTAGATTAACAATGAGTGGAATAATGGTACTAATAGTAGAAAAATGTTGATAAATAACCATAGGAGAGAAAATTAAAACGGTTTATTAGACAATGTTCAAATATTTCATTTTTATCCAAATTTTGATGCACAAAATCCAAAACAAAATGAGATTTTAAATTAAACACTTGATAAAATTTTATCATTAAATTGATAATCAATCAATGAGTTGATTTTGTGTATCAACTGTAAATCATAAAAATTAAGTGGAATTATATAAATAGATAGTCAATGTAATTATACATATAATCATTGAATATTAATTAAAAATAGGATGTAATAAAACCAAATGAAATGAAATTGTGTTATCAAATTATTTTCCACTTGGTACCTTTTAATTCAAATATACATAAATTAAATAATTCAGATATAATGTAATAACATCATGAATAATGGATGAAACATTATATTATAATAAAAAGTGGAAGTATATACACTACATAAAGAAAATAATGTGCACAAGAATAAAGTTTTTATTTCTATATAATGTGAATAATCACAAATGGATGTTATATTTCAATGATAAAAATAAAATCATTAATGAGGAGAATAATCATTAAACATTATAAATTTTCCCATACCAATTTGAATAATTTAATTCATAATCTCCATAATGTAATAAAATTGAATGAAACGTTAATATCTTTAGAATAAAGGGATACCTAATATAAAACATAAAAGGGATGTATATACACCATATAAAATAAACAAGGAGTATAATATGAAATAAGTCTCAATGAAATATAAATTGAGATAGAATCCCTTACATTGTATTTCATTTTGGGCGAAAGTAAATTAAATTCTTGTATAAGGGTTTTAAAAGTGTTAATAAATTATTATAGAACCATATTCATGTTTATAATTTCATAAATTATCTTTATATAATATCTTCTTACTCATTTGATGAAAATATTTCATTTATTTCACTACTTTGAGTGTTAATTGCCTTGTCCTTCGAGTAAGTTTTGACTTGATACATCGTGTTATTCTTAAACAGATAATGGTTTAGTCATATCCAAAATGTAAAACATGTTGTAATTATAATATATATTCAGTATATATATATATTTATTAATAATAATCTATATTATTTGTAGATAAGAAATGAAATGCTCCTTTGTTGTAGATGGTAGACCATACGTACGCCTGTAGCCTACATTCATTTCTTTGTTCAATTAAAAGATTGAAAAAATGATATATACGTATAAATAAATTATAATTATAGTATAAAATATATTTTATATATGTTACATAGGTGTGTTAAAACTATCCTTTATATATACCTTGTGTAGTGTGAATGAATCACATCGCTTTGAGTGGGCGATAATCCACACTTCCAGAAACGATGTTACTGTATTTGCACAAAATGGAGTGTATAAATGAATGTGTTATAAAATAATTTAATATGTAAAGAGACAATATAAAATCATACATATATATATATATATATATCTAATATAAATAGAGCTTCTGTAGCAATTACCACCATGAGATGCGATAATGGAAGAATAAACAACCATCGTTTTGTGATGTAAAAGTTCATAATACACCTACAAAGTAAGCTCATTACGCATTAAATGTAAGTGTGTGAAAGTGTAGGTAGAACCATTTAAATAAAAAAATATTATTATATTTATGATACTGATATTTTTATATAATACTGGAATAAGAAGAATGTAATATGTGGAAACAGAAATAAAACGATAGAGCATGGGATAGGGTGTTACCACTTAATCAGATAACTCATATTGTTTAACACAAAAGGGATTCTATCAATGGATTTATCACAAAGGTGAAGATTATTAGTTTAGGTGATTTATTTTATAAGGTATTTTGTTAGATATTTATCAATACAGAGTGGCTTGATAGTTGTGAGGATGTTGGAGGAGAGGAGGCCTATATAAAGTGGAGGAGTATCACTCTTTCAAATTTTTGAAATGGAAATTTCATCCCTGATTTTACCATTGAATGTGGTACCAATAATCAATAAATATTATATAAAGGAAATATATAGTGGAAATATTTCAATAAAATTTATTTTAGAAAATTTTATTGGTCATTTTGGCCCTTATGTTTCATTTTTAGTCCATTGTTAAGATTAATTTCACCTTAATCAATGAAATTAATTTTAATCCCATTCACAGATATTTTTAGTCAAAAAGTTTTTTGTAATTATTATAAATTATATATTAGGATTATTAAAAATATGGAATCAATTTTACATATTTTAATCACAAAATTGGAATAAATTAATTTATATTTAATTCAATAGATGGGATGACAATGATCATTTTTAAAGAAATAATGGTCAAAATATTACTAAGTTTTTATAACCAATTTCAATGTTAAATTGATTCTAATGACCAAAATTGGATTAATTAATATAAAATTTATTGAATAAAACATTAAAACTAATTCATAAAAAAATTTACCATATAAATAAATTAGATGAAATAGCATTTTGAACTAAAATTCTGTAGTTTTCAAAAATCATTAAAAATGAAAATTCACAAAAAAATACCAAAATCTCAACATAACCTAATTTTTATGTTTATATTTCTAAGAAGAAGTTTAATTTTTTACATATAATTTCTATAAAGTATCCAAAAATTGTATTTAATATAAGTTATTCATGAAAAAGTTGTAAATAGTGCCTTAATAAAAATATAGGTTATTAAGTGTAAAATTTGAGTTCATCTTATCTTATGCCTATCAAATGTATTTGATGAATATAAAAAATAATTTAAATAATATATAATATAAATATTAAATTAATATTACTCACCAATGGAAATTAATTTAATTTATTGTGATAAAACAGCAAAGTGAGCTTAAGAATTGTTTTCCATAAAATAGTTCCTTTTATATTAAATTTGTTTTTTGTATTAATTTATAATAAATTTTAAACCAATGAATTAGTTTTTTAAACCATATATTTTCATTATTTAGTTTATAATTTTCATAAAAACTAGTTTATATATTATTAAATTAAACAATAATACATTAATAAAATATTATATTAGGGTAAAACTCGGCCTTGCGTGTAATGAAAGTCATTAAAGAAAATCATTGCTGCATCTTAGGTATGCTAACTCAGTTTCACGTGCATTGAAAGATATAATATATATAAAATTTGTTTAAAATATTTAATATATTTTAAATTATATAGTTATTTTATTCCTTTACATTATAGGTGTTTCATTTCATACACACTATCGAATACAATCTTCCTACATTAGATTTTCAGACTGGTACATTCTCTAATAGTATTAAAATTTCATCCGCCAAATTTTAACTTAATTTTACTAATAGATTGTTTGATAATCCCTATTTTGAGATACGAAATTATGAAATGTTTTTATAAAATATCCTCTTAATAATAGAGAATGAAAAGTGCAATGTTGACAAGGACTAACATATAACTAGGTCTCTAGGAAGGAAAAAATTAGTGGAAAGTATAGATATGTACTAAGAGGAAAAACATAAATATTAATAGGGAGTGATTGAGGTAACCAATAAATAACCAATGAATGATAAATTTATAATTTATGGCCTCAAAACCATTGCTCTATGGTGATTTAAAATACTAGTGGTTAAAAAAACCAAGGTATTTTGACAACATTTTTTTAACCTTTTTATAATTTTTACTACCTAAGAATATACATAAATATACTTTAGTTATAAATTTAAAGTTTACATGAAAAATTTAATCTTCTGTTTGTTCTTAGATCAAACACAAATTCATCCATCACATCATGAAATATTTACCAAAAAATTATCTTTGATTCTCAAAGCACTAAAATAAACATCCAACTGATCTTAAATCCCATAAAAGAATGATAAGTCTAAATATTTTTATCTAACTATTCTCTAAATCAAATATTGTTAATACATTAATAACTAATCCTAAATAGTGTTACTACTATTTCCTCATTAAAATCTATTGAATAAATTATTCAAATAGAAACAATGAAATATTAACAAGGAAGTTGTATAGGTCAGTGGTTGGCATTAAACCCATATCATCTTTCAGTCATGGGTTTAAGAAACAAGTCCTTACCGATCTTGATTGGTTATCACCCAAATCATAGATTGTCCTTTTCTAAAACCAAATTGTTTTAATTTACAAAATAAATATGATGTAAACTATTGAAATACGTTTAATAACTAAAAATAATTTTAACTAAGGTTTTCAATACAACCTCAATACATATTTACTTCATCTATTTATCTCAACATAGGTCCTTCTTTGTTCAAGGGTTTATAATATAATAGATGGAATTTACTAAGACAAAAAAACCTATTGTGACCATAAATTATCATACTTCAAAACAATATAATATTTTTTTGGAAAATATAAATATTGACAGATTATTTCTTATATATGACAACTCAGGTTTAACCTAGGCTATTCATTTTCATCATATATTCAAATCCTTCATAATGGAATGTAATGAAAATGTGAATTATCTTATGTGTATCCCATGAGAGTGTCAAAAAGGTGCATAGTAAGGCCTGCTGTAATCTACCAGGTTACATTGTTTTAGTCCTGACACACATTATTAGAGTTGTCACTCCTAGGTACTTATGTGCAATAATAACGTCCACTTGTAATATCGAGACAATGATGTATTTATAAGAAATACACATAATCTCTACCTAACTTATAATTTAGGTTGTTCTCATATACTTATCCTACAATTATACCTTAGAGTTATGTTATATATTTTATGTTTTCTAAAATCTAGTTCCTAAGGTTGCTACAAAACTTCCTATGATACCAACTATAGCAACGCGAACCCAGAATCCCAGAGCTAGTGTCTACTACCATTACATTATAATGATTATAAGGAATCATATCATGAAGGAAAAATCCATTTAGTAGTTTTGGTAAACCAGTTTCATACATGAGAATTATATTAAAAAATATTAAACCAATTATAACAGTTTTTTTCTTTTGAGGAGGCATTATTCTTTCTAGGGTATCCTTGTATATATTTCTTATTATACTAATTCAATTCCTAGGAAAAGGAAACAAAAATGACCAGTAAGGGTAAAGTATAGTGGGGTCAATAATGAATCAATGAGGATAATAATTAAAAAATGGTAAATAATTGAACACACATACCATTTAATAAATAAAATAAGAATTTAATAAATAATACAACAAGGTAATTACTAGAAACACATGCCATTAACATAACTAGATAAGAAAAAAATAAATTTGGAAAGGTATGAAAGTGAAACCCATGCATTTTATTCAATGACCTAAAAATGAAATACATCTATAGATATATAAATACCAAATATCAGGGATAATAAATACCGAGTCAAAACAAAGGCAATGCTTAATTATTGAGCATCATGTATCTAGAACATGAAACATTTTACCATCTAATTTTTTTTAAATATATGGGATAAAAACCATATATTATATTTGGAAACAATCTGGAAAGGACTATAACCATCCAATTTTGTCTGATGAGACTAGCAATACATCGATGGGATAACATTAACTAGTCTCAAACATATAGGTTTTTCCTTAAACGATCCCCAAACGGTGTATTTCTAGTCCCATGATCTCTTAATATTGAATAAAAAATATTCTTTATCAAATTTGTGTATTGAAAAAGTATTCATATTTATCAATATCTCCCCTAATAATTGAAAAACATATAATGTAAAAACCATATGAAATATGGTATTCCGTTTTTTAATTGAACAGAATCACGATATATCATATGGAGAATTAGGAGAAAGGTAATGTTCAACCGTCATAGATAACTGAATATTTCAAAGGGACTAATAAAGGAACCAAGGAAGTGAATGTTAATACTAACCATGTTCGATGGAACTATAAACCACACAAATGAAGAATAAATATAATATCATTACAACATATCCAAGTGAAGTAAAATAAAGGGATATTGTTTTTTATAAATAGAAATACTATAATAAGATATTTAAACAAAATTGGGGAAATATTTATATTCATTTTGAAAAACTTTTCGTAAATATGATCCTTTAAAAATAACTTTTAAATACATTTTGTTTAAAAAGTAACCATTTAAACTTATAAAGGAAACTTCATAGAAATTACAGTGGGTAAATCTGTTAATATCATAAAATTTAAAAATAACATTCTTTTTTCATGGAGAACTGGATAGGAAAATTACTTATTTATAGAGAGACAATAAGATTCATTTGAAAATGTTCATAAAAGAAAAAAGATAAAAATGAATTCAATAAATCTTATTATAACGGTTAAAAAAAATTAAGAAAACTATTTTATTAAAAAATTATTTCGGAATAAAACATGTTCTTTTACTAAAGAGAGAAATGAAGTTGAGTTTTCTTAAAAACATTTAAAAAATATTTTGAGTACCAATGTGTGAAAAAATGGTACTCATACTTGAAAAAGGTTATGAATAACTAAAGGTGAGGAAAGTGAAAGGGTTTTTTAGAAAATGATCAAATAGTTTCCTTTGATCTAAATTATGGTGAAAAAATACTATACAAAATTAGATGGTAATGAATATCCTTGAAATCATTATAACAATGAAGAGAGAATCAATTAGTGAGTAGATTATATCCATCAATTGTAAATCCACATAAAGAAGTGGAAATACATAAATATATAGTCAATATCTTCACACACACAATCATATAATATTAATGACAATAACGAAGTAATATAACCCAAAAAAAATTGGTTAATGCAGATATTTTCTGATTGTCAGCTTTTGACCCAAATCACCTTAGATGAATTAATTCAAATTAATACTCAAACTCTGATGAAGAATGAATGTATCCTGAAATTATATGAAAAATTGGAATTATTTAAACCATATATAAGAATTTAGGTGAAAACAATAAATTAATTATTTCAATAAAAATTGAAAATCAAAAAAGGAAGTGAAATTACAAAGAGAGTAATGAAAAACCTTATCGTGGAGAATAATCTTCAAACATTTCAATGTGTCTTATAACACATTGAAAAATTTGAATCGTAATATCCATGAATGAATAAAATTAAATAAAACATAAAATTTTATTAGAATAGATGTATTCATGAAATAACATGTTAAATGGAAGTATATACACCATATAAAATATACTAGGTGGATAAAAACAAATATGTCTCAACAAAATTTCAATTGAGATGAAATCCCTTAGCATTCATTTCCATTCATATGAACATCCAAAAAATTCCTCTAAAATTTTGTTAAGAGTGTTAATAAATTTTTAATGAACTTTTTTAGTGTTCATAATATTATACATTATCTTATTATAATATCCTATTACCTATATGATAAAAATAATTCATTATTTTCACTATTTTGGGTGTTAATTGCCTAGTCATTCGATTATCTTTTCACACGTTACTTACTGTTCTTCTTATATTGATCATGGTTTTATTATCTCTAGAATGTAAAACATGATTTAATTATAATATATATAAATATATTCATTATATTTTTATATATAGTAATATATAGTATTTTGATATATTAAATCAAATGCATTGTTCAAGGATATGGTAGATTCTACGTACTAATGAATGTTACATTCATTAATCCATTGTATTAAAATAATGAAATAATGATATATATTTAAATGAATATTATAATTACAACATCACAGCTATTCTATATATGTTATATCGAATTATAAAAACCATCTGTTGTACATCTGATGGATTGTGTGAATAAATCACATTGTTTTGAGGGGGTGGCAGTCCACACTTCCCCAAATGATGTTATCGTATTCCCAAAAAATAGCGCTCATAATAGTATGTGTTAAAAAATAAGAATAAATAAATTATAAATATCATATATATATATATATCATATATAAATATATTTTATATAATAATAGTAGCTATGAGTGGCGGTAAAAGAAGAACGAACAATCATTGATTCAGGAGGTGGAACATTTCCCTACAAATAAACGTCAATTTCGTTACCCATTAAATGGAAGTCTGTGTAAATGTTTGTAGAAAACATAACATAAAATAATCTTAGTATATTTATGATTTTATATTGTCATATAATAATAGAAAAATAATAATTTATAGTGTAAAAATAAATAAAATTAAAGAGCTTGAAGAAGGGTGTTACCTCCCAATCGGGTTACTCCTTTTGTTTTCCAGAAAAGGGTTTCTAGGAATGGATTTATAAAAAAAATTGGATTCGGGTTATAGGGGATGAATTTGGAATATCTATTTGGGTATATCCATTTTGATCCAAAATTTCTTTAGTGGTGCTAGGAAGTGGGATGATAGGAGGCTTTTTATAGTGGAGGAAGAGTGTCACTCTTTTAAATTTTGGAAAAGGGAATTCCACCATAGTTTTCCCACTGTATATGGATACAATAATTGGTCAAATTAGATCCATGTGAATATATGGTCGAAATAGTCCATCCAATAGATTTTGGAAATGTGTATATGGCATTTTCCACTTATGTTTAAGGTTTAGTACCTTGTAATGCTTAATTTCACCTCAATAGTTTTAATCAATTTTAGTAACCTTATATAATATTAATTTTTTGTAAAACACTATATTCAAATTATTGGAAATTATAAAATATTATGATTACAAATATTTAAACCATTTTTCCTAATTTAAATCACATATTTTGTAGAAATAAAATTAAATCTAATCTCAAGAATTTGATCACAATGTGGGTTTTTAAAGTAAAAATGTCCAAATGATGGTTCTATTTTTATATCCAATTTCAATGAGAATTGTTTCAAATTAACTTAATTGGATTAATAAATAAAAAATTCATCTATTTAATCTTTAAAACTAATTTAAAATATAATTTAATCACATAAATAAATTATATGAAATAGTTGTTTTGAATTAAAATTCAGTATTTTCACTATTCATTAAAAATGAATCATTAAATAAAAATTTCATAAATGAACTATAACTTAATTCATAATTTTATATTTAAAAAATTATGTTTATTTGGATATATAAAGTCAATAAAAGTTCATAAAATTGGATTTTAAATAGCATTTCTATTAAAAGGTGATAAAAGTGCAAAAATAAAATATAAATTTTACGAGTAAAATTTGGTTTGTTCTTGTTTTATTCATATAAAATAAATTAGATTAATATAAAAAATATTTTATTTAACATTTCATATATATTAAATAAATATTACTCACTAATTTTAATTAATTTTATCTGTTATGATAAAACAGGTTTGTGATCGTAAGACTAGTTTTCTATTAAAACATTCCCTTTATTTCCAAATGGTTCTTATATTCATTTCTAATTAATTTGTATCCAACGAATTAGTTGTGTATACCATATATTTTAATAAGTTATTTAATTCTATTCATAATAGCTAGTTTATATATATTATTATATTAAACAATAATATTTTAACAATATACTATCGTTCAATAAAACTTGGTCTTGCGTGTAAGGCAAGACAATGAAGTAACTTGTTGTTGAGTGTGACGTACACTAATTAAATTTCATGTGAATGTTATGATATTAAATATATTGAACTTATTTTAAATATTGAATATATTATAAATTCTTGGGATATTAAATTCTATTACCCAATTGGTGTTGTGTGTCATACACGTTATCGAATACAATTTTTTAATTTAGATTTTGGGGTGTTAAATAATCAATTATCCTGCTTCATTAATTTTGATAAATAATAATTAAATATTTTAAAATAGCTCTTGGGTTTCTAATTCTTGATCGGGAGATCTATAATGGAATTTGAGAGAGAAATCTATTACAGGGAATGATTCTATGTTTCTTAATTAATCCGACAATATAGAAATAAATATATATTTATGACGCTAATGTTTAGGTTAAAATATTATTTAATTTCAAGAAGGAACATAAATAATACAAAACATTTATTAAAACCCATTAACATAATAATAATAATATTATTATTTTATTTTGTGGGCGTGCTAACATGCACAAAATTAATATATTATTTAACTGGATTGTAAATTTATAATTTTCCATGGACACATTCTTGGTCCATTCAAACACCACTAGGATTTATTAAAGAGATGAATAAATATTTAGTTTAATTATATAACTCATAAATAAATATTTTAGACTGATAAAACATGAATTATATTATTCCTTTTTTTAGAATTTCCTTTATTCAATTAATTTAATTAAATTAGAATTTAATAGAGATAAAAAACACTTACTGTGTGACCACCTAGGACTATTGTTTATTTCCATGTTGTGGGATTTATTAAAGTCTAATAATACTATTTAGGAATGGTTCCTGACCCCCAATATAAAAAACAAAATTTTCCAAAGGCAATAATCACATATGAACATACACTATTTAATATAATTCTTTTATCACAATATCTCATTATAAAGGTTTCACATCCATGTCACCAACCTAAATGCTCGATATATATTTCATTGATAATATGAATTAAATATTTCATTACATAGTAGCCATGTAATTTAATGTTATAGTTCAATTACAATCAAATGGATGAGATAAAACCATCCTTGAATGTGGAAGGGATAAATCCTTCCTCAACTTATCAATTAATAACATTTCAGTCATGACACAACCAACATACCCTACTTCCCACTAACATATTACATGATGTTTTTCATTAGTAAATTTAAGTGAAAAAATCATGATAATAATAAATTAAATTCATAATGTACATGTTCCATAACACAAGCCCGTAGGTAGGAATATTCGTGGATATCAAAACAAGAGAAATTCACACTGACGAGTATATTCTCATAATCTAATTCCAATGACCTAGGTATTTATAGAATAATACATTTTATTTTATATTATTATATATGAATAAGATATTAATTTTAATTTAAATGTGACACTTTTTCTGATGGCCTACGGGACACACAATAATGGGTTTTTCTGAAATCTTGCGTTGCACACAATATCGAGTTATACCGATATATAATATAATAAAAATAAAAATATTTTATATGGTAGTTAACGCCTATCCATTGTAATAATTTGAATGAATAGTATAAAATTAATTTTAAAATATGGTTTGTATATTTTTATATAATTATTCATTGGTTAGAAAATTTATTATAAATGGAAATAAAAGCCAATTGAATATAAAGAATGTGTTTTTTTGAAAACCTATTTAAAAGAGAATAAATGTGTTTAAAAATCATATAACTATATATGGATTTTTATTTAATAAAAAGTATATTTTATATATTCTATGTCATGTTTTAAATTCATCTTATACGTTTTCTTGATATGATTTCAGAACAAATTCAATTTTTAGGATAAAAGAAGTATTTTTCTAAAAATGAATTTTTACCATCTTTTGACAGAAAATCCTTTTTAAATTTTGTTTTTGACACCTTTATAGGTTTTATTTGAAAAAATTAACTTTTTATTTATAATTAGGACATGAAAAATTACTTTGGAAGAATTTTTGATATTTCATTGATGACTATCAAGTTTTGATGAATAGTAAAAATATGAAAAATTTTAAATGAAAACAACTTTTTCCATTAAGATAATTAATATGGTAAAATAATATTATTAAATGATTTTAATGTAAAAATTGAATATATTTTTATCATTTAATCCTATTTTTTTCAATGGACGTAATTTTACTTAGAAATTAGATATAAACACATGTCAATCACTTGATAGTTGTTATAATTTAAAACCCCACTTTTTTGTTTTGACAATGGTGATTAATTTTAAATTATTTTCTACTACTTCTGTATTTTGAATTAGGAAAAATTGATTCCATATTTGGAATCATAAGGTCCATATTGTAGGAAAATTTACCTTTTATTTTTGGACATTATGAATAGTAACTTTGGAAATTATTTTCTTTACCATGGTTAAAGGGTCAATCTGGTAAATAATGGTAAGAATAATGTTATAATAATATTAAACTACCCTATAAGTTGTTATAATCATATTGGATTATATATTTCTGACCATGGAAATCCTTGGGTTTATTTTGGGACCCCATGGATCCACTTGAGTGTCATAATGACATTTTATAACAATTAATTTAAAGTAATGAAAATTATAACACAAACATGTATCTTTTCAGAAAACATTTTTTTATGTGGGGTAATATATGTAATATCCTCAAATATAATTAGTCATTTGAATGTTACAAATATTTACTACATCAAGTTATTTTATTTATAAATTTTACACATAATATAAAGGAATTTCATTATAACACAGTGATGATGAAGTGATTGATTCATTAATAATGGATTAAAATAAATGATATTATAAATATTATAATAAATGTAATTTGATTATTTTCATTCCACAAAAGAAATTTATGTATTATATTGAAATATTATCTTTGATTTAATGCCTCTGGTTCTATGTAATCAGGTTTTTATGAATTTGTAAAAAAGTCAAGTATGAATAGTGTACAAAAATGACATAATTAATAGCTTAAAATAAATAATAGTTTATTAAAAGATATTATATTCCTAAAAATATAATATTCTTACAAATGGTTAATTAAAGTCCAAATATTTTATAAATGACTTTTTCGGTCTTTTTTCATGATATATTAATTACATTAACCCACAATGTATAAATAACATGATATCACAGTAAGATTAAAAAGGGTAAAATAAGGGTTAATCTAAAAAGATAAGGATACCAAAATATTAAAAACATATCTAAAAATTAATGGATGATTGGAATTCGAACAGAAATCATATTATATTATAATTAAATGAGTTTTGGACTATTTATAGTCAAAATTTAATTTATAATAAATTAGTATTTTGTGTCCTTCCAAAAGTGCCCCTCCTCCCTCTTATAAAAGGCCACCACCTCTACCCACTTACTCACACCTCTCATGCCCCTTGTATTATACAGCATTTGATAAAATAAAATCCAAAAATCACTTAACTAATCTTGTATTCCTTACCATGGATATAAGGTAATTCATTAAAGCCTTTTGGATCAAATCAAAAGAAGTTACTCGATTTAGAGGTAACGTCTTCTCTCAAGTTCCATTATTTTATTTTCCTTCTCCACTACATGTGTTATTATTATATTTTATTACATAAAAAATAGTATCTGAAAAAAACTAGTATTATGTTATGAGAATGATTCAAACTACACTTACACACACCTCAATCTAATGGATAAGAACATACTATTTCTGTGTTCGGTGAACTACAACCTCACGAAACGATGATTGTTCAATTTTACCCTACCACCTATCATTGTGGCCATAATGAGAGAAGTATAATTAAATATGATAAAATTATATTAATATTGTCTCTATTCTTCGTCATTTTTCATTTACAACATGTCTATATGCTTTCCATAATGTTTAAATACGATAATTTTATTTGAGGAATTGTGGACTACCGCCTCCTCAAAGTGATATGACTCATTCATGCCATACATTTTACGTATAAAGGATGGAGTTAATGATAATATGTAATGTATATAAAATATTAAATTATACTATAATTATAATATACCTTTATATCAATTAATTTTCATTACATTTAATAAGAAAAAGAAAATGAAGTAGCGTTAATGCGTACATACGACTTACCATCTCCATAAATAGTGCATTTAATTTATTATTTTAAAATATTATGGACTATTTTAAATACATATATACTGGATATATATGATACATAAATCATGAATAATTTTATTTTGATGATATAGTTTTGACTGCATTACAATTTACATCAAAAGAAGTTCATTTTTGACTCAACTAATGAATATTGACAAAATGAGTGATATGAACTTAAATAATTATATAATTTTTGATAACATGGTGATAAGTGATATAAAGTTAATAATAAACTTGAAAAAGGTTTTGAATAAAGTATAAATTAACTTATTTTATTTATTTTAGTAGATAAAGAATGAACGTGAGAAGTCAGACTCAAGGTAAGGGATCTTCGAAACCCAATTCCCATTCATTGGTTAAACTTCTACTTCTAAACTATATCAGGCTATGATTATTCAAGAAATAACTTTTGATATCCTATATTTTATTAATACATTCTTTTTGTGTACTTATAGTGAATACAAACAATCAACCTATTTTATTTAAAAATGATATTTGTAGTGGACTTTGTCTCAATCTCCTTTGATTGAGGCATATTTTGGTTTATACACAACCTTGTTTTATACTGTGATAATTGGTAGGTGTATTATGGATGTGACTAAATTATATTTTTTTCACAAACCTAAAAAACACAATAAAATAATATAGAACAATAAAATATTTTGATATTAGATACAACAAAAAATTGTGTAAGATAGAAAAAGATATAATGAATGGTTAATGGTGTCCAAATATGAGTTCTAATAGTAAATGAAATATTATATTCCTTCCTCGATTATAATTTATAATCTCCCATTTTTTTTATAATTTGAAGTTGTTGGAAATTAATTATAGCCATTGGGAGCCAAGTATATCCATTTGAGTAAATAAACTGAGAGTTTTTACTTATTTGAAAATTACAACATGGTGGTTTATGAGAATTCACCGGCTATCTAATGAGGAAAAAGAGGACACCAGTTACTCACTCTACTTGTAATGTACAATCTATGAGTCATACTGAGAATTACCAATGTCTATATCTACTCCACCATGTTCCTTGTGCACTTGAACTTGGTGTTCAACAATAAAGATAGAGAGTTACTCAATATAGAGACCTCAAATCATAATAAAACATTATCAAATGCTAAAAAAATGATCCAAAAAGTCATACTTCAATCTCCAGACCAATATATCATCATAGTTTTTACATTTCATAATTCATCTCAATATTTATATTTATATTTGTTTCGTTTCTAATGGTGAAAAAATAATGAAACATCTTGAAAACACATAAATATCTTTTCAAAATCATATTAATTAATATTCATGTAAAGAATAATGTTATGATTACCTTGATAAAAAAATTAATAAGGGTTGAGTAGAAATTTTGAGGTCTTTAAGGGCATGAACCATTTAGTTTTTTTGATTCAGTTGGTAGTTCATTTGTTTTGGAGTTGTGATTTCATATATGGAGTCTAATAATTAAATATTAGTTTTTCTAAATGACGTTTGGGGTTTGGTAGAGGTCCTAGATTTCAAGGGAATCTATGAATAGTTTAATGCTACGATTTATAACTAAATGTGAGATTAAGTTCATCATTGAATGGAACTAGGTATAAATTATACGTGGTAGGGGACCATGTTCCATGAATATTCTATAGGGTATCCAGTTGTACCTAAAGGGACACACTGTAGACTATGGTTGGGTTTTCTAGTCGAAGTTGTTTTTTATTTATCCCCTAAACATTTTATCTCCGACCCCACCATTGAATTTAATTCCAACATGCTATAAGAGAACCCCTCCCATGGACACATTGAATCTTCTCCTTCCCCACCATTTCTCATAACTATTGGAGGATTCATATGAGTTCTTTATCTGATATCCAATGTAGGCCTTCATTCTCTTCTTCTCATTCCTTTATTTAAAATTATTTTAAAACAATTTTTTATTCTATTGATTTGATATGAATTATGTAAAATTATAGAGGAATTCATCTCAAACTTATTGGTTTCCTTTAACAATTCTTCTCGTACAGGTCTTTTGATTTATACTCATTTCCATTTGGATTAAAGTAGAATTAGGTATGTTGTGTACTAGGGTTTCTTATATTCTATTACGTAATTTTAAAGAAGATCTCTTTAAGATATTACTGGATTTAGGTTAATATATTATTATGATAATATTAAATTTTAATCATATTTAATTTCCATATAAAATTTTGTTTTATTTGTATATGTATTTTTAATTTTCATTTTTTTATTAATTTTTTTTAATTGGGTTTTTTGTGTTACTCAATGATCATGAGAATTCTTTAATGTTGTATTAGGTAATGTTAGTAGTCTTGAGCCTCTGGTGATTTTCGAGCTATTCCTATAATTCTCATGCATTTTGTTTTTTGTAATTTTATTATAAGATTAATATTATAGTGTTAAATATATATGGAGGGTTTTTAATGATATTTTGATATCCTAACCAAATTTTTTTAATGGGTTGCAGGCAAATATGGAGATATAATCACATTATCATATTTATTTTATGAATATGATATATTGAATTAATATGGATTGATCCCTTATAAGACACTATCTTAATTGAAGTTGTTTGAATGGAAATGTGATTTGAGTGACACGTGATGAGTTATGTCACACAACCATATTAACCAAAAGTGTTATTTTATATCTTTGATATTAAATCTCGAAAAAGATAGAAAATTTGATGTCTCATTGATGTTGAGATAACATGAGGATATAATGTAAGATTAAGACATAACGATTTAAATTAATCCCCATGTATTCATAAAATAAAAAAGTAGTGTATTTTCTTTATCCTACATTATGTTCTATGACAAAAATCACATATTTACATTAAACTATAAATGAGAAATATACTGAAAATAACTTAACCTTTGATTTTGATAATTTTTGTGTGGTGAAATGTTAGATGGATGAATAATGTAGAATTAAGTCATTTAGTAATAAAATAATTGTAGTTTTAATATTCACATAACATTTACACTTGAAAATAACTATGGTTATTATAATGGTTTAAGGTGTGGAATGTTTTATTTAAATAATTATTTTTAAACTAGTTTATTTTGGAAATATATTCTAAATGAAACTTATTACTTCATAATTTTCACTTTTCCTCATCTAGTTCTATATTTTAAAATTCTAAGAAAGTCTGCTTTTTTGGTTTTTGTGAGAATCCACATAACCTAACCCAAAAATTAAAAAACTATGAAACAAAAATAAAAAATAAAACCATCCAGAATTCAAAACATAGAAAGAATGATATAGAACAAAATTATAGGTTGGTTTAGAACTGATAATATTCCCAACATGAATTTTATTGATGCCTCGTCAACTAAAAATGAATCCTAATGCCATCATATAAGAAAAACCATGCATTTACTATTGAAATCACGTTTCTTTTGTAAAAATTGAACATATCATCCACCAGAAAAAATTATTACGCTCCATTTTATTTTATATTTTTATAAAAATATGATTTTAATAGAATTATACTTTTTATATTAAATCTTGTTTTCATAAGGAAACCAGGATATAAGAAGTGTCAATTTTAATCATTTATTAGTAAAGAATGTACATGAACCTACACAGTTGTAATATATATCATTTCATAAAAATATACTATAGATTAATGGATATGTCTTACCCACTTTCAAATACATTACTATTATTGTAAACTTATTGTTCTTCATTGGGCATGTTTATACCACATCCAAAACTATGGTATATTCCATATCTATTTTCTTATATGATAATTTCCAAATATTACTTAAGAGTTGAGTGGGTCATACCCAACATTAAAAATTGACTATGAATGGAATGTTTTAGTTATAAATTATTTTATTTTAATATATTTTATCTTATTTCCTTTTACAACCTTCCATTCCCCATTTTTTTAATTATGATTTTTTGTTACTTATATTTTTGTGAATGTCAATAATTGATATCAATTTAGAATGTTAACCATACCACAACCATATTATATTGGGCACGTTTTTTTGGTTAAATCAAAGCATTTTGAATTTAATAGTGTCCATTGTTATTCTATGAATGTCAAATAATTCTTATATGGCATGATTATTACCCTGATAATGATCATGTAATTTTCTATAGTATGACCTTGTTCATTTCATTATCTAGATATATTATTGATAACGACTACATGAGAATTTCCATCAACTGATGACATAAAATATAAACTATTTGCATTTGTTATTATACTCTGGTTGAGTATAGATGTTGAGGGTTTTGGGAGGGGATCACAATTCCATCACTCTTTATACCAATTCCCTCCTTTTACCCTAATATATATTGAATGATTACCCTAACTCACCATATTCAATTCCCATTCCATTGGGATTTGTCTTTAAAACCCTAACTTATTTTCCCACATATTTAGATATTTATAGGTTTATATGTGTACTTTTGTATTTTGATAGGTATTTTAACTGACACTAATGTAGAATGAAACAATCATCATCTCAGATTCTGAGCAGAGGATTAAAGAAGCTAGTGTTCGTATATACCCTCTAGATATATCAAGTTATTGGTAGTAACTAATAGTGATCAATATATTTATCTAATACTGATCTACTTCTCTTACTTCTATTATTCTTCCAAATTGTTTTATCATATTTAGGAAAATGTGTATACATGTTCATGGATTCTTGTATTATATCATTATTATATAAAGATATCATTTTTTGTTCAATTATAACTATTATTGATCACATCCGGCATAAACACCTCGATGGACATACCGATCTATAATTTATTTTAAGGTGTATATAGGTACACCCATAGTTCTTGGGTTCTAATGGCTTAGGGTTAATGCTTGTATTTTAAGTGGTATTAGTTCCCACTATAGAGTTATAGCTGTTATGAGATGATGAGTGATCATGTTTGGTGCACCACATATTTCCCCGTTTGTTCTTCCCTATATTCATACCTATTTCCCTCTATATATTTTACATATTTTTTTTACATGATAGCCTATTTTTATAATTTTTATTTTTTGTATACATATAGAGAGTTATGGAATGTTCATAGGTTTTGAGAAAAGAGGAAAGTCTATTAATGGATGAAAAATTTAAATTTATTTAAATTTATGTTTTTTTGATACCCCAAGAGAGTATCTTGTAATAAAATTTAAAATTAATTTAGTCAGATATGAATAAACTATTTAACATGATGTAGGAACATTATTTGATTTATATTTTGACTATACTGTAAGGAAAAAAGGGTAAAATCCACCCCAAATTGAAAATCATGTTATCTTTTGATCTCTATGCAATGAAAATTCATTTTCAGGTGCTAGAACAGATAATCTATAGTGGCTCGACCACTGATGCCTAGAGCTGGTTTCAACTACCATTTCATTGGAAATATTATAATTAATAAAATCACGAAGGGCCGATCTATTTAGTAGACATGGTAATTGAGATACTTACATTAGTCTATACTTATAATGGAATACACTAATTACAACATAATTTTTTTATTATTTTAAGTATAACTTTATTCCATCTATCTTATCCTTGCGTAAATTTCTTAGAATACTTCTTAGATTCGTGGGGAATGGAAACAAAATAATGGTGAGATAAAATGATTATTTATGGTATATTATAGCATAAGAAAAAATGAATAAATGAGAATAATAATTATGGAATGAAAAATAATAGAACACACGTACCATTTAATCAACAAACAAAGAAGAGAATACACAATACGAAAAGGTAATAACTAGAATCAAATGAAACTAAAATAACAAGATAAGAAAAATAAATATAGAAAGTTATGAAATTGAGGCACATTGTATTAATTCAACAAACTAAGACTGAAATACATCCATAGACATATCAACATAAAATCTCACTGATAATAAATACTAAGTCAAAATAAAGGATATGCTTAATTATTGTACATCATGTTTCTAGAACATGAACCATTTTACCATCTCATATAGTTTAAATATGTGCATAGAAACCCATATATTATTCATAGAAACAATATCAAAGTGTTTTACCAACTAATTTCATCTCCTAAGACTACTAATGCATCAAGGGGATTGCATTAACAAGGACCAAACCCATAGGATTTGCATTTAACGGTCTAAAACTGGTGTCATTCATTTCCCAATAATTCCACATATTGAATAAAAAATATTCCTTATAAAATAACTATATTGGAAAAATGATACATATTTTTCAATATTTCCTCTAATAATCAAATTACATTTAATGTGAACACCTTATAAAAAATGGTATACAATTTAGGAAATGAACATATCCAGGATAAATGATATGGACAATTAGGGTAATTAAAATTTTCAATTATCATGTAATATTGAATATTTCAAGGGGACTAACAAAGGAATGGTGGAATTGAATGTTAATACTATCCCTAGTCAAAGGAATTATAAACCAACCAATATAATAATAAGGATGGTATAAAAAAACCAAAATGGGGTACAATAAAGGATTATTTTCATTGATGAATATAAATAATATAATAATATATTTTCAAATC
Organism: Viscum album; assembly: GCA_963277665.1. NCBI lineage: Eukaryota > Viridiplantae > Streptophyta > Magnoliopsida > Santalales > Viscaceae > Viscum > Viscum album. Next base: position 74,143,257 of record OY728122.1, on the reverse strand, counting down.
ATTTTGAGGAAAATATCCTTTTCATTTTGAAAAACATTTGGAAAACATTTTCCTTTGAAAATCACCTTTTAAAAAAAATTCTTTATAAATAATATTTTAAACATGAAAAGGAATATTCTAAGGAATAGATGTTGGTAAATCTGTTCATGCCATAATTGGTAAATAGAACATTACTTTTAAATGGATAAAAGGAAAGAGAAATTCCTTGTTCAAAAAATGACAAGAAGATTACTTTGAAAAAATTCTGTAGAAGAAAAATGTGTAAAAATTTCTTTAATAAATTATTTGTTAAAACAATTTTGAATATTCTTTTAAAAAAATGTTTTTCGTAAATAAAATGATCGATCTCGATGCATTTTATTAAAAACATTTTCTAAAACATTTCTATTTACAAAGAGTGGAATAAAGATACTAATAGTTGAAAAATGTTCATGAATTTCTATTGAAGAGAAAATTGAAAGTGTTTATTAGACAATGATCAAATAATTCATTTTTATCCATATTATGATGTAAAAATATCCCAAACAAAATGAGATTTTAAATTAAACACCTGATAAAATTGTATCATTAAATTGATAATCAATCAATGAGTTGATTATGTGTATCAACTGTAAATCCAAAAAAGTAATCAGAAATATATAAAAATATAGTCAATGTAATTATACACATTATCATGGAATATTAATGAAAACTAGGATGTAATATAACCCAAAAAAATGAAAATGTGTTATCAAATTATTTTCCACTAGGTATCTTTTAATTGAAAAATACATAAATTAAATAATTAAAATTTAATGTAATAATGTCAAGAAGAATGAAGGAAACATTATACTATAATAAAAGGTGGATGAATATAAACCACATAAAAGAAATTTTGTGCTCAAAAATAATGTTTTTTTCAATAAAATGTGTATAATCACAAATAGTTGTGATATTGAAAAAATAATAATAATAAAAATTCATGAGGAGAATAATCATTAAACATTCTAAAGTGTTCCATACCAATTTAAATGATTTAAATCATAATCTCTATAAAGTAATAACATTTAATGGAACTTTAATATATTTAGAATAAAGGGATACCTAATATAACACATCAAAGTGATGTATATACACCATATAAAATAAACTAGGAGTAAAATAAGGAATAAGTCTTAGTGAAATGTAAATTGAGACAGAATACCTTACATTGCATTTCATTTTGGGTGAAAGTAATTTAAATTTTTTTATATGGGTTTTAAAAGTGATAGTAAATTAATATAGAACCATATTAATGTTTATATTTTCATAAATTATATTCATGTAATATCTTATTACTCTTTTGATGAAAATATTTCATTTATTTCACTAGTTTGAGTGTTAATTTCCTTGTCATTCGATTATGTTTTGACTTGATACCTGGTCTTATTCTGAAACAGATCATGGTTTAGTCATATCCAAAATGTTAAACATGATTTAATTTTCATATATATTCAGTATATATATATATATATTCAATTATAATAATCTATATTATTTGTAGATAAGAAATGAAATTCTCCGTTCTTGGAGACGGTAGACCATACGTACGCATGAAAGCTACATTCATTTATTTGGCCTATTAAAAGAATGAAAAAATGATATATACGTATAAATATATTATAATTATAGTATCATATATATTTTATAATTGTTACATAGGATTATTAAAATAATCATTTATATATTCCATATGTAGTGTGAATGAATCATATCGCTTTGAGTGGGTGGTAGTCCATACTTGCACAAACGATGTTACTATATTTCCAAAAAATAGAGTGGATAAATGTATGTGTTATTAAATAATTTATTATGTATAGAGACATTGTAAAATCATAAATATATATATGCACAATATAAATAGAGTTTCCACAGCAATTACCACCATGATATTCGATAAAGGAAGAACGAACAACCATCGTTTTGTGAGGTAAAAGTTCACGATACACCTAATCAGTAATTTCATTACGCATTAGATGGATGTGTTTGTAATTTTAAGTAGATCCATTTAAATAAAAAATCATATAACATTTCTGATATCAATTTTTTATATAATATTGGAATAAGAAGAATTTAATGTGTGGAAACATAAATAAAACTATAGATCTTGGGAAAGGGTGTTACCACTTAATCAGATAACTCATTTTGTTTAACACCAAAGGGATTATATGGATGGATTTAACACTAAGCAGTAGATTATTAGTTATGTGAGTTATTTTTATGAGGTATTTTGTTAGATATTGGTCGATCTAAAGTGTATTGATAGGTGTGAGGATGTTGGAGGATAGGCGGCCTTTTTAAAGTGGAGGAGGAGTGGCACTCTTTTAAATTTTTGAAAAGGGAATTTAATACATGATTTTACACTTGAATTTCGTACCAATAATCATAAAATATTATATAAACGAAATATATAGTGTAAAAATTTCAATCCAATTTATTTTAGAAAATATTATTAGTTATTTTGTCCCTAATGTTTCATGTTTAGTCCATTGTTATGATTAATTTCACCTTAATCATTGAAATTAATTTTAATCAAATTCACTGATATTTTTAGTCTAATTTTTGTTGAAATTTTTATAAATTATATGTTATGATTATTAAAAATATGGAATCAATTTTACAAATTCTAATCACAAAAGTGGCATAAATTAATTTATACTTATTCTAGTATATGGGATTACAATTATGATTTTTAAAGAAAAAAAGTTCAAAATATTACGAAGATTTTATTGCCAATTTCAATTTCAAATTGATTATAATGAAATAAATTGGATTAATTAATATAAAATTGATCAAAAAAACATTAAAACCAATTCAATGTAAAATTTAACCTCATAAATAAATTAGATGAAACATAATTTTGAACTAAAATTCTGTAGTTTTCACTAATCATTAAAAATGAATCTTCACTGAAAAATACAAAAAAATAACCCTAACCAAATTTTAATGTTTATATTTATAAGATAAAGTGTAATTTTTTACTTATAATGTCTATAAAATAACCAAAAATTGTATTTAATATATGTTCTTCATTAAAAATTTGTAAAAAGTGCCTTAATAAAAATATAGGTTATTATGTGTAGAATTTGAGTTCTTCTTATCTTATGTCTATCAAATTTATTGGATGAATATAAAAAATAATTGAGTTAATGTATAATAATAATATTACAGTAATATTACCCACCAATTGTATTTAATTTAAATTATTAGGATAAAAAAACATTGTGAGCTTAAGAATAGTTTTCCATAAAATAATTCCTTTTATATTAAATTGTTTTTGTATTAATTTATAATTGATTTTTAACCAATGAATTAGTTGTGTAAACCATATATTTTAAATATTTAGTTTATAATTTTCATAACAACTAGTTTCTACAATATTAAATTAAACAATAATATTATAATAAAATATTATTTTACGGAAAAATGCAGCCTAGCGTGTAATGCAAGTCATTAAAGAAAATCCTTACCGCGTCTTTGGTATGCTAACTCATTTTCACATGCATTGAAAGATATAATATATGTGAATTTTATTTAAAATATTTAATATATTTTAAATTCAATTTATATTCTTATCCTTTACATGCTAGGTGTTTCAATTCATATACACTATCGAATAGAATCTTCATACTTTAGATTTTAAGTGCGTTACATTCTCCAATATTAATTAAATTTCATCATCAAAATTTTAACATAATTTTACGAATAGATTGATTGATATTCCTTATTTTGAGATCCAAAATTAAGAAAATTTATTATAAAATATCCTCTTAGTAATAGAGAATGAGAAGTGCAATGTTGACATGGACTAACATAAAACTAGGTCTCTAGGTAGGAGAACATTTTTGGAAAGTATATATACGTACTCATATGAAAACATATATATTAATATGGAGTGATTGAGGTAACCAATCAATAACCAATTAATGATAAATTTATAATTTATGGCCTCAAATCCATTAATATACGATTATTTAAAAGATTAGTGGTTCATAAAAATCAATGTATTATGACAACATTATTTGATCATTTTCTTAATTTTGACTGCCTAATAAATTACATAAATATAATTTATTTATAAATTTAGATTTTGCATGAAAAAGTTAATATTTTTTTCATAGACAAACACTAATTCATATATCACTTAATGAAATGGTTATCCAAAAATTAACTTTGATTCCCAAAGCACAAAAATAATCATCTAACTGATCTTAAATCCCACAAAAGAATAATAAGTCTAACTATTTTTATCTAACTATTCTATAAATTAAATATTGTTAATACATTAATAACTAAACCTAAATAGTGTTTCTACTATTTAATCCTTAAAATTTATTGAATAAATTTTTCAAATATAAACAATGAAATGTTAACAATAAAGTTGTATTGGTCAGTGGTTGGTGTTAAACCCATATCATTTCTTAGTCATGGGTTCAAGAAACAATGCCTTACCGAATTTGATTGGTTGTCACCCAAATCATAGATTGTCATTTTCTAAAACAAAATTGATATAATTTACAAAATAAATATGATGAACAATATTAAAATAAGTTTAATATCTAAAAATAATTCTAACTAAGGTTTTCATTATAACCTCAACACATAAATACTTCATCCACTTATCTGCACATATGTCCTTATTTGGTCAGGGGATTATCCTACAAAAAAGGAATTTATTAAAACCAAAAAACCTATTTTGAGCAACAATTATCATATTAGAAAAACAATATAATTGTTTTTGAAATATATAAATATTGACATATTATTTTCTATCTATGACAACTCAGGTTTAACCTAGGATATTCATTTTCGTCATATATTCAAATACTTCAAAATGTATTGTAAATAAAATGTGAATTATCTTAAGTATATCCTATGAGAGTGTAAAAAAGGTACATAGTAAGGCTTGTTGTCATCTACCAGGTTACACTGTATTAGTCATGACACACATTGTTAGAGTTGTTACTCATAAGTACTTATGTGCAAGAGCAACATCCACTTGTAATATCCAGATCGTGATGTATTTCTCTGAAATACACATAATCTCTCTCTAACTAATAATTCATGATGTTCTAATATAATTATCCTAAAATGATACCTTAGGGTTATGTTCTATAATCTATGTTTTCTAAAATCCAGTTCCCAAGGTTGCTACAAAACATCCTATGATACCAACTATAGCGACGTGAAACTAGAATCCCAGAGAAACTGTCTACTACCATTACATTATAATGATTATAAGTATTATATCACAAAGAAAAAATTATTTTAGTAGTTTTGGATAACCAGATATATACTTGAGTATTATATTAAAAATTATTAAACCAATTATAACATAATTGTTTTATTTTGAGGAGGCATTATTCTTTCAAGTGTATCCTTGCATATATTTCTTAGTATACTAATTCAATTCCTAGGAAAAGGAAACAAAAAATGAATAGTAAGGGAAAAGTATACTGGGGTCAATAATGAATCAATGAGAATACAAATTATGAAATGAAAAATAATTGAACACACATACAATTTAATCAATAAAATAAGAAGTGAATAAATAATACAACAAGTAAATTACTAGAAACACATTCCATTAACATAACTATATAAGAAAAAAATCAATTTGGAAAGGTAAGAAACTGAAACACATGGATTTTAATCAGTGAAATAAGAATGAAATTCATCTATAGATATATCAATGCCAAATATCATGGATAATAAATACCGAGTCAAAACAAAGGCAATGATTAATTATTGAACATAATGTATCTAGAACATGAACCATTTTACCTTCTAATGAATTATATATATATGGGTTAAAACCCATATATTCTATTTGGAAACAATCTCAAAATGTCTATAACCAACTAATTTTGTCTAATGATACTACCAACACTACGAGGGGCTTACATTAACTGGTATCGAACCTATTGGGTTTTTCTTAAAAAATCCCCGAACCGTGTATTTCATGTCCCATGATTTTTTAATATTGAATATAAAATATTCCTTATCAAATATTAGTATTGAAAAAGGATTCATATTTATCAAAATTTCCCCAAATATTTGAAAAACTTTTAATGTAAAAACCATATGAAAAATGGTATTCAGTTTATGAAATGAACATAATCATGATAAATGATATTTATAATTAAGAGAAAGGAAATGTTCAATGATCATAGATAACTGAATATTTCTAGGGGAATAATAAAAAACCAATGAAGTGAACATTAAAACTAACCTTAGTCAATGACACTATAAACCATGCAGAGGAAGTATAAGGATAATATCATTACAACATATCCAAATTGATGTAAAATAAGGGGATACTATTATTGATAAATAGAAATTATATAAAAATATATTTAAACAAAATTAGGGAAATATTTATTTTCATTTTGAAAAACATTTTGTAAATATGTTCCTTTTAAAATAACATTTAAAAACATTTTGTTTAAAAAGTAACCATTTAAACTTATAATGTAAACTTCTTAGAAATTAAGGTTGGTAAATCTATTAATGTCATACAAGTTAAAAAGAACATTCTTGTTTCAGGTTGAAATGGTTAGGACAATTTCTTTTTTGGAGGGATATAATAAAATTACTTTGAAAATGTTAATAAAAGAAAAAAGATAAAAATGTATTCAATAAATATTATTAGAATGGTTAAAAAATAAAAAGTTTTTAAAAAGTTTATTTTGAAATAAAACAGGTTCTCTTACTAAAGAGATAAATGAAGTTGAGTTTTCTTAAATACATTTAAAAAAACTTTTGAGTACCAATGTGTGAAAAAAATTGTACTCATACTTGAAAAGGGAAATGAATAACCAAAGGTGAGGAAAGTGAAAGGGGTTTTTACAAAATGATCAAAGAGTTTCCTTTGATCTAAATTCTGGTGTAAACAATCCCATACAAAATGATATTGTAATGGAAACCCTTGAAATGATTATAAAAATCATGTGAGAATCAATCATTGAGAAGATTATATGCATCAACTTTAGATCCACATAAAGAAGTGGAAATACATAAATATAGTCATTGTCTTCATACACATAATTATATAATATTAATGACAATGAGGAAGTAATATTACAAAAAACAATTGGGTAATGAACTTATTTTCTAGTTGTTAGATTTTTCCCCAAATCACCTTCGATGAATTAATTCAAATTAATACTCAAAATCTGAGGAATAATGAATGAGTCATGATATTATATGAAAAATTGGAAGTATTTAAACCATATATAAGAATTTGCGTGCAAAAAATAAATTCATTATATCAATATAATTTTAAATCACAAAAGTAATTGAAATTGCAAATATAGTAATTAAAAACGTTATTGATGAGAATAATCTTTAAACATTTCAATTTTTCTTATTACACATTGAAACATTTGAATTGTAATATCCAGAAAGGATTAAAATTAAATGAAACATAAAATTTTATGAGAATAGAGGGATTTATGAAATAATATGTTAAATGGAAGTATATACACCATATCAAATAAACTAGGTGGATAAAATCAAATATGTCCCAATGGAATGTTAATTGAGATGAAATCCCTTTGCATTTATTTCCATTCATATGAACATCCAATAAATTTATGTAAAAATTTGTTAAGAGTGTTAATAACTTAATAATGAACTTTTTTAATGTACATAATAATATACATTATCTTATTATAATATCTTATTAACCGTATTATAACAATCATGAATTATTTTCACTATTTTGTGTGTTAATTGCCCAGTCATTCGAGTATCTTTTGATATGTTACTTGTTGTTTATCTTAAATTGATCTAGGTTTTATTATCTCTAGAATGTAAATCATGATTTAATTATAATATATATATATATATATATATTAAATTTTTATATAAAATAATCTATAATATTTGGATATAAGAAATTAAATGCACCGTTTAAAGAGATTGTAGGTTGTACGTACAAATGATGGTTACTTTCATTACTCTATTTTATTAAAATAATGAAAATAAAATAATATATATATATATATATGAATATTATAATTCCAGTATCATATATATTCCATATATGTTACATCGGTTTATCTAACCATTATTTATACATTCCATGTATTGTGTGAATGAATCACATCATTTTTAAGGGGTGGTAGTCCACACTTCCCCAATTGATGTTATCGTATTCCCAAAAGATAGTGCTCGTAAAAGTATATGTTATAAAAAAAAGAATAAATAAATTATAAATATCATATATATATATATATATCATATATAAATATATTTTATATAATAATAGGGACTATGATGGGGGGTAAAAGAATAATGAACAATCATTGATTCATGTGGTGGAACTTTTCCCTACAAATAAACGGCTATTTCGTTACCCATTTGATGGAATTGTGTGTAAATATTAATAGAAAACATAACATAAAATCAACAAAGAATATTTCATGTTCTATTTTTCTAATATAATCATGGAAAAATAATAAGTTATAGAGTATAAAAATAAATAAAATTTATGTTCTTGAAGAACGGTGTTACCTCACAATCAATTAACTCCATTTTTTTTCCAGAAAAGGGCTTCTAGGGATGGATTTATAAAAAAAATTAGATTTGGGTTATAGGGGATGAATTTAGAATTTCTATTTGGGTTTATCGGGTTAGATCCAAATTTTATTTATAGGTGTGAGGAAGTGGGATGATAGGAGGCATTTTTTATAGTGGATTAAGAGTGGCACTCTTGTAAATTTTGGAAAAGATAATTCCACCAATGTTTTCCCATAGAATATGGATACAATAATAGACTAAATTAGATCCAAGTGAATATATGGTAGAAATATGTCCGTCTAATAGATTTTGGAAATGTGTATATGGAATTTTTTCCATATTTTTAAGGTTTAGTCCCTTGTAAAGCTTAATTTCACCTTAATCGTTTTAATTAATTTTAGTCGCCTTATATAATATTATTTAAAAAAACTATATTGAAATTATTAGAAATTATAAAATATTATGATTACTAATATGGAGTCAATTTTTCTTAATTTAAATCACATATGTGGTATAAAATAAATTAAATCTAGTCCCGAAAATTGGACGACAATGTGGGTTTTTAATGTAAAAATGTTTAAATGATTGCAATGTTTTTATATCCAATTTAACTGTCAAATTGATTTGAATGACCTAAATTAAATTAATAAATAAAAAATTGTTCCATTTTATCTTTAAAATTATTTTAAAATATAATTAACCAGATAAAAAATTAAATGAAATAGTTGTTTTGAATTGAAATTGAGTATTTTCACTATTCATTAAAAATGAAACATTAAATAAAAAATCCATAAATTAACAATAACCAAATCATTAATTCTATATTTCAAATATTATGTTTATTTGGACATATAAAGTCAATGAAAGTTCAAAAAAATAGATCTAAAAAGGATTTTTCATTAAAATGGGATTAAAGTGCCAAAATAAAATATAGCTTTTACGTGTAAAATTTGGTTTATTCTAGTTTAATTCCTATAAAATAAAATAGATGAATATAAAGAATATTTGATTTAAACTATCATATATATTAAATTAATATTACTCACTAATTTTAATTAATTTAATTTGTTATGATAAAACATGTTTGTGATCATAAAAATAGTTTTCTATTAAAACATTCCATTTATTTTAAAATGGTTCATTGATTCATTTCTAATTAATTTGTTACCGAAAAATTGATTGTGTAAACCATATATTTTCTTTATTTATTTAATACTATTCATAATAGCTAGTTTATATATTATTATATTAAACAATAATATTTTAACAATATATTATCGTTAAATACAACTCGGACTTGCTTGTAAGGAAAGACATTGAAGTAAATTGTTGTTGCGTGTGATGAACAATAATTAAATTTAATGTGAATGTTAAGATATTAAATATATTTAACGAATTTAAAATATTAAATAGATTATAAATTCTAAGGATATAAAATATTTTACCCAATTGGTGTTGTGTGTCATACACGCTATCGAATACAATTTTCCTAATTTAGATTTTGGGGCATTAAAGAATAAATTATCTTGCTTAATTAATTTAGATAACTCATAATTAAATATTTAAGTAATATCTATTGGGTTTCTAATTCTTGATAGGGAGATCTATAGTGGAATTTGAGAGAGAAATCTATTACAGTCAATGATTCTTGGTTTCTCAATTAATCCGAAAAAATAGATATAAATATCTATTTATAATGCTAATGATAAGTTTTAATATTAGTTAATTTCAATAAGAAACATTTATAATAAAAAAAAATTATTCAAACCCATTAAAATTATAGTAATATTATTATTATTTTATATTGGGGGCGTGCTAACATGCACTAAATATATATATTATTTAACCGGATTGTAAATTAATAATTTTCACTGGACACATTCTTGGTCCATTCGAACTCCACTTTCATTTATTAAAGAGGTGAATAAATATTTAGTTTAATTATAGAACTCATAAATAAATATTTTATATTCATAAAATATGAATTATATTATTCCTTTTTTTAGAATAATATTTATTCCATTAATTTAATTCAATTAGAATTTAATAGAGATCTACAAAAACACTTAGTGTGTGACCCCATAGGATTATTGATTAATGGAATTTTGTGGGATTTATTAAAGTATAATATTACTATCTAGAAATTCTTCATGACCCCCAATATAAATAACATAATTTTCCAAAGGCAATAAACACATATGAAAAAACACTATTTAATATAATTCCATTTTCACAATATCTCATTATAAAGGTTGCACATCCATGTCACCAACTTAAATGCTTGATATATATATCATTGAAAATATGAAATAATTATTTACTTAAATAGTATCTATGTAATTTAATGTGATAGTTCAATTACAATCACATGGATGAGATAATAAATTCCAAGAATATGGAAGGGATAAATCCTTCCTCAACTTATCCATTAATAACATTTCAGTCACGACACACCCAACATACTCTACTTCCCACTAACATATTACATGATGTTTTTCATTAGTAAATATATGTGAAAAAATCCTGATAATACTAAATGAAATTTATAATGTACATGTTCCATAACAAAAGCCTGTAGGTAGAAATATTCGTGGGTATCAAAACAGGAGAAATGCATACTGACGAGTATATTCTCATAATCTAATTGCAATGACCCAGGTATTTATAGAATAATATGTTTTATTTTCTATCAATATTTATGAATAATATATTAATTTTATGTTAAATGAGACACTTTTTCCGAGGGCCTACTTGGCACACTACAATGGGTTTGTGTATAATCTTACGTTGAACACAGTATTGAGTTATACCGAGATATAATATAATAATAATATTATTTTAAATGGTTGTTAATGCCAAGCCATTGGACTAAAGAGAATGAATATTATCAAATGAATTTTAAAATATGGTTTTTATATTTTTAAATAATGATTCATTGGTTACCAAATTTATTATAAATGAAAATAAAATCCAATTGAATATAAAGAATGTGTTTTTATTAAAAACCTATTTAAAAGAAAGTAAGTGAGTTTTAAAATCATATAACTATATATGGATTTCTATTTAAAGAAAAATATACGTTATATATTCTATTTCATGTTTTAAATTTATCTTATATGTTTTCTGGATATGATATAAGAATAAATTCAATTTTTGTGATAAAAGAATTATTTTTCTAAAAATGCATTTTTACAACTTTTTGACGTCGAACCCTTCTTAAATTTTGTTTTTGACACCATTATATGTATTATTTGACAAAATAACCTTTTAATTTTTAAGTAGGATATTAAAAATTACTTTGGATGAATTTGTGATATTTTTATGATGACTATCATGTTTTGATGAATTGTATAAATACGCAAAATTTTAAATGAAAAAAAAACATTTTCCATTTAGATAATTAATATAGTTAAGTAAGATTATATAATGGTTTTAAAGTAAAAATAGAATATATTTTTATCATTTAATCCAAATTCAATCATTGGAAGTAATTTCACATAGAAATTGGATATAAACACATGTCAATCTTTTGATAGTTATTACATTTTGAAACCCCGCTTTTTTTAACAATGAGGATTAATTTTAAATTAATTACCAAAACTTCTATATTTTGAATTAGGATAAATCGATTCCATATTTGGAATCATATGGTCCAAATTTTGTGAAAATTTACGTTTTTTTGCACATTATGAATAGTAACTTCGGTAATTATTTTATTTACCATGGTTAAAGGGTCAATCTGGAAAATAATGGTATAAATAATATTATAATAATATTAAAATACCCTAAAAGTCATTATAATGATATAGGATTATATATTTATTACCATGGGAATCCTTGGGTTGATTTTGGGACCCCATGGATCCACTTGCGAGTGATATTGAAATTTTATAACAATTAATATAATGTAAAGAAAATTATAACATAAACATATATCTATTAATAAAATATTTTTTATATGGGGTAATATAAGTGATATATGCAACTATAATTAGTCATTATAAAGATACAAAAATTTACTACATCATGGTATTTTATTTATAAATTTTAGACATTATATAAATAAATTTCATTATGACACAATGATGATGAAGTGATTGAATCATTAATAAGGGATTCTAATAAATGATATTATGAATATTATAATAAATTCAGATGACACAATATAATATTATGTATTATATTTACATATTATCTTTGATGTGATTCCTCTAGTTCTAAGGAATCAGGTTTTTATGAATTTGTAAAACCATTCAAGTTTGAATAGTGTACAAAATTGACATAATTCATAGCTTAAAATAAGTAAAAGTTTATTAAAAGATATTATTTTCCTAAAAATATTATATTCATCCAAATGGTTAATTCAAGTAAAAATATGTTATAAATGTCCTTTTTTGGGTTCTTTTGACATGATATTGAAATTACATTAACCCACAATGTGTAAGTAACATGATTTCACGGTAAGATTAAAAAGGGAAAAATAATGGATAAACAAAAATATAAGGATATCAGAATATTAAAAACTTATCTAAAAATTATTGGATGATTGGTATTCGAACAAAAATCATCTTATATTATAATTAAATGAGTTTTGGACGATTTTTAATCAAAATTAATATTTTTTGTCCTTCCAAAAGTTCCCCTCCTCCCTCTTATAAAAGGCCACCACCTTTACCCACTAACTCACACCACTAATTCCCCTTGGATTATCCATATTCAGATAATAAAATCCTCAAAAATCCCTTAATTAATACTATATTCCTTAACATGGATATAAGGTAATTCAATAATGCCTTTTGGATCAAATCAAAAGAAGTTACCAGATTTAGAGGTAACGTCTTCTCTCAAGTTCCATTATTTTATTATCCTTCTCCACTAACTGTGTTATTCATATTATTTTATTACATAAAAAAATTGTATCTGAAAAAACTAGGAATTTTTTATGAGAAGGATTCAAACTACTCTTATACACACCTCCATCTAATGGATAATAACATACTGTTTCTGTGTTCAGTGGAACTACAGCCTCACGAAATGATGATTGTTCAATTTTAACCTAGAACCTCTCATGGTGGCCAGAATGATGGAAATGTAAATATATATGATACAAATTATGTTAATATTGTCTCTCTACTTCTATATTTTTCATTTACAGCATGTCTATATGCTTTCCATAATGTTTAAATACGATAATTTCATTTGAGGAATTGTGGACTACCACCCCTCAAAGTGATATTACTCATTCATGCCATACATGGTACGTATAAAGGATGGTGTTAATGATAATATGTAATTTATATTAAATATGACAATATACCGGGATTATAATATACCTTTTATCATTTAATTTTTTTTACATTAAATATAAAAGAGAAAATAAAGTAGCATTAATGCGTACATATGACTTACCATCTCCATAAAAGGTGAATTTCATTTATTGTTTTCAAAAATTATAGAATATTATAAATACATATATAATTGATATATATGATACTTAAATAATTAATAATTTTATATTGATGATATACTTTTGACTAAATGTACTATTTAAATGAAATGAAGTTCATTTTTGACTCAAGTACCAAATATTGTCAAAATGACCGATATGAACTTAAATAATTATATAATTTTTTATAACATGGGGATAAGTATTATAAAATTAATAATAGACCTGAAAAAGGATCTGAAGCATGTATAAATTAACATAATTTTATTATTCATGTAGATAAAGAAAGAACAAGAGATGTCAGACTCAAGGTAAGGGAACTTCATAACCCAATTTTCATTTATTGGTTAAAATTCTACTACTTGACTACATTAGGCTATGATTATGTGGGAAATAACTTTTGATATCCTATATCTTATTTATACATTCTTTATGTGTACTTATAGTTAATACATACACTTTATCTATTTTGTTTATAAATTATCTTTGTAATGGAATTCATCTCAATCTCCTATCATTGAGGCATATTTTGGTTTATATACAACCCTGTTTTATATAGTGTACAATTATACCCTTTTACTTTTAATTTAATTCAACTGTCTTCATTAGTAATATTTTTCTACAAAGAATTTTACTAAATGAAAAAAGTAATAATTTTTTAACATACGTGGCCACGGGCATTATTTGATATTTGGATTTCTTAACAAGACATAATGTTTTTAAAAGGAAAATAAATACCATATACCCATTTTTATGTATTTTTTTATTGAAAATGGTTTTGATATTGGATTGATTATGTCAATATATTGAAATATTATCTTGTGATTTTGCTGTGGAAATTTTATCTTTTCATTTTTCTTGTTTTTTTGTGTTATGATTACATTATAGTTCATAGTAATTATTTAAATACATGGTTTGTTCTGTGATAAACAGTGGGTGGGGAAACATGAGATAGCTCTCTAATGCATTGGGTAACATTACAAAGGTAAACATTATTGTTTCTCTTAAGAGATTTAGGGTATATAATTTGATGGGAATTCCAAATGTAACTCCCTATGTTTCTATGCAAGCTACAATGTAATAAAATTATTGATGCCACAACCCATCACGTCGGTCAAAGCTACAAGAATCGAACCCACAACCAAAGTGTTACTGGGATTTATCGCCTAACACTGGCCATTATAAAGTACTTGGTTATTATGAATAATTATTTTATGTTAAATAATTTTATGGATCAAGAATTAGTTGATATATGGATCTTATGTTTAATCAAATATATATAATTTATATGTGAAAATGATTTGGTGATTAAGTGATAAATGTTATTTTGGAAGACGATCAATATTTTTGGAACACTATATGCATAAGGAAAATAGAATAATATGAGATTTTTTAGGAGTAATGTTTAATTTAATTTTATGGGAATCAACAATTTTTTTGCGAATAAGGAGATTTTGGTTATTTAGGGAAATAACTAACCTATCATGGAGAATATTTGATTAGGTTAATTAACTTCTAGTATGAGACTTTAAGAGTAGTCAATGTTATTTGGAGATAAATGTTATGATTTATCATGGAAGACTATGTGATCAAATTCTTATGAGTTTTGGGTTTCAAATATATTTTGGATTATATTAATGAATTTTAAAAACAATTGTGTATTGAATGGTCTATATTGAACTTTTGGTATTGTTTGTTGAATTTTGGAGTTTAAGAGTAGTATTTCTTTTTATAATGGACTATACTTTTTATGATTATCTAATTTTGTACAAAAAATTATAGTTTTGGATAATATATAAAGACATGGGAAATATATCGTTCATATTTTTTGGATTATATGATTATCTAGAATTTGATTATAACACTTCAGGTGTGACCAAGTCATCTAGAATACACATCGTTTGGAGAAAAGATGAGTTTGTGTAGAAATTTTTTAAAGGATGACACTCTACTTAAAAAGTCAGTATATTTCCTTATGTTCATAGTCATTATAATAAATTAATTCCTCATATTTATGAAAAGTAACTTAAAACAAAATTTTTTTCCTTTTACTTTTTCAACTTGGGAATAAAATACCATTTTACCCATCACTGGTTTATGGTTTTCTGATAGTTAACTTTATCATGATCATGTTTTTATCACTCTCCATCAGAACATGATGTTTAGTTTTTATTCCATATCCATGTTTTCCTATGTGTAATCCAAGTATGTGTTATCTTGGGTGACCTTTTTTACTTCTCTTTTTTAAAGTGATTCTTTTGTTGACTTTTTTTTTCTGATTTGGGATTTTCAATGGAGTTTCTGAGCCCAATTTTAAAATTGCGAGGATGAAATTTCCAAAAGGGGGAATGATTTGATGACCTTGGAATTTGTAGAATAATAACTTTTCTTTTATATTAATAATTATTAAAAAGATATTAATTTTATGATAAAGGGGACACTTTTTCTGATAGCGTACTCGACACACAACAACGGGTTTCTCTGAAATCTTACTTTGCATACAACATTGAGTTATACCAATATATAATACAATAATATGATAATTAATTTAAATGGTAGTTAACCCCAGGCCATTGGAATGGTTGGAATGAATAGTATCAACTGTGTTTTGAAATATGGTTTAAGAATGTTTAAATAATGATTCATTGGTTTCCAAATTTATTTGCAATGGAAATAAAAACAAATTGAATATAATGGATGTGTTTTTTATGAAGACATATTTAAAAGAGAATAATTTTGTTCATAAAATCATATCACTTTTTATGGTTTTTTATTTAATGAAAAATATACATTATATATTCCATGTAACATTTTATATTCATTTTATATGTATTATAATTATGATATTAGTACAAATTCAAATTTTCAGTTAAAAGAAGTATTTTTCAAAAAACATAGTTTTACCGCCTTTTTATCGAGAACCATTTTTAAATTTATTTTTTGACACATTTATATGTTCAATTTTACAAAATAAACTTCTTCATTAGAATATAGACATCAAAATTTACTTTTCAATAATTTTTTATATTTTTCAGATGACTATTAAGTTTCGATGAATAGTAAAAGACCCTAAATTTTAAATAAAAACAACTTTTTACATTGAGAAAATTATTATGGATGAATCATAAAATTTAATGGTTTTAAAGTATAAATGGAATATATTTTTATCATTTAATCCATTTTTTTTCATTTTATGTAATTTCACATTGAAATTATAAATAAAAACATGTCAATATTTTGATAGTTATTATTTCTTAAAAACCAACTTTTTGGTTTTAACTGTGGGAATTAATTTTAAATTAACTAATGAAAATTATATGTTTTAAAATTGGAAAATTAGTTATATATTTGGAATCATAATTTCAAAATTGTGTTAATATATAACTTTTATTTCTGGACATTATAAATAGTAACTTCAGTAATTATTTTATTTACCATGGTTAAAGGAAAAATATAGTAAATAAGTGAAAAAATAATAGTATAATAATATTAAACTATCATAAAACGTGTATTAATCCTATTAGATTTTATATGTCCAACCATGAGAATCTTTTGGTCGATTTTTGGATCCCATGGATCCACTGGGGAGTGATAATGACATTTTATAAAAATTAATTTAAAGTAAAGAAAAATATAACATAAAGATGTATCTTTTAATAAAACAATTTTATATGTGGTTATATAAAAAATATCTTGGACTATAAATATTCATTAGAAATATAAAAATATTTCCTACATCATGGTATTTTATTTATAATTTATATACATTTAATAAATAAATTTAAATATGATACAATGACGATACAGTGATTGAATCATTCATAAAGGATTCAAATAAAAGATATTATATATATTAAAATAAATATAAATTGATTATTTTGATTCAATAAAAACTTTTATGGATTATATTTACATATTATATTTTCATTAATGACTTTTTTTCGAAGGGATCTAGTTTTTATGAATATTTTAAAAAGTCAAGTATGAATAGTGTCCAAAATTTACATAATTCATAACTTAAAATTTAAAATAGTTTATTAAAAGATATAAAATTCTTATAAAACATAATATTCTGAAATATGGTTAAGAAAAGTCTTTATATGTTATAAATGTTTTTTTGTGGGTCTTTTGACCTGATATGAGAATTACATTAACCCACAATGTGCAAATAACATGATATCATAATAAGATTAAAAAGAGTAAAGAAAGGGTTAGACCAAAATGATAAGTATAAAAAAATATAAAACATGTCTAATAATTATTGTATTATGTTTATTAGAACCAAAATAATATTATATTCGAATTAAATGATTTTTAGACAACTTTTAATCGAAATTGAATTTATAATAAATTAATATTTCTAGTCCTTCAAGTTCCCCTCCTCCCTCTTATAAAAGGTCTCCACCTCTACCCACATACTCAAAACTCTCAAGAACCTGGGATCATCCAAATTCTACTCAAATAATATCCAAACATCCCCCTTACTCCTATAATCCTTACATTCAGCATAATACAATTTAATAAAGCCTTTTGGATCAAATCTAAAGAAATTACCCGATTTATAGGTAACATCTTCCCTCAAGTTCCTTTCCTTTATTTACCCTTTCCACTTACTATGTTCTTATTATGATTTGATTCCATAAAAAAATTAGTATCCTAAATATACTAGGATTTATATTTGATAAGGATTCGAACTACACTTATACACACCTCCATTTAATGGATACAAACATAATGTTTATTTGTTCGGAGAACTACTGCCTCAAGAAACGATGATTATTCAATTTTCCATTACCTCATCTCATGGAGGCCATTGTGGAAGCACTATTTTTATATATGTTATATATTTTATTTATATTTTATCTATGATTTTGTATTTTTCATTTACATTATACCTTTATTCTTTACATAATGTGTAAATATGATAATTTCCCTTTTGGAAGTGCCGACTATCGCCCCCTCTAAGTCATAAGACTTGTTCATGACATACATGGAACTTATAAAGGATGGAATTAATGATCCTATTCAAAATATAAAAAATATGATATTATAATATAATTGATAATATACCTATGTATCATTTAGTTTTCATTGCTTTAAATATGAAAAAGAAATGAATGTTGCATTCATACATTCGTACGCCTTACCATCACCATTAATGGTGCATTTCATTTGTTATATCAAAATGTTATGGAATATTATAAATACTTTTTTTATGGATATAAATAAATATATACTAGATATATATGATACATAAATCATGAATAATATTCTATTAATGATGTACTTTAGACTATATGAACAATTTACATTAAACAAGATCATTTTCGACTCAAGTACTGAATAAAGAAAAAATGACCGATATGAACTTAAATAGTTATTTAATGTATATAACCTGATGATAATTAATATAAAATGAATAATAAACATTTTACGGTTCTGAATAAGGTATAAATTATCTTATGTTTATCATTATGTGAGATAAAGAATGAACAAGACAAGTCAGACTCAAGGTAAGGGAACTTCTTAACCCAATATCCATTCATTGGCTTAAAATTATATTTATTGATTATGTAGTTCTATGATTATGTGAGAAATAGATTCTGATATCCTATTTTTATGTTTACTTGTTAATCTGTACTTATAGTGAAAACACATAAATATTCTATTTTATTTACAAAATTATCTTTTTGAGGGACTTCGTCTCAATCTCCACTCATTTAGGAATATTTGAGGTTTTACAAATCCTTATTTTATACAATTTATAATTATTGACTTTTTCTTTTAATTTTAATTCAAAAATTTTAAAAAGAAATATTTTTCTACGATTCATTTTAATAAATTATGAAATGAATGTTTCTTTTTAACGTACGTAGAGAGAATGTACTTTCTGTTGCTACAAGAATTATTCGATATTTGGCTTTCTTAACAAGCCATAATTTTTTAAAAGGAAAATAAATACCATATATCCTTTTTACAAATTTTGGTATTGAAAACGGTTTTGAGAATTGATTGATTATGTCAATATATTGAACTTATGTCTTGTGATTGCAATATGGAAATGTTATCATTCCTTTATACTTGTTTAATGTATTATGACTATGTTACGGTTCTTGGGAATTACATACATATATGGGTGGTTCCATGATAAACTGAAGGGGGGGTAAAACAGAGACAGTTCTCTAATTCATTGAGTAACATGAAGGTGTTAAATTTTAATGTTTCTCTTATGAGGATTACTGAATATATTGTGAGGGGTATTCCAAACATAACTCCCTATGTAGATGTGAAAGTTAAAATGTAAATATGTTATCGATGCCACAAGTTACCTTTATGATTTATGATTTCTGTGTGTTATTTATAAATCTTAATATATCATGAGGTATGTTAAAGAAGTTATTTTTATGAGTAAAAAGTATGAATTCATTGATTTGTATATATTCATGGACTAATGTTTTCTTTCCATATTTTATACCCCTTACTGAGAATTTTATTCTCATACCATGTTTTTGAAATGTTTTTTACAAGGTATATGGAAGGGTAAGATAAAGGAAGAAATCAAGATGATTTTTATCATGAAAATAATTCATGTTTTATATAAGGATTTTTATTATTGTGGAAAAATTGGATATAGTATAAGTTTATAATTTGTAATATTTAAGATGTAACATAATAGTGATGGCCTAATTCTCTAAAACTCTAAACCTTGAATGATCCTCTATTTTAATTAAAGTCAAATTATTGTATCTCATGAATATGTAATATTTAATGTTGGGGCCTTATACTAATGTCTTTGAGATAACCAAGTGCAAAAATCATTAGAATTATCCTCATCTATTGATAAGTACTCACACCTGATAGCCATGTTCTATGTGTCCCATCATAGAATTTAATATCAACATAGACATATAATTAAGAATATCATTAGGGAATTTTTAGTTTCTCATCATATATTTGAACCGATATGACCTTATCAATATAAAATAAACTCTAAGGCATTATTACATTGAAATCATGTAGAAAAATTAACAATATGTAATAATAAAATTTATTTTTCAATTAATAGAATATTCATGTAATCAATGTAGAAATTTCTTGGTTACAGGAATTCAAATCCAAACAACTCCATCCTAGACTAGGGCTAACATCCTATCGATTTAAGTCCACTATCCCTCACATGATAATCAGGATTCTACTAAGTCAAGGCATTAGTCTACGTGTCTAGAAAATTATCTTCCATGGAAATAATACTCACTAAAACCTCACCTCTATGAGAAAAACACCTCAATTGATGATAATTTCTATGTATACGATTCATATGTTGATGTGACCTTGGCTAAATTGAAAGGGTCACCACTACAATATAATCACAATACAGTGTGATAAGATCTTTACTGCTAGGTGCCAAATCAATATCATAGACAGAGTTGCATATTTTTACTGATTCATTAGCTACCTGATAATCCATAATATACACATACCCTACTATAGAATATATTATAATAAAATTAATTTGGGTTATTATAGCTCACAACACCTTTAATTAATGTCCATATGATTTTAATTTACAATTTCCTACCATTTTGATATATTTTCAATCTAGAATCTTCATTTCATATGACTACTGGTTTCTCATCTCCTCCATAGACTAGGAATATATCCATAGAATTTCATAAGTACTTAAGAATAGCATTTATTACCATCCAATGGAGGTCTCCTAGGTGGGACTAATATCTTCCTATGACCCATAACGAGTAAGTGAAATCTAGAATAGCATAATGTATAATATATATATGAATAACAAAATCTCCGACACAAATGGAATCCCTTCCATTTTTGTATTCCCTCATGTGTCTAAGGACACATTTTCTTTGAAATTAAAATGAAATGAGACACTTGAAATAATACACTATTGGATTGTTTCATATTGAACCTCTTCTCTATATTTTAAAGATATATAAATTGACATATGTCATGCATCATCTTGGATATATAATTATAGATCTTGATAAAAATAATATATTCTTCATTTCCTAATTCTATCATATAGAAACATTTACTGAACTCTCCCTTAATAGACATTATTACTGGTATATTATTTCCAATAAGTAACATGTCATCAACATATTCTATTATGAAAATTATAGAAATCTAAATAAAAACATAGAGACAAAAGGGTCTCATTACTTATTTATAAATAATATTAATTTATGGATTCATTTAATTGAATGTTCCATGACCTAGATGATAGATTTAATCCCTAAATGGATTTTTTATATTTTCATATATTGTTGGTATCTTTTGGAGTAAAAACCCATTGTGTTGTGATGGGTACACATCTTACTAATAGCTCCCATTAAGTAATGCTATTTTGACATCCATTTTCAAAATTTTCTAGTCATTGAATTCAACAATGAAAATTATAATTCAGATGGATTACAACATTGAAACTGGTGGTAAGGACTCATTTTAGTCAATCCAATTATGTTGTTTATACCCTTTTATACCCTAGCATTCCATACAGGTTTTGACATATACTTCCAAGTACAATTTATTCTTGAATACACATTTGAAACCATTGAGCTTTAAATCCAATATATTATCGACCAAAATCCAAAAATGGATGTCGTACATTGAATCCATTTGAGGATTCATAGATTCTTGACACTTGGAAACATATGTGCCACTTACTACATCCTTGTAGGTTATAGGATCACTATTATAATATAGTAATGTGTTGCCATCTTTAGTGACTAGAAAAACCTATCATTATTGCTATATAACATTTATTTTACTCATATTCAATAGTTGTGTCTCCAGAATAGATTCTTATTCCAATGGGTTTTGTGTGATCTCTTCTTCATCCAACTCGTTCATATCTTCATCTATTACTTCATCAAATCTTATCTCATTCCCACTATCTCATTTAAATATGATCTCCCTGTCATGGAATATAGTTTTCCTTTCCACAGTTACCTTTTTATGGGGGTCAATATTAGTAATATCCCCTTGTTTTATTATGGTATCCTACAATGGAACACTTTCTACACAATGGTGAAATTTTGTTATCAGAGAGTCCATAATCAAATATTGGATACCCCACACTAGTAATTTTAACAACATGATTTTTATTACAATCATAAAATTTTATGGAATACTATTTATCAATATAGTTGTTATTTGGTTTAGTATATGTTTTTTATTTTCATTGCATATCCCTAAAATAATAAAGGAAGACCCATATGACTCAACAATAATCTCACCATGTCTAAGAAGGTGTAATTCTACCATTCACTTAATCCATTCCATTGAGGTGTATAAGTAAGAGTGAGTTGAGATAGGATCCTAATCTACTATAAAAAATCAATAAAATCACGATTAAGTTATTCTACCCACATTTTTAGCATATTTTCTTAATCTTATCCCCATGATGGTTCTTGAATTCATTCTTATATTTCTTGAATTTATCAATATAACTTGATTTATAACTCATTAAAAAGAAATATCCACATCTATTGATATAATCATTATATTTTTTGATGTATGAATACCCACCCCTTTCATCAATAGGAAATAGTCCACTAAAAATCAGTATTAACTAATTTCAAGATTCATTTTGGATTAATCCTATTTACAACTAAATGGTTATTTATTAATTCTACCTTATAGTCATGCATGAAATATACCATGTGGATGTAGATGAAAAGTATCTAAATATCCAAATTCGTTCAATTTAGTCCATCATTTTTCAATAACATGACTGAGCCAATGATTCCAATGTTGGGTGTTGAATGATTCGTGTGAAGTAGTTTTGTTATCGATTTTAATCACTTAGGTTGGGTAGTACAACACATAATGAACATAAATTAGTTTTTCCCTACCATAAAAAATGATATCTTTATAAAAGTAGTAACATTAATTTTGGAACTTGGAAATAAGACAATCCATATCAATTTTGGTATAAAAATATATATTTTTTGTAATAGTTTTTTCAAAATAAAAATCATTTAGACCCAATATCATTCTTGTTGGAAATGTAAGGTGGTAGTCACCAAAAACTACAACTAAATGTTTAGAAGTGATGGATACATGTATATCTACCTCCCTAAGTCAATATTTCTTGATCTAATTTTATCATGTTTTTGAATACATATGTTAGCACTAGAAGGTATATCTAATTAACAATTTATAGAAACAGATAAATTAAAATCAATAAAAAACACACATGAAGCTTCAAATTAAGTCTTTTGATGGGTTAATTTTTTTAGTGGCCCTTCCTGACACAGGAGTTACAAAAAAATCATAGTACCTTGATTTCAATTGATTTTTACCTTTTCAAAAGTAAATGAATTTGCTTTCATGTTAGATATCTCCATATTCCAATTTACATTGATCATAATTAGGATAGAAGGATTTACATGATTCTTCACCTAATATACATAGAGAATAATAGTAAGTAGATCTGGGAGATATTTATCAATTTTATTCATATTTATATTAAAAAACATTATAATCATTGATAGAGTAATGTAATAGTGAGTTCTGTGATAAATTATTTTGGGATTTTAAACCCTAGAGCCTCTAGATACTCAATTTAGCTAATGAGATTTAAAATATGATCCCTAACTGGGTAAATGTCATAAATATTCCTCTGAAAAAGAACCATAGAGATATCAAATTATTATTTTCTATATCTCTCATTTATAGACAATTAAAATTCTCAATCATGCTATAATAATACATGTTTTGATGAGATTTCATAAATTTACTATAAATTGATAGTAAAATTAAACATTTAATGTCAACTACATCATTAATATGTTTTTATAGACTATAAATTGTAAAACACAAATAAATTAGTATATTTTTATCAATAATTAAATCTTATTTCTTTAGTAGTTTGTGTTATATACAACACTATGTTTAAATAAACCAAGACATAGTATTGAAACATTATTAGTTAAACATGGACGTTATAACCTAGTAATTAATTTGGATAGTATTAATAGTGTTAACTACGTTATGAAATATTCATAATGGTACCAAAAATTATATAAATATTAAAAAATATGTTAACACATAAGAAATCAACCTTAATAAATATATTTTATTCTATTAAAAATGGTTACCTTAAACAACTATTTGTATTTCTTTTTTTGGGAAATTATTATTAATGGTTTTTGGATATTTGATCAATTTTATTTAATTATTAATTTTTCATATTGATTTTTAATTGGTGTAAAATTTTGGGGTTTTGGAAAAATATTGATTATTCAGTGAATGGTGAAAACACCAATGTATTTTAAAATGGTCCTTTTATTTAATAAATTAACTAATTTAAAAGTCCCATTATCCTATTATGATTATTAAAATTTTAAATGATTATTATTTATTTTTATTATATCTAACTAATAATATTTAAATAATCTCTATTCGAGATGTTTATTAAATTCTTGTGGCTTAAAACATGTTTTTTTTTCTGAAAAATGTGTTAAAGTTATTTATGATTCTTTCATTTAAATAATTAAAATAACAACTAATTAGGAATGATTTAAATTTAGTTTATATATTTTATATATATACTAATTTATAATAATTTAATTATTATTACTTTTTATTTATTTCTTATTTGATCTTTTTATGTTTGCAAAATACGTTTCTTGAGAAACTGTTTTTCCATCCCATCTTTGGGTTTTATATTTAATTAATTTCTAAACATTATGTGAATTTAATATCATAAAATATGTTAAGTTATTTTATTTGTCATAGTTTATAGTATATAATAATTTCAACTTAATTTTTTTTTATAATGAATTGAAAAAATAGTAGAAAAACTAATTACCATGGTGAAAAATTAAAAGGGTAAAATTGTGTATTCTTTGAGGTAAATTACATAACATGATTGAAACTTGTTTATATTAAATGGTAGTATTTTTATCAGCCATAAATATTCAATAATAAATTATTTTTCAATTTTTATGCATAATTTAAGTGATTAAATTCCTATTGTCAAGCATTTTTTGGAATTTACTGGAATGCCAATCCTCCTCCCTTGTAAAAGGGAACCTCCTCTCTTCAATTATTCATACCGGTCAGGGAATATTAAATAAAAATAAAATTCTAAAATATATACCAAACATCACTATCCACATTCTATATAAAAATTTCTTCCCAAAATACCATCATTAGGGTCCTTAATAATAGATCCAAAAGAGACTATTATAGCCATGATAATCATAATCATCGAGATCCTCCTATTTACTTATTCTTTTTCACCATCAATTATGTATAAAATACAAAAAAATAACAAAATTATATAATATTTAGTTATTGGTTATTATATTTTTTCAAAATATACATCCTTATTCTATTCCTTAAAAATGGAAATGAAACTGTTGATTATGTGCATGGCAGAAAACCGCCACACGAACTGAAGTAATTCATTTTCCATCGTCTCCACTAAAGGCTATTAGTAATGATATATTTATTCTTTATATAATACTATTACGAAATATTAACCATTATATTACATTAATATATCATATTATTTCTTACATTACCATTCCTTGAAAATTAGAACATCGTTCAGGTCTACGACGGACCACCACCTCATGAAGCCACATGATTACTTTTTTATTTTTATTACCACATCACTTGGATAGTATATGTATGTTTATCTAATGAAATAATTTTATATTTTTGATATTGTTATCTTTATATAAATATAAAATAATACATACCTTATTTATGTCATGATTGTTGAAAATGAAAACAATACACATGCATATTAATGACCAACCGTCTTCAAGATCATATCATAGATCATTTTTTTGTTACCATAATTCATAGATATTTTAATATATGTATTATTTATGTATTAAAATTATAATTATTTATAAATTATTTTTCTATATCTGATTTAATAGTAACACCTTTGACTATGGTGAACAAGTCAATACCATTTTGGAATAATGAACTAAACATCCTCAAAACACGTGACATGGACATAAATGATAAAGTAATTAAATACTAAATTACAATTAATGAAGTTAATTGTTTAATTATAAGGGTATAATATTTTAAACATTAATTATGAAGACAAATAACTAATATAATTTTATTGTAAATTATATAAAATACATGAACAACAAGCCCAGGCTCGAGGCAACATTTTTTTTTGTCTCAAAGCTTCTTTCGTTAAGAAAATGTTCTTCTATGCCCCTAATTTATTTTATAAGTTGTATATGTTTAGAATTTAAATATTATTTAATGTATAATTTATATGTAATGATATTTTATGTTATAATTTACTTACTTCATTCATGTAATTTATGTTTCAGAAGTTATCAAAGTGGTTATTGTTTATGTTTCAATCTCATTTTAAACAACAATTTTTATGATTAAATTTGATTTCGTTTGAAATTATTTGTTAATTTCCTAATAAAACACTTATATTTTATTCTAATATGGTTATTCATTATATTTTAATGTAATATTTCCATTTTACCCTTACTGTTACTAAAAATATTGATTTTTCTTAAAAAATGATCACTTCATTTCTATAAGGGTGTTGAATTCCTTATATTATACTGTAATAGATATTTTTTGGGAACCCCATTGGAAGTTAAAATTATAAAGTGGGAAATACCACCATCTCTTGTGAAAACCATTCTCTCATGAATCCCTTGGGCATTGATCCATGCTTCAACCAACACTAACATGTGACAGTTCCCAAGGATCAGATTCCTTACTTTTCCTTTGATACCAACTACAAGGAAACTTGATTTTCATAAATAAATAAGACATATTTTTATATTAATATTAAACATATTTCATAAAAACAAGCTTGAGGGCCATACTATTTTTTTATTTCGAGAATAGAAATAAAATATTCTTATTTCATAAATGATATTAAATATTTCCCAAACAATATGTTCTCAAATAGTACACCAATTAAATGTACCCCACCTAAAAAATATTCATAAAACAAGGAAGAAAAAAATGTGAGATAACATTATCCTTAGAGGTACACACATGATATATCAATATATGATCATTTGAAACTATAAGATAAGAAAAATGTTATGTGTTCATGAACATAACTTACAAATTTCATACCCTACCTATCTTAGATCTTTAACATTAGTCATGATATAAAACATTATATTTTTAGGATACACGTCCCATAACTATGATAAATAATCATAAATCAATCATGAACCCTAAAATCATATAATTAATGTGTGGAACCATCATAAATATATAAAACTAGTTCATATATCTTGGTTAACTCATATGACTATAAACATAGTGGATCATGAATTATCACCCATTTCCCATTGTGGATCATGATTCACATTTTCCCATTGAGGATTAAGAATATCCTATTTTTCTTGTTGAATCTAGCATGTCGACTTCTTTCCCATTGTTATATCAGAAGATGTATAAATTTACCAAATTAATTGGAGGTAATTATTGGTCCCACCCATATCATAATGAAAACCATACCTATGTATTACATAATATCATAAAACAATTATCATATTATCACGTTATGACCATTGAAAACAAAATAGGTTTCATAAACATTTCAAATATTTACCACAACATAGCCCATGAAAAATAAATGGGTTTCATAAACATTTCATCACTATAAAGGTTATCCATACTAAAAAATATTAAGGATGGTATCATTCGATCATATCCCTAGTAAATCATAAGTGACATCATAGGATGTCATCTTATATAGAAAATTATTTTGAAAGATCACACAGAACATTTCTTGGTTGAAAGATAAATTCTAATTTGAATGAAATATATTTTAAACATAAAAAAAATTATAATTATTTTAATTTGAGAATGATCTCTAACTATTATAATTTAATTTTTTTAAAAAATTATTGGTTATGACTTTGAAAAATACCATTCATGCCACATTGTTTAAATCAACGATTCCTTTCATATTTATGGTAAAATCAATAAGACCCTTTTTTAAATGACCTAAAGATTCCATTTCATTTTTCAAAAATGTAAATGTTTGGAATTTAAAAAAAATAATTTGAATAATGATAAAAAAATTTGAAATCAGTTTTTTAAAACATGTAAACGGAATAAAAAATGGTTTTTATCCGAAGAGACAAATAATTATAAAATTTCATAAAATAATTATTCTAAAATCATGAGTACATAAATAGATGAATATAGAAGGAAAATATATATTATACAAAAATAAATATAGGAGATGAATATTTCTTTTTTCTTGTGATATTCATTATAATATTTCATCTCCAGAAGCCTAAAAATAAACAATCTTTGAATATGATGACATTGTATCTTAAAACCCTTACCACATTGGTAACATGGAATTGAAAGACCCATGAAAGAATAAAATTAAATTATGAATAATATATCATTATATTAAATAATTTCAATATATTACATTCTAATGGAGATTTATATACTACTCATAAATAAAGATATGTCCATAACATAACATAAGTCTCAATTAAGGATAATTGAGACAAAAATCCCTTACCACATTGATAATATTTTGAATCATAATACCCAGTAAAGAGTAAAATAATTTTATACTTTAATATCATTAGTATAATTATATTATAGACATAAAATTTCAATGGGTTATATAGACACCATACAAAAGAAACAAGTTTTTAACAGGACATATGTCTATGAGAAATAAATAAGAGACTAGATATCCATTACTTTATGTATCCTATTCCACCATACATGCTCGAACAAAAATAATAATATATACAAGTTTATTATAAATATATTAAATAACCATAATTATATATATCAACCCATATATGATTTACTTATGAAATTTTATTCCCCTTTTATTACCAATTCCATGTTAAAGTCATGTTTTGGCTAAAAACTTCATTGTTTTTCATCTATGTTTTGATTCTGAATTTCCATTCCCCTTACATTGATCCATAAACCATTATATCTAGAATTTTAAATATTTTAAAAATGTAAAATATTTTAAATGTATATGTATTCAGATTAATCCATAAATTTTAGATATATAAAATGAAATACAATTTTCACAGAAATGGTAGCTCGTACACCCACATGAACGCAATTTGTAATTCCTCGAAGGATGAAATGAAAGGAAGGTAAATAATATAGTAAATTTAATAAATAATTTTAATGAAATATATATCATACATATTCATCAAATTTACCCAAATTACCTTCCATTATAATTTCTAGTGAAAAACGAATCTCGTTGCTTCTCGAGGCGGTAGTCCATAGTACACACGAACAATGTAATTGTATCCCCCACAGAATATAATTTAAGAAGTTATATATGATATAATTATTAAAAAAGTATAATTATATTAATGTTATCCTTTTTAATAATTTTTTATTTCCTTATTAAAATCCATGAAAATATATTTCAAAACACATCACATTAGTTCGCAAGGTGGTAGTCTGCGATACATACAAGAGGCCATATTAAATTCCAATGACAATGAAGGAAAGAATGAAAATGTGGTATTATAATTAAGAGATATAATAATATCATAAATAAAATATATAAACATTATATCCATCAATATATTCATCCATGATATGTGGTTATTGAAAACAAATAACATTTTTTAACAAGGCGAGAGTCCACCGTACACATGAATATTGATTTCGTATCCGATTTTTTGAATGTGAAGAGGTATTTAGGTTATTAAATTATAAAAATAACATCTGAGTATATATTATATTCTTTTTTAATTAGTTTATCATATTTAAAAAATATTTAAATAAGTAATAGTAATAACTAAACCAAAAATGCAGAGTTAAAAACATTACCTCTTCTTCAGAAAAGCAGTTTATGTTTTAAAAACATCTTCCTAGATTGGATGTATAAAACAATAATTATCTGATTTTTAGGTATTTAATGAAAATATTTGGTTAGGTATTTCTATTAAAAATTGTTTTTTGAAGTTTAATGAGGATAGTAGAGTGGGTGGCCTTCTATGTGTTAGGTTCGTGGCACACTTGTAATTTTTTAAATGAAAAAGGTGTACCCTTGTTTTACAATGCCAAATTTATAAAAAGAATTAAATTATAGAAAAATAGAGGTTTTAAAATCCCATTATTTCCATTATATGGAAGTGGAATGGTTTCTTGGTCATTAAATTTTTTATCTTTTTAGTTTAACCCCATGTAAATCCATTTTATCCATAACCACTTTAATTAAAATTTGTTTTTTATAGTATTTAATATGGTAAACAAATAATATTTACATAAATGATAATATAAATTATTATTATTATAAATATTTAATGAACTTTTCAAAATTCCGTTGAAATTAGTGGAAAATTTAAATTTAAAATTAATCTCACAAATGTGATGAAAAGCGGTTTCCTAAATAGAAAATTTTCAAAAGATTAAGATGTTTTTAAAATTGAAATTCTATATAAAAATTATTATTATAAACTAAATTGGATTAATATATATATATATATATATATATCAAATTTTACATTTAAAATAATCTTATAATTTGTATGTTTTCATGTTTGTGTAAATTTAAAATGTATTCTCAATAAAAACTAGTATTTTTCACAATTCCATGAAAAATTTGTCTCCTTAGAAAATTGTTATGAATTAACTCCAATATAATTATAACATTTATATTTAAAAATTGAAGTTTATTTTTTGAAAATACATTTTTTATAAGTGGTAAAAATTACTTTTATCTTTTTTCACAAAATGAAATAAAAACAATTCTTGATAAAATATTATTTTCAAAACATATAACAAAATTTTAAAAAATTATTTACTATTTTATTGATATTTTTTTCATTAAGTAAAACCATTATACATAATTTTTTAATATGTATTTGTTACTATTTATACAAAAAAGTTTAAGGGATAGGTTATAAATTTAGGTTTTAAATAATATTATTAATAATATATCACAATTTTTCAATACTCGATATCACATGTAAAGAAAGATTAAATTAGTGTTATCTGTAACATAATCTAAAAATGGTATTTTCTGTAACACAAGATATCAAAAAATATTAATGTATTAAAAAACAATTCATAAAAATATTGTGGTGTCACAATACCCACCCCTTAAAATAAATTTCCCCCAAAATATTTGTTACTCTGATACAAAATATTGATCATAACATTTCATCATAATTTCCTCAGGTTTCCATATAGCTTCTTCGAATTGGCGGTTTTACCAAAAAGCATTGACCAGGTGAGTGGTATTTTTCCTAGAACATTCTTTTAATGAGCTACAATATGTATTGGTTGTTCCTCATGAGAATCATTAAGCTCTAAAATTATGAACATCGAGTTCAGTACTTATAATGGATCAAGTATGTACTTACTCCAGAGAGATACATGGAACACATCATGAGCCTGATAGAGGTTCAGTGGAACTACCCAATGATAAGCTACTATCTCAATATAATGAAGATTATAAAAGGGATCAATGTGTCTTTCTCTTAACAATCCCTTGTTTTAAAACTTCATAATCCTCTTCCAAAGATATATTTTTCAGAATAACTTGTCACAAACTTCAAATTCAAGTTCATGATAAAAATTTTCAACATAAAGTTTCTACTAACACACATCTACATTTATGTGTTTCTTGATGGCTCTATCATTTGTTTCCATTTCTTCATCTTGATCTTGCCACAATAGCTTCATTTCTAAAAAATAATTCCACATCATTGGAGTTCCACACATACATCAATATTATTATTAAAAAGGATAATTTTGAATGATTGAGTGAATGATATTATTATAATATAGATAAACTAGGGGAAGGTGTTGATCCCAACAACCTTTGAAATCCCTAAAATAAGATCTCAATATGTCTTATATGGTTTTATCTATAAACATAGACTGACTATCTCAAAGAGTGTGATATATAGTGGAAAAAATTAACTTTTTATATAGAGCCATTTTAAGACATCACTAGAACATAAAGGTAAACCATTGATCCGGATTAGATATAGTTGAAAGTTTTACTTCATGCAACATTACTATTTTTTGATGTATATCGTTGAATTATTATCCAAATAGAAGTCTTACATGATTTCAAGGATGTGTGATTCCTTCATAGGAAGATTTACTACAGACCAAATAGTATTATTCTATTTTGATGTTTTGAGGAATCTGATGAAAAATACCATGGTGATGTTTTCTCATTTCATTTTGGTACGAATAATGGTTATTAGATCATTTATGACCATTGTCTCCCCAATATATCTTGATAACAATCTAAACATAGGAATAAATTCTATGAAATATTTCTCTTTATGTCTTCTCAATATAAACAGTCATTCACGTTGGCTAGTCGTAGGTGTTATACCGTTATCTCTCATCAGTTGTGGGTTCAAGCCCCTTGGATTTTCTAGATGCGATAGGATGTCACACGACCTGTATGTTATCGGTTTCTAGAACTATATTAACATAGTTCCTAAGACATTAAAAATTTAAATTAGTCACAATTAACATTTCATCAACGATAAGATAAACACTAATGGTTACCAATACATTTATTCACCTGCCAAAAATTGTAAATAATTTTCCTTCAAATAATTTTTTCCAATAAAATAAATACAAAAACAGGGATTCTTATTTCAATACCTATCTTCCAAAATATCATTAATCCTATTAATCTCCCATCACAAAACACATTAAAATATGAGTCATTGAATTTGAACATGCTTCCTTATTTAAACTTATAAACCATTTGTGGTACTTATAACATTTATACTAATTATGAATTGATACATATATTATTCCATAATTAACATGATTATAATATTATTCATGATTTATACAACCCAAATACCATTTTTAAAAATAATTCTAAAAACAATTATTTAATCCTAATACATAAATACCTCAGTCGTTCCATATTAACAATTGTCATGGAATAGGTCCTTCTTTGGTCTAATTTATTTGGATAATACCCTTGTTCCCCACACATAAAAATGAATTCATAAAAAAATATTCAATCTAATAAATTCTATTCAACATATATTACATCTTCCCCTCCAATTGAGATTTTAATCTCGGTGCTTCTTCCCATATTTTTAACATGTAGGAAGCTGAATATTCTTTACTCAATTTTAATTACCACTTGAAATTTTAAAAAATTAATGTTCCTATTATTTTATTCATCATAAATTTCACCGATGTTCATGTTGTTTGTCAAATATCACAATAGCTGATTATTAATAATCAAAATATCTTTCTCTCCAGTCATTATACAATTCGGATACTCATGTTCATCTAATTTTCCATAAGATTTAGTGTTAACATTATTCCTTCATGTTCCACCCAATGGAGTAAACCAAGAGTATAGTATGAGAAAATCAAATCATAGTGGAAACCACCAATTCAAGAAAAAATAACTTTTAAAATATCTAAATCAAGACTAAATGTTTTGAATTTATGAAGCATTAGGAACAACCTAGGAAATTCATAGTCATTTTATATTTAAATCCTCCATTATGGTTCATAAAAAGTTTGTGAATTTACCATGAATATATCTTGGGAGGCTCAAACCAGGTGTTCAGGAAGGCCTTTTTAATGCACCGGGTGAAGATCATGTCCTGCTCAATGTACCTTTTTCTGAGTTATAACCTATAGGTGCACATGTGCCAAAGACACATCCACTCATATTCTTCTAATATAGATGTAATTTCTTGGAATCCCCTTTCTCTATCCTTCACAAAAATTACATGATATTTTTATATAAATTGAATTATCCTTATACATATCCTTACAGATATACCTATGAATATCCCACACCATATCCCTTTGGGACTCACTAATGTTTTTATAATCTAAATATCTAATGATTTACCAAAAGGATCCTCTAATATAAATTATAAATTTATGGAATCATTTCTGTTGGAGTATAATTGATACCTATTAGGGAATTACATGGGAAGCTACACCTCAAAGGTAGGACAAACTACCCTCCCCAATGGAAGCCATGTCCTCAAGAATCCATTGGATGCAGATCCATGATTCTTAAAACACTCACACAAGAAGTTCCCATGGACCATATTAATTTCTTTTCTTCTAATACCATGATTAATCAATATATCATTTTCCTACATAAACATGAAATATTATTAAATTAACATTCTATAAATTTCATAAACACAAACCTAAGGACCATAATAGATCAATGTCTTTGTAGACTAGTAATTCAATATTATTATTTTATGAATGATATTCAACATCTCCAAAAAATATGTTCTCGCATAGTACTCATGTTAGGTATACCCAACCTCAAACTTTCTGTATAACATTTGGAATGAAACATAAGAATGGGTGATCTTAGAAACTCAATAATGGAAAATATAGGAGACAACTATCCATGATCATATGAAACATTAATTTAACAATATATGTATATGATCCTGAAAATAAATTTAGATGTTTATACATAAACTTTCACAGATAATAAACAAGAATCGTGGAATAAAATGTCATAATTTTAGAAAAATTGGCATATAAGAGCGATAAATCACCATAAATCAATTATAAAAAATAACATGTACTAAATGTGTAGAACCACTGTAAATATAGAAAAATATTTCATATGATAATGTTTAATATCAGGAAAATAACAATAATAGATCAAGAATTATCAAAATATTACAATTAGGGATTATGATATACCTGTTTCCCATAGTGGATTAGAAGTCTCCTATTTCCCATAGTAGATCATTCCCATCGACTTGTTTAAAATTTTTATCACTTGAGATAAAATGATTAACCTAATGAATTGGATTGAGATATAGGTCTAACTAGTCTCACAATGAAAACCATACTTATGTGTTCTAAAATATCATAAACATTCATTATATCATAACATCTTAAACTGGGTAAATAAAATGGTTTTTATAAATATGTCATTAATTCCATACAACATAACGCTGGAAAAATAAATGGGTTTTTTTAAAATTTAATTAAAACAAACATTACCCATCTATAAAAATAATTAGGATTGTATCATTCAATTTTATCCATAGTAAATCATATATAACTTAAAGGAATGTAATATTAGATGGAAAATGATTTTAAAATATCACATAGAACATTTCCTATGGAAAATATCCAATCTAATTTGAAAAAAAACACTATAAAAAATAAAAAAAATTCAAATAAGTTTTTTATGAAGATAATAAGTGAAATATATTAATAATTTTTTTAAAAAATTGTTTGTCACGATGGTGGAAAATACCACTAATGGTGTATGTGTTAATAAAATAATTTTTTTTCACATTTTGGGAAAAATCCAAATAGGCAGTTTTTTAAAAAAACATTAGTATTACATTTAATTTTTATAAAATAAAAACATGGCTAAAAATTATCTAATAAATCATTTTCATAAAAATAAATAATTTTTTAATTTTTTTAGAAAATATTGACATAGAAGAAAGGGTTTTTGACTGGAGATATAAATTAAGGAAATTAATCATTGAAACATTCTTTTGAACTATTATGTACATAATGAGAGTAAAATGAAGGGAATATAGGTATTATCATGTAATATCCATAGAATATGAAAATTAATATGTTTCTTAGCATACAGATCCTAATATTTTATCATTATAAGGTTAAAAACGAAATCCCAATATATGATGATATGTTATCAATAAACCATAACCAGTTTGGTAACATTGAATCATAATCCCCATGAAAAAATAACATTAAATAAAATATAACATTTCCTAAGAATAAAAAATTTCATCATATTACTTTCCAAATTTGAATTATTTACACCTTATAAATGAATATAGATGCATAACACAACATATGTCGCAAAAAATTGAAAATTGAGATAAAAATACTTCACTGCATTGGTAATAATTTGAATCAAAAGACTCATTAAATAGTAACATAATATGAAACATTAAATATCATTAGTATAAGTTTATTAATTAAATAACATGTCAATGGGGTATTATATACACCACAGAAAATTAAATTGGTGGTGAATATGGCATATGTGTTCCATAAATAATAGAGAGACTAAAAGGTCATTAACATGACTCTTAAATTTTTCATACATGCTTGATCATCCTATATAATAAATATAAGTTCAATATAAATATATTTAATAGTGATAATTATATATATCATATCATATATTATTTACCTATTACCTTTTATTATTCATTTTCTATAAATTCCATGTTAAAGTCATGTTTTGGGAAATAATTGCTTTGTTTTTTATGTATGTTTTTATATTTTATTTTTGGTTCTATAAATATTATAGTGGTTAAAAAATATTTTTAATGTTAAAAATTATAAAAATATCATACATATCCTTTTAAAATTTATTTAGACAAATCCATTAATGTTAAAGATTGAAAATGAAATACACCATTCATTTGGACGGTAGGCCGTACGTACGAATGAATGTTGTTTCCATATATTTGATGGTTGAAACAAAAGGATGTTATATAATATATTAATTTTAAAGAATAATTTTTATGTCATATATATCACATATATTTATTAAATTTACCACAACTACCTCTCATGAAATGCATTGTTGAAAATTGTATCACGTCGTTTTGTGATGTGGTAATCTAACGTACACATAAGCAACGTTATCGTATCCCCCAAAAAATGAAATTAATAAGGTATATGTGATATAAAAATCAATAAATTATAATTATGTGACAAATATAGTGTATATATATATATATTCATTTAATCCATCCTAATTACCATCCATGTAAACCATAAATGAAAAACACATGACATCGGTTCGCGAGGCGGTTGTCTGCCAAACAAATGAGCGACATTATTGTTTTCCAGTGGGTGAAGTGGTAAGATGATTGTTGGGTTATTATAATTTTATTGGTATAAAAATATATAAATTATTATATATAATCATTTACTCCATCATTATATCCAATTTTTATTGGTGGTGACTGAAAATGAAAAACATCGGTTCATGAGGTGGTCGTCCTTCGTACACTTGAATGATGATTTCATATCTAATATGATTTAACATGAGATGGATTAAGGTTTCTAAATTAGAATAATAATATATAAGTATATAAAATATACTGATATTATTATTTTTTCATATGATTAATATATTTTAAATATTCATAATAGTAAGTAAAACAAAAATGCATATTTAAAAGTGGTACCTCTTATTCAGACTACATCTTTAGGTTTAACCTAAATTCTCCATATATTGAATTTATGATATCAAAAAGGACTCTAGAATGTGCTATTGTAATTATGGAATAAATTTTTATTAGAATTTTCTTATTTTTTTAATGTGTGAAATGTAAAGGATAGTGGGTGGCCTTTTATAAGTTTTTTGAGCGACACACTCATAATTTTTTAGAAGAAAATATTTTACAAATTTTTTTACCAGAAAAGGTCTTTAAAATGGAAAATTATATAACCTAAAATGTTATAAGTTAAAAATAATGATATGAGTAGTGTTTTGGACATGTTTATAGGCCATTTTACCCATTTCAATATTATTTTAACCCCCAATAAATCTATTTTTACAGTAACTGTGATAATTAATTTTTTATGTTTTAAATTTTTAAATGGATAAAAATTATTTTTAACATATTACATAATATAAATTATGATGATTAAAAATATTGAATCCATTTTTATTAATTTAATTCAAATATGTGGGAAAAGGTAATTTAAATTTTATCTGACAAACATGATGAAAAAGTAGTTTTTTAAAGAGAAGTAATTCAAAAGATTAAACAAATTTCACATAAAATTTAAAATAAAATTTATTAAAAAGAAATATATCTGAATAATAGTTATATAATTTAAAAATTATTACATTAAACAAAATCTTGAAAAATAAGGATGTTTTTAATGTTTGTTAATGAGAAGAAATTCTTTAATAAAAACATGAATTTTCACTATTCACTAAAAATTTATCATTATAAAATATTTTATTTAAATAAATAAGAGATAAATTTGAAATTTATATTTATAAAATGAAGTTTATT
This sequence comes from Viscum album, assembly GCA_963277665.1. Lineage (NCBI taxonomy): Eukaryota > Viridiplantae > Streptophyta > Magnoliopsida > Santalales > Viscaceae > Viscum > Viscum album. The sequence goes on along the minus strand of OY728122.1, from coordinate 74,104,245 downwards.
TTAACAAATAATTTTTTTAAACATGGTATAAAATAATTTAATTATTTTTTCATAAAATGCAATAAAATCATCTTTCAAAAATATGTATTTTTGATTCATATAAATAATTTTCTTGAAATTAAGTAAATACTTTTCAATATATCATATTAATATAAAACAATTTTAATTAAAATTTTAAATGTATTTCCCAATATTCATATCTCATTGATTAATTTACTTTTTATAATAGTTGAGTTTATGTAATAATATTAATAATATATTATATATTGTTAAAACTCAGTGTCACATGTAACACCATATAAACTTAGTGAGACAAGTAATGAAAGATATCAAAGAAATTTATTTAATTCATAAAATAATCATTCATAAAAGGCGACGTTGTTAAAATTTATCTCTTCATTCAAAAACACATGTTCTTCAATGTTCATGTTTTCATTGAAGTGTTTTTTCAAAAAAAGAATTTAATATACTTCTATGATTTTTAAATTCATTTTGACCCCTATTTACTTAATAATAAATTGTTTAAAAGGAGGATTCATGATATTTTTCTATTGGGTAACTTCATGAAATTTTACAGAAAATGGGACATTATTCTTTTTTTAACGTGTAAGAAATTAATATTATTTTCCTCCATTATGACCATTTTTTCATTAGGATTATTTTATAAGTTTCAATGTTTATTTTTAAATATTTTTATTTCCAAAATATTTTATGAAAATTATATTTTCAAAAGTGACATTGAATGTTGGAATGTTTTTTTCCTCATGAACATTTCTAATTTTTGTAAAATTATATCTATTCATCCATGATAAAAAAGAATAATTATTTAGAATTATTTTAAATATTGTATATATGTCTCTTACATATTCCCCTTTATCATGCTCCCTTACATTGATATTTAAATACATGAATATATTTATCTCTTAAATTCCTTCATTGTGAAATGTACAATAATAATGATAAGAAACAATATTACGCAACCCATTTTTTTCTATGGGTAAATCTTCTGTTTATGCTTTTATTATCGAATTCCATTTGTATAACAGATAAAGAATGTACATATTATGATGGGTTCTATCACGACGCATCCCAAAGGGCCAGTGCCGTGACTACACCAAGCCCGCCTTCCATTGGCCAGGGGCTCGCGACAAGAACCGAAAGGGGTATTCCCTAAAAAGGGAAGGCATTGCCTTTATAAATTGTAAACTCACAGAAGCCAAGTACCAAGCTAGATACAACCACAAAGTAAACTATATAGTAAACAGGGTGTGTACAGAAAGTAAAGGGGCCAAAATACAAACCCAACTAGAAAGTACAAGAAAAACAAAGAAGTACAAGTAAAACTGAGTACAACTGATGTGAACAACCGCCAAGTATCCTACCTGAAGGGTAGGGACAACTCTCAAACAATTGTCTCTGCAAATCACCTCATCAAAGGTCTTCCTCTCATCAGTTTCCAGTCCAAGTACCCTTATCCTCAGTCAAGACTATCCATTATCTGCAGTAGACAGAATAAGGTGCTGGCGTATACCGTGCAAGCGTGAGTATAACAATACTCAGTATAGACCATGAGACCCCCAAAAGTCTCTAAAATCCCCAAAGGATAAACCAAAAAATATAGAAACAATTTTCAACCCTACTTAGGTATATGCCCTTACATATACCTATGTTATTAGAATATACCCTCCTTACATAGGAGGGAAGAATACTACACAGGTAATTCCACAAAGGTAGGAGTACCACACAACTATCACAACAAATATATTGTATAACACATTTACACTATGAAGATATAAGACTCACCTCAAAATAGGTATATAACTCTGAGAAATAGGATTATGATGCTGATCCCCATAGGATCTCTATGAAAGCTGTTAGCCAGCCACAGGATTCTCTATGGATAATAACAAGTAACAACCCTTGTCACAATGTCGAACACCTCGGATGTGGAAGAAATCCTCCTATAACGATTATAGTGGGACAACTGCGTCACACAAAGGTGTTTCCCACTAATATTGGACAGCAAAGGTACTCCTCCTATCGAGTACTGTGGGTCTGCCGCATCCCATAGAGGTGCTCCCCACGGTGGGTCTGCCGGGTCACACAGAGGTACTCCCCCTCGAGGCCTGCTGAGGCACTCCTCCTATCAAGTACCATGGGTCTTCCACATCTCACAGAGGAACTCCCCACCACGGTTCTATCAGGTGAAACAGTGGTGCTCCCCACAGGGCCTGTCGCGTCACTCTGAGTCGAAATGGTCAGTAGTCGTTAAGTCTCAGTCAGTCGCTGGGTTCCATACGTAGTACGCTTACGACAAACGATCCCCAATCAATCGTTCATATATTAACCACCCCGATATTCCATGAATAAGTATCACAAACATCCTTTATGTCATAAGGGATCCATTGCTACAGACCACACGTCAATAGGATTCCCAGTCTGTAAGTTATTAGTGTTTCCGCTACGAGGGCCCAGTTGGATTTGGGGTTTGATCCAACCAGTCCATACTCTAACCTTATCTAAATTACAATTGGAGTATACCAAAAGGACAATCTTGGTCCATGTATTCTGGTGCCATAGACAGTTCATCAAACGTACTAATGGTTCACATGTTACTACCAAAAAGGCAAAACTGGGTCCAGATGGGCCCAGGTCCGGTCTGACCGAGTCGGACCAACCTAGCCAGACCCGACCTGGGCTGACCCAACCCGGCTTGGGTTGACCCGACCCGACCCAGGTCTGGCTCGGATCACCTGGGCCTAGCCCACTGTGCTGTGCTTTAGATCGACCCACATATAGGGTGGCCCGGCCCAGCCCGAGGGGTGTGGCCCATCCCGAGATGGGCATGGCTGGTAGGCGCGGTTCGCCTGAGTTGGAACCAAAGGGAGAGAAGACCTGCTTTCATAAAGATTTCCAAAGGGCAGTTTATTAGACACTACCATGAAAACCATGAGACTGGAGAGGGTCCCGTTGTCCCACAAGGGCCGACTACTGTTCCAGCTGGTCCTCCTCCCATCAGTGCGGTCACGGGCCACTACTCCACCACGGCAGGTCGGGTGTATGCCGCTCTTTGGCCTCCGCCGCAGCCAATCGGCCCCGTTCTCATGCTCATCTGGCAGCGCAGACTTGCTCTACCATACCTTCATGTAGCCGGCCGGTGTGCGGGCCCTCTTCATCTTCTACGGATCACTGTATCTTCATTCTTAGCCCGAAAAAAATGATCTCATATTCGCGATCCTTGGGTCGAGGGATCTATGTCCATATGTCACGCTTAACAAAATATTACATTTTCAGTGTCATTAAATATTTGGCATTGAAGAACGTGTAAAGAACAAAATGATAAGAGTCATGGTATATGCACGGAATAATGGCCAAGTATGTTTGGCCATCATCATTGTGAAACACGAAAAGGAAGAATCAATAAATAGATTCAATAATATATAAATCCCCTACCATGAGACATCCGAGAATCGACTACACTTGTTGGTGGCCCATGTTCTTAGTTCCCACAAATAGCTCCCAAATACACCACTCGCACGTCTCCCATTGGTGGTTCGGTGTCATCTATCACCTACCGCTGGGTAGGCATCAAATTCTAAGGGTCTGGCATCACGGTGTTCCTTCAGCAATTCACTTCTTAATGAAGCCCTCTTATACCCCTTCCCTAGCTCTATATTTATAGGAAAGGGGGAGGGTAAATAACGATGTATGGAGTTAATGGGACTCATTAATTAAGAAGGTTCATAATTTCCCCCAACATTTCTGTTACACAGATTGGAGGTTCAAGACATTTATTGGCTTAACACGTCACTGGTCCAACCTTACGGCTTGTCCGTTGGAGGAATAGAATAAAAATAAAATAATACAATTATTTTATTTATTCTATTAAAAATTTCCAATACCAACATTTTTCTCTAGACCTACTATGGTCAATGTGAAGTCTCCCTTAAGAGAATATAGGTAATGCGGATTCAAGGATACCATCATATTTTTAATCCGAGCAACAGTACAAAATTTAGAAAATGTCACTAATGCCTTTACAGATCGTACCGGAAAAAAGTTCAAAAATTTAATAACAGTAACCCTTGAACCGCGCCGGTCAAGGTTAGGCTCTGCATAAGTGAAACACACCCCAATTAACCTAATGGTACTCTCAGATTTTTTAATCTGAGTTATTTTTTAGATGTTATTAATTTTTAGAATAATATAACTGTCACTTAATTAATTTTTTAACGCCAAAAAAAACTAACTTTTACTACTGGCCAGCGCCGGCCAAGGCCATTATATTCATAAAGAAAACATACCCTCACAAGTTCAGCAATGGTATCAGATTTTTAATCTGAGTTAACATTTGTGGTTCATAATCATTTGGAAAATAAAATAACTTTATTTAATTATTTTATTTACAATTATTCCATTTTCGGGTTTTCTCACCAGAGGCCGGTGCTGACCAAATATAAATCGCGCCTAGGGTAAACTCGCCATCCTAAACACAACAATGCCCTTGGATTTTTGATCCAAGATACTATTTAAGAGTTATTCCACTTTTTTTGGAAAACTGCTTAGATGCACTAAGTAAAGCTTAACAAAACTTCGACGGATCATTCCAGGCACTCCGGGCCTCGGAATCACGGTTCATCATATTTTACGGTCTCAAAATAATTTCATATAATAAAAAAATTATACGGAATTTCCAGGACATTACATTCTCCCCACCTTAGGTCTTTACATCCCTGAAAGCCACAACATAGACTACGGAATCAAATGGGGGTACTGAGCATGGATCTGAGCCTCCCACTCCCATGTTCTCTCCTAGATGTTCCCGTTCTTCCATCGAATGTGCACTAGAGGTATCACCCACCCACCGAAGACTTCTTCCTATTGATTATCAATCTCCCCTGGAAGCTCTGTAAACATCACCCCATCATCGACTTCCATCTCTCTATGGTTGATGATGTGAGATGGATGATGCCTGTATCTCCTCATCTAGAATACATGGAAGACGTCATGCACCATCTCCAACTATGGCAGAAGAGCCAAGTGGTATGCCACCTTGCCAATCCTCCGAAGTATTAGAAATGGTCCAATAAACCTCAGTGACGACTTTCCACCTCAGCCAAATCTCCATTGTCCTTGTAGAGGAGAGACTTGCAATAATACGTGGTCCCCCTCCCGGAACTCCAAGGGTCTCCATATCCTTTCTTCATATGTCTTCTGCCATCTCTGTGCAATCTTCACTTACTGACAAGTGCGACATCTTGATACAAACTCTTCCACTGCTTTCTTCATCCCTTGCCACCAGGGCAGACACCGAATGTCCTGGTACATCATTTCCACTACTAGATGTACCACTAGAGGGATCATATAGAAATCCCTCAACACTTCCTTCCATAGCACCACCGGTTCAATAATACGTCCTCTGAAATGGATGACGTACTCCCCACCTTCAAAAAATCCATCAGGTGTCTGTGTTATGGATATCTGAGCACGTCGAGCCTCAGAGTTTGTGTCCCTAAGCTGTGCCTCCCTGACTCACTGATTGAGTGGGGGAGTGACTGTCATAGACTATAGGTATGTTTCTCCATCTCTATCCATAAAGGATATCTGCAACTTGGCTAGCTACTTTATCGCTTCACTCAGGAACCGCAGACCAGACCTCCTGCTGAGTGCATCTACTACCACATTCCCCTTCTAGGAGTATATACTACCTCAAAGTCATAGCCCTGGAATAATGCTAGCCATCGCCACTATCGTAGGGTTAGGTCCTTCTGAGACAAGAGATACTGAGACTCTTGTGATCTGAGACGACTATAAAACATTCTCCCATTAAGTTGTGCTGCCACATCATTAGAGAAAAGACCACTACTGCTGACTCCATGTCATGGGTAGCATAGTTCTATTTTTCATTCTCTGTCTCAGCTCATTAAATGCTCTGTTGACACTTCTCCATCCACAGAAAAGGCCCACCCTTTTTCATCAATTTTGACAATGGTGCCACTACCCTAGAGATGTCCGGTAAAAATATTTGGTAGTACCTAGCCAAAGAAGACGTCCATCTCCCTTTGTGGTGGTAATCATTGAAATAAATTTTGATAAGATGTCCCCATGATATGCCACTACTATTTGGAACGGAAAACTAAAAACTCCTACTGCCAGGAGTGTTTGTCTGGCCGACTCGAGAGTGATCAGCTGCACCCTCCTATGCATGAGTTTATACAGTTCTACATGGGTTTCGTTTTCACTGGAAAAGGAAAATCCCATTCCAAAGATGTAGTAAACCACCACCCTTTGGGATAATATAGTCAATCTGATTATGAACTATGGATGTCTAGTACATACCCAAACTAACGACGTAAGGACCAGACACTGCTAGAAAGAGCCTCCAACTGAAACTCTCACCTCAAGGGTCAGATCA